>VZTH01012478.1:49196-143048 GCA_013397815.1 Aleadryas rufinucha | reverse complement strand
TGGACCCCTGCTACCAGAAACCACGCCATGCAAAACTAACACACTTAATAAATGGTTGACTGGTTTTGCCTTACATCAGGCATGTCGATTCAGTAGCTTTTATGGCAAAACAGTGAAAAAAAGTCAGACAACATCATAAATTGGGAACATGTCATAAATGATTAGCTGGAATTTTCCACTGTACCAGAGGTGTGTTCTTTGCCTCTTGGTGTATTTCTGTTTGCCTTCATCCGATTCAGTGTTTACCATCCTGCTTAGTCACTTCATTTAAACATGTAGGCTTGGGCTTCATCTGAGGATACTTATGTTAAGATGAAATTCCTTCCATATGGGAGTGTAAATTCAGTTGTTAGAGCATTTTTTTGAAACTGGCTTAAGACTAGCTTAAACCTAAATTTTTAGGTGACTGAAACCTATCTTTTTAGCTATTTTGAGGTTTGTCTGTGGACAATCTTGTGGAAGTTTCCGCAGGTGTTGTATTGAAGCTCATGGGCTTCTTATTAGAAAGCTATAAATTAATATCAAAAATTCACAGAAAATATTACAGACTTGACCATAGTATAAGTGTACCATATATTGATTAAATGTTCTCTTTTCCCTGGTATTTCACTTTTCTTACTAATGTATTCTTAATTTTTAGTTTTAATATAAAATTGTCACGTCTGGTTTATATTCCACAATACTATTTGCTCTTATCTGAATGATTTTGCTGTTGGTAAAGCACTAGCATACTAAAAAGCACAGGATGTTCACAGTAAATTGCCATTGCTGACACCACCTGCTTCTTGCCTCTTAAAATGATTTCTTAAAACATGGTATATTCTTTTATTAAGTCACCTAAATTTGCTAGTGCATCACTTCCATGGATGACACCTTTTTTTTCCCAAGTTGTCAAACCTACTTTCTTCTCTCACAATATCATATCACATGGCTCCTTTACGTCCATCAAGTTTGATCTTGGAGAATGTTTCTGTGTGCTTCTTAGAAAAGATGTAATTTTTGAGAGAATAAAGCAAAGGCAAAAATAAACAGTGAGAGCAAAGTAAAGCTGTATGGAACCAAGATAAATCAGTAATGGAACAAATGCACATCAATGAGGATTTTGTTTGGGTTATTTTTTTACTAATGTACTCCTACCTGTTACCTTCATTGCTTGTTTTACTTTTTTTTTTTTCCCCACTCTTGCCTGTTCTGTTTCCCAGCTCTGTGCCTAATTTCAAGTTTGGTTTCAGCATGAGGGTTGTTTGATATGGAATTATCTGAAGACTCTGTAAAAGAAAAGTACTTCAAAAATGTGAGGTTTGAGATATGATTTCTATGTGTATGAAAGTAGATACATTGTTAGGACAGAGGGGTTTTTTAGTCACTATTTAAATGGTTTAGAGGACGAGTTTGTGTGTATCTTATCTGTGTATTTTGTTACAATGCTCTTGGATTTTGTGTGTCTAAAATGACTAAGTAGGAAACTATTACTAATGAATGATCTTAAAAATAAAAAAAAATATCTGGAGGTTCTGTCAATCTAAATCATGTTGGCAGAGAGAGCTTTCACCAGACACTTCTCATTTACTTTGTGGGGTGCTGTCAGGAAACATAGGGTTTGTTGTTCTTTATAATTTTTTTACCTATGTTATTCTCTGAACTTACCTTGTTTATATTGCTCTGAAAGGCTTTGCTTTGCTCAGCACTGTGTAGCAGAACTAAGTTCAGAGACGGCTCACTGCCTTGTTTTGATTTCTTCTGGGGTTTCAGTGCACACATCTATTGCCTGTGTCAAGGGTTTTCTGTTGGGCTACAGAAAGCTGGAGTGAGTTTGAAGAAGAAAAATAATCTACCATCAGTCTTGCAGTTTTCCCACTGACCTGAAAACTCAGGAAATAGATTATTTTTTTCCTGGCTAAGCTCTGTACTTGTCTGCAGAGATAACTGAGAATCTGACTTGGACTTTCACTCCAAGTCTGTTGATGTAAACAGAAGGAGCTCCATTGACTTATGTGGGATTTGGATCAGGTGCTTAAAACTGGTATTATGAGAAAAAAGACAATCACCAGACATTTTGTGAACTTGTAGAAACAGCTGTAGTGAATTTATTTTATACAGACTTCAGTTACCTGAAGCTGTGGAGCCAGAGATAAGATTGTGCTATCATCTTTGTTGTGCATCTGAATTATTGCAATGACACTGTTTCAGAGGAGTTGAGTAGGGAATTAAACCTATATGATTTCACAAGTATTGATCTTCACAATACTATGAATGATCTGGGTAAGTACCTAGAATATAAAACAGCCTCTGCTTGCTCTTGGGGGTGCTTTTAAATTGTAAGAGATGGAAACTAAAAATACATGCTTCCTAGTTGCTCTGAGGTGCACTTGCCAATTAAATTCAAGTTTTGAGGTGTTCATTACTTCATTTATTTTTTTTTTAAACCTACATATTATCTTGCGTTTAGCACTGTTTCTTTGATAATGTTGGTATGGTCTTGCTTTTGCTGAAAGAGAGAAAAATTGAATATTTTGTAGATGCCTACCACAGAATTGAATACAAAGACTTTGCATCCTTGTGAAAGGAGCAAGTTCCTCAATCTCTAACAAAAAATTAAGAGGTGAACAACCAAAGTCCAAAAAACAGAGATTAAGAAAAACAGTTTTGTAATATACTGTCTATCATTTTGCTGAAATACTTCCTATTTATATCCAAGAGCTTTCTGGATAGGGATTTTTCTTTTGATATGTCGTTATGGCTCGTTTGGGTATAACTGAAGAAGTAACTTCTACATTTCAGTTATTGAGCTTCTTGGCTGAAAAACAGACCAAAGTTTTGAATTTATTCGTTTGTATTATACGATGTGGTTATGTAATACTGTTTGTGTTATTGAAGCGGAAAGGTGTTTCTTTTCGTTGTCGATTACAATTCTATTTCTTAGGTTAATCTAACAAGTTTGAGCTTTATACACTCAGGAAGTTGCTCTCTCTGGTACAGGTTCCTGCCAGTTCTTGTGCGTGGGGCTCCAGAGCAGCAGGGACAGTCTCAGGGCTCAGTGGGTGCCAGAGCTGCATCTCTGAGATTTGCAAAAGGATGTTGCTGCAGCTCACGCAGATTCCATGTCGGGACTCTTGGGACAGGGCTGTCCCCACTTCATTCAGTGGCCAGATATAAGCTGTACTTTGGGTTTTCAAGAAGGAAGAAACAAAATCTCTTGCCAGATATATAACTCTGATGTTACATGTTCCAGCCTTGAGAAACTAGAGTTTGTCTCATGACTACAGCAGATTTCAGCAGACCTCCATAGCTGCTGTGGTTCAGAAAGTGCTTCTGTCTGCAAACTCCTTCTGCACCCACTGCCATCCATTATTTCATTCTGAGGTGAGAAATTGGTACCTTGAGTGAGATGACCAGGGCCTCTGGTAGTGTAGAGTGATTAGATGCTCATTTGGCACATTTCTGCCTTGCCACAGAGATGATAGAATGGTAGTAATAGTGAAGCTAGCTTTTGAAAAAACTCTATTCATTCAATAGTAGGTTAAAGGAAGAGTGTTTTTCCCTCAGAAATGGTTCTATTTTTTTTTCTTTTTTGGCATTTTGGGAAGCTTGACTTTAAATCCATAAATGTGAAAAAGAAAAACAAAAACCAAACCAAACAAATAAAATCCCCCCAAAACAAAACAAAACACAAATAAAAACCCCAGCAGCCCCCCCACCCCCCAAAAAAAACCAACCCAAAAAACCCCCAAAATGGCTATTCATAGAGAACCCTGTTTGCATCTGTGTATTTTGGAGTCTGTACTTGTGTTTAGTACCTAGATGGGAAGGTGTTGAAAGATCTGTACAAAGCAGTGAAGTTCTAACTGCCATCGAAGTTTTTTCCCCAGTCAGGTTGTTGCTGATAACGTTTGGGAAGGCACATGAAGCTGAAATATTTCCCATGCAGCCCTAGTGCCAAGCAGTATCTCTGTTGTGGCCATAGTTACTCATGCCAGGAGCTTACCAGGTTTCTGTGTTATAAGCAGAAGGAATTTCACTTCTTTTTTTCCCCATAAGCAATGACAAATTAGAGCAGAAGCATATTAAAAAAAAAAAAGAAGTCAGATTTAACGAAAACAAAAATACTTACTTCAAAAGTCCGAATAATGTTTTAAACTCTACTGCAGGAGGGAGTGTGAAGTATTGGCCCTGAACTGGAGAAAGGGAGAAGCTCTGTCTCTTTTCCCAGCTGGCTGGCTGGGACAGGGATCCTTGAGCATTGGTGTCCATTAGCAAGATGCCGTGGATACCAGGAGAGCAGTCACCGGGTGCTTTGTGACTCAACATGCTTGGCTTAAATATGAGACACAAATTTTCCCTCATGAGATGACATTTCCCCAGAAGTGTTCCTGTGCAGGAGGGAGCTGTGGCACAGCAGAATGCTGAGCAGGGAAAGAGACACAGCGATAATGAAGACTTTAATTTTGTATTAGATTCATTTGCTCATCAGCCAAGAAAGAGCGAACATGCACAATCAAAATCTATCCTATAAACATGTTTGAATTCATTAATAAGCATTCAATTTTTTTAGAAGATAAAATTTTAATTAAAAATATTAATTTGCTTGGTAGCATGCTTGGGTGATTTCTTCTCTCCTTGCCTGATAAAATGGTTGCAGAGAGAAAACTAAGCTTAAGGTTTTCACAATTAGACTGCTGTTAGTTTTAAAAATATAAATTTCAATTTTTCTAACAAAATATATAATTTTTATAGGCTAGGATGTTTTAGGATAGAATTTGTATGAATAAGTTTTTGTAGAATTGAGTAGAAAGAGGAGTGGTTTTCAAATAAAATATGCACGAGGAAGATTTAATGAGGAGCCTGTTTTTATTAGAATGTTTGTTTGCCAAGAAGTTTAATATTTAAAGCTAGGCAAAAATTAAAGAAACAAACCCCAGATGATTGCAAGCCCTGTCCTCTCCACTGTATGGTATATTCTCTGTATTCAGTCCAGATAATTTTCAAATTCAAAATCGTTTCCCTAGGGAATGGTCACAACAGAAGTGGGGTAAATTGGTGATAGTTTGGTTTTGCCTAGGATTTGTTGGTGCTATTTCCAGACATTTCTGGGGTGGCTGAAGACATCAGTCTACACCTGCCTTTGTTGTCTGTACAAAGACTTCCATTAAGCAGAGCACTTATTACTAAATGTAGTAATTGCTTACATAATTCTAATGTTCTTTTTTTGTGATGAGTGTTGTAGTTTGACAAGCTCCTAGTTGTATCCTTTCTCACTTCCATGACGCATGCATTGTTCTGGAATGCCTGAATGTTGGTTAGTTTGAGGTTGTGATGTGGGTGCTGTGTTTAGGTCTGATTTTGGTTTAGTTTTCATGGGGTTTTTGTTTGCTTTGTTTGGGTTTTTGTTGTTGTTTGTGCTTTTTGTTGTCTACTTTTTGACAGTTTATTAGAGTAGAATATAAAAAAACCCAGGAAAGAACAGCAATTGTCTGCAGCAGGAAGAAAACCAAATAGGTGTATGGCTCTGCTTAGACAAAACAGGAAATTTGGATTTCCCTTTCTCTTCCTCACTCCAGCCTTCATAGTCCTCTTTTAATTACATAGCTTTTGTTCAACACATTGTAGAGCTGCTTAATTGCCAAAACTTGATTCTGCTGTAAGACAAACCTTTGAGCCACCGCTGAGATACTTATCGGGACTAGAACCTCAATGTTTTAGGGTCTACATACCAAAGTATTTCTCAATAATACATTCATGCACATATCTATGTGCCTGCTCAAGCTTTTGCCTTCAGTCTAGATAGAGTTATATCTGAGCATCTATGGGCAGAGTGCCTGTGTTGATGTATTTCTGTAAGTGACTACAGAATGTATGACATTTTAGATGTTCTTTTATTTATAAGCATTGTGGTGGATGAGTTTCATAACTGGACACACGGTCATTTCATTACCTCTGTTAGCAACTCAGTAAGAGCAACATATCCTTATTTAATGCTAGCACCATTTTCTTCAGGCACCTTGGCACTCAGATGATGAAGAAACCTGTCAGGTAAACTGTGCACTATTGTCTCAGGTTCACTGTGCTATTATTTTGGGTTTATATAATTAGGATACATGCTGTGTACTTACTTTACAAATGTACTGTCTGCAAATGCATTTTCCTCTACTTGAGTGGAAGCCAAATCTGTGCATCTGTGCCTGTGCTGATTCACGCCCAAACAGACAGTTTAAATTTGTTAACCAACCCATGAGATAGAAGTTGAGACTCTTTTTTTCCTGACCTCTGGGTACTAATCTTTTAGTAGACTGTGGCCTCCTGTTAAGTGATTGACTCTGAGTCTTATGTGGCCATAAATCCAATTGTGATGAATTCTGTTGCAAGAAGGTGAATCAATGTTAGGTTGATTTAATAGTTATTATTTCCAAAGTTGCTTGGTAATCTCTTCCTTTTGGCTGGCTGGATGTGAGTTCTTAATTAGAAGTTAGACTATTAAATGTAATTTTCTGCCACTTTTTAATGAGACAAGATATGCATGTCTTCAGAGGGTAATGAGAAAGGTGGAGTGGATAGAGTGAGGAGCACAGAGAGAGTGGCCCTTGATGAATTCATGGTGTCTCACTGCATCTACCTTGAGGGAAGCTGCTCTTGTCTTTATATAAAAATTAATTTTAAAACTTCTAAGTTGCTAGTTTCATCAAAGTATATTTCACAGTCTAGCAAAGAAAAGCTGAGTTGCAAATCCATGCTTTATCAACAGGTTAGTTTTAGTCGGTGCCTCTCTGGAGAATGAAGCTGTGTCCTAAAGAGTAAAACTTTGTGTTCTGGCATTATTTTCCATTGATGGTGAGAGATCAGAGACCATATTTAGTTACAGTACTGTGTGAAACTAAAAGAAAAAAAGAATCCCTAAAACATCTTTATTAATTATATATTTATGTTTCAAAGTTTCCACTTTTGCTCTATTTAAAAATAGATGTTCTTTCTAGCAAAGCTTAACATTATAAGATGAAAGTTTGATCTTATTTGCTGATGTATCATTCCCAGTAATGAGGATGTTGTAGGCCAAAACATACCAACAGCTTCACTGTCTTATTTTTTTCTATCCCTCAGGTGGAACTTTGCTGGAGTTGAAGCATGGGATGTGAAAGGTGTCAAACTTCTCTCATTCCTTTCTTATATGACTCCCTAGGTTCAATAAGCATTATTTTCACCTACTTGTCAGCCAAATTATAGAGTCAATGTAGAGGGAGTCAACACATAGAATTGTTGAGAGTGTGTGTAAGGACTAAAGTGGGAGAAGATACAACTGTAAGGTTTTTTGAGTATTAAACTTATCTTCTATGCTTATTGCTTGATGCTGTACAGCCACCCACAAATTAAGGGGGCACTGCGTCCTTCCTGCAGACAGAAATTGTAGGGCAGCTGCTGCAGCAACGCTGGCTCTTTATAATGGGAGCGAGCTCAAGCCGCAGGTGGCCGGTGTGCGTCCTCCCAAAGCAAAGGAACGAGAGGGGTCTTCTGGATGGGGTCCAACCAGGTTTATTGCGTGGAGGGTCCAGGGACAAAGGACATTGGGAATGGAAGGGTCCAGGGCTCTTTTACTGAGGGAAAAATGGGGAGGAGAAAAGGGAAACAACCAATGGGGTACAACAAAAGGGGTGGTACAGTAAGAACAGCAACCAATGGGGAAAACAGGGAGGTGGGAGCTAGAACTAAGAGCCAATAGAGTATCGAATTACATAGAACTTTCTAGGGGGAGGCGGTGACCCTAAACTTCAGCGCCGCCCTCGGACCTGCCTTCAGGGCTGTCCTCTGTCTCTTGGTGTTCCCACCATTGGAGGGCCATCATTTGATGGCCATTAGAGTGCCACAGCCCTCCAGAGGGCTGAGCCACCGCAACAATTGCTCAGAGCAGAATTGAAGGTCCTGACAGAAGCAGGAGGAAGTCAGGCAGCTGGCTGTCCATGCATATCCTTCCTCTCTCTGACAATTCAGTTTTCTGTTGTTTTGTGTATGCTGATTACAAGCCTTTTGATAAAATTATTTTTATAGCTATGTTTGAGATGCATTTTTAAAAGCAGATCTAAGAAAATTTTATAGAATAGAATTTTGTCTGTGGTTTCATCATGTCGCTCTTAGACTAGAAAACTATCAATATTCCTGCTGTTCACCTCATTGTCCAATAGGGCCCCATTAATGCTTTAACAAATTCAGTTTCTAGATGTTGATGTTTAATTAGCATGACTGGTGCGTGATTTTGAAATTTTTGCTGGAAGCATGTGCACCCTTTCTGTAAGAACCTGCCAGTGAAATTCTCTGCAACTGTGTGAATCTAGAGTTTCAAATGTGCAAAAATCTTGGCATCAAAGTCACGTCTGTTTCGTGAAGTCATGGATACACACAGACGTGGAATGTGCTGCTGCTCTTACCAGAAGCTTCCCTGTCCTCTTGGTGACCATACATTAACAGTAAGGAAATCCCCAAGTATGAACCTGAGAAAGCAAATTATTCCAGTAGTTTATCAATTGGGTTTTTCAAAGGAACATGCCCCTCGTTTTTGTCAGGAAACCACGAGTATGTGGGTAGCTACAGAAAAGGCACTTTTCTAGACGACACAGCGTTAAACAAAGCGAGGTGCATATTATTTCACTGACATTTCAGCCTTGGTCCGTAACTGAAAATGTTAACTACTCTTTTGTGTGCACCATTTCCAAACCATAACGTGCCCCTCTGCAGCTAAACTCTTTTCAAAAAGCTTTGTTTCTCTTGCTTTCCGTGTGTCGAAGTTCTTTTGCTCCCAACAACTGATATTTTGTTTCTCTGTTGGCTGGATTAATTACTTTCAAAATGGACTATGCTCCTCTGATTGCCACAACATCAGCGAGTTCTTGCCAAATTAATTTTCTGTTTGTAGATGGTCCATTAACTACAATAGAAAGCCTCAGTCCCCCAGGCAGAAATGCAAGCAGCACATCACCTCCTGTTTTGCTGTGTTGGAACAAGCAAATAGAGAATAAACACATCTGCCATCAGGTTGAATCCAGGCAGTTTTCCAGTTTGTCTCAAAATGATCAACAGACTGAAAACACTTCACTTGCTTTTGTTGGCCTTTTGAATTCACCTATTTAAAACAGATAATGGCAAATGCATTTTACATAGCATTGAATGAAACAACCTTACTGATTATCCTTGCCCCAAATAAAAAAATCTTTATTCCTAAGAATAAAGGAAGGCCAGGTGAAGGGATATAATGACTTATTAAAGCACCTTCTGTGAAAAAACTGCCACTCCCTGGAGCTGAGCTCTCATTGTCATCCAGCAGAGACAGTGGTGTTTGCTGAAATAGTGTAAAGTATTTTTAGGGCTTAAATAATTTTCACTTTCAGTGGCAGGTAATTTAGATGACTTCCTCATCTTCTGCCTGCTTATGGGCCAACACTGTTGCTGGTGGTCTATGCTAATCTATTCAAATACTGGAATAAATTAATGAGTGGAAGAAGTAATATAACCTCTTCATATTTCTAAACCTGTTTTACCATCTACTTCAGTTTCTTTTACAGTCTTTTATTTCTGCTAAGGTTAGGCATGGCAGCAGCTAACGCTAGAGCAGCTCAGCAACTGCTGCAAGTTTTAAGCCTTGCAAGATATCTTTCTCAGAGAGGCTGCTGCTGCTTTTTTACATATATTAGTGTAATTTATTTGATGTGATTGTGTGAAGAAAGCTGGTCCCAAACAGCATGCAACAGCATTTTCTCACAGTCCA
This sequence comes from Aleadryas rufinucha, assembly GCA_013397815.1. NCBI lineage: Eukaryota > Metazoa > Chordata > Aves > Passeriformes > Aleadryas > Aleadryas rufinucha. The sequence goes on along the minus strand of VZTH01012478.1, from coordinate 133,303 downwards.
TGAAGTGCTAACAATTTCCTAGAAATGTTTCTGTGTCATGACCTAGCTCTAGCTAGAGAGATTAAAACAGAGGAAACCTGTGGCTGGCAACACCCTCATTGAAACTTGGAATATAGCTTTTTTCCTTCAGGACTAAAAACTTGTTCATCTCTTAAACAAAAATACCTCTAATGCAGTGGAACAGGACCACAGCAATTGTGTGGGACAAGCAAGAGAAGAGAGGATAGAATACAGCCTGAACTGCTGCAAAGATTTCCCAGGAAGTTGCCCCGCTACTGAGAGGCAGGGATTTGCTGGGCTTTATTTTCCTACCCATATGTGCACAAAATCCTGGGAAAGCGACTATGAAATTGCAAATGAAATTTTCCAGTTTCCACACCTGCAAGATGTAAAAGAAATAAAACAGAAATCAAAATCCCCTGGCATTTCCTCAGCCATGTGATTTCCTCCAGGCACGTTAAATGGTGAGATCAGTGAGTGGAACACACAACCCAGCTGGTGTCACAGGCACAGGCAGTGTGTACACAGTGTCTGCCTGTCAAGGGCAGCAGCTGAATGAGACATTCACTCCCCTGGGAGGACGTGCCAGACTTCTCCATTTTCATGTTGGCTTCTAACATGCCCATTCCTGCCTGACTACAGCCATTTCCTTGGTCGTCCATACAGTCTGTTTCTCCTATTAGATCCTTGCTGAAAAGATCACTTGGAAGCAAAGTCACAGTATTATCAATTACTGTTCTTATATTTAAATGCTAAATGAATTAAAATTACTTTGACGGTGGAGAGGAAAAATAGAAAATAACTGAGGTCACAATTAGGTAGGGAGGCAAAGACTTTCAAATACTATGGGTATTTTTTGAGTATTTTTGATGCTGGCTCCAAACATGTTTAAAATGGGGGACAAATGGAACAGTCAGGGTGAATTATCAAACTGTAATTTGCTGTTTACTTGGTCTGAAGTGCCTGAGCTAGGCAGGACTGGGCTTGTGTGCTGGTACAATGATTCCCTGGTGTTCCAGACAGAGTACATACACCTGGCACAGCTGATGTACATGTGTAGCACATCTGGCCAGCTGTTCCAGATGTGCAAATTGTACCTCCTGTTGCAGCTGGGGTTCTGGATGTGTGGACACTCTTTACAAGTTTCTAGAGCGCTCATTTAATCAGGACAAAGTTGTCAAGTGGAAAAGGACAATATAAAGGTAATTCTTGGTATAATTCTTTTGTACCCACTGTTTATGGCATGGATTTCAGTTGGTTTTGGAGTTAGTGGAAAGGACATACTTCCACTGTCCTGGCCTTGTTAATGGTTGAGACTGTGATGCAATAACTTTTTTAATGCTTACTGGGATTGGAGCACCCTCTGGAAAAACTTCAAATCTGGGGCTGGAAGTGAGTGTGCCTAGCAAGTCCACTGGGAACAATGTTCTCTTAGCATAATGAATATTAATGCTAGAAATCTGCAAGCAGGACAAGATGATCATTTGTTATTTTGCTTCTTTAAACATCTACGATTGCAGGAAAATATTGCTTAAAAAAACCAGACTTAGTGATATGATTTGGTGTAAGATTCTAATTCATTACCTTTATGTTAATGAAAGTCTAATTGAATTTCTGTTGAATTGTCCCATGAGGAAATAGTGGTCATTATTATTTTTGTGTATGATAGAGGCTCAAGACAGTGAAATCTCTGATTTAACAGAGCCATTGAAAAATTACAATTTAAACAAAAATTCAGTCTTTTAGTTGGCTGCCCATGGGCTTGAGGAGAACACTGAGTCATTGTTCTGGGGGAAGGTGTAGTACAGAAGGGTTGATGTAGTATGGAAGACTTGTTTAATAGAAAATAGTAAGTGGATGAAGAGCGTGGTAGAGTTCTGAAACAGTGCTAGAAAGGAATATAAGAGATAGTGAGGATGTTACTGCTGGATTACCTCAGTGAGCTCTTTTACAGCCAGTTTTATCTGGTTTTCATTACTGACCTTAAACCATAAAACTACTTTATGCTAATCAAAATATCCTTTTAAAGTCAGGAGGGAATAATCATATAGAACAGAATTTGAATACTGTGTAGGAAAACCACAATGATCTGGATGGGAGGAGCAATGAAGAAGAGAAATTGAGAACTAGGGAGTGTGAGATCATAAACCCAATTAGGGGTAATATGAGGCATCTCTAAGTTTCTTATCAGCTGGAGATGGCTGAGGAGGGCAAAGTGAGGATAGATTGTGTAGGAGCTGCGGCAAGTCATGGCTGGAATGGGATGTAAAAATCCCCGTGTTTTCCAAGGTGATCAGACTGGCATGAGTATGAAGAAAACCAGATCGTTGCCCAGTAACTACAGTGGTCATTAAGAATGAATTTTTAAAACACAGGAATATTCTGTCTAACTTTGTTTCTCAGTAAGTAACAAAGTTATGCATCCAATACATTTATATAGTGCTTAAGTTGTTTGTCTTCATTATTCATTAAAAGATTTTAGGTTTCCTGAATATGTTTTTCCTGCAAGTGCAATGTTATTATAATAAATTACTCTTTGAATGAATATTTATGATACAACTGTGCCCTCAGTGCTGCAACCTATTATATTAGTCATGCTGGTTCTTAGAGCTTCTATGTGTATTTTACTAATATACAATGTTGTTATACTTTGTCTTACATCACCACTTCAAGATAAATGAAGCTGTTTATTCTTTGATTGGAAAACAGTCCTCCTCTCTTGTAATTCAGGGGTATTAAGGGTGCAGTCTTCTAGACGAATAAATGGAAATAATCCCCTTTTCTGATATTCTGAGTTGATAGTCAATATTTCAGTAGTTCACTTTATATTGCATGTGCTGCTTGCACTGGGATCCAGTGCACAGTAGATTAAGTGGTGCTTCTTGGATTGCCCTCAGATGCCTTCCAGCCTGTTGCACACACACTGGAAATCTTCAGGTAGATTTCTGCCCCATTTTTTGTAGGCTTAAGGACTTAACTATCTGAGGAACTGTAGAGACATAGCTCTTCTCTGTGTGGAACAACTAGTACTCATATTTGGAAATGCATGCACAGAAATTAAGACATGATGGAGAGAGCCACTGTGACAAAAAAAAAACCTGAGAGGATGAGAGGACTTGTATGAGGGGTGTTGCTTTTATTTCATCTTAAACTCATCACACTCTTTTCAGGTGACAGTGTGGCCTGTGGCACACGTGCTGTGTGAACCAGCCTGTGGCTGAGCTTTCTAACCAAGTCATTGACTATCTTGCTGTGAGAGAGCACAGTGTGTGTCTAAGGAGTCAGGCAGAAAGGTTTCTGTTTAAAATGTGTTCATTGTATTATCTCTCCACTGGCTTTATTTTTCTTGTGCTTTGTTGCAGCTGTGTTCAAGACTGAGCTGTGTAATTCCAAGATTCTGGATTCTCTTCTGTGGAGGGCTGTGCAATGCTGATGCCCTGAGTCATTTAGGAATTAATTTTTTTTCTTAATTCTGCGAGAAATCTTCTTAGATTCAAAAAATAATATTACCAACAAAAGAACTAAAAGCCTAATCAGTGTTCTGTTTACCTGTGTCATCTGTAAAATTCAATGTATTTGAAACAGTTCACTGCCACAGGTAGAACCACAGGTAAACCATTTCAGATACTGGAAGGGTAATTTCCCAGCCTTTTGTACTCCTTAAAAAAAAGTGTCCCAATGACCATGTGATCTAGGTAGTGTGATGCATCTGAAAATAAAAGCTCACATATAAGACTTTTCAGTGAAATTTGAAACTAAAGATGAAAATTAGGATAAATGTACTGCATGTAACTACGTGCCTGTGTCCAAAGGTAAATTATTGGAAAAGAGAAAATAAAGCAGTTAAATTTTATGAAAGCAGATGACTTGAGATTAGGGGGCAAGGGATAATCATGAGTCAAGGAAGATGTAATATTTGGTAATATTTAGAAAGAACATCTTTATATTTTTATTCTCAGCATGAATGGTACCATGTACTTTTGGATCAAAACCATATTCACATCAGTAGGCTGATTCTAAAATGTTTATTTTTTTGTTCTGTCCTTGTAAGCAAAGAGTATGTGGATGAGAAACACAAAGGTATCAGTGTGGGTGCCCAGCTGTCTGTCTGCATTTTACCTCCTTACTTGGTGATCCTGTGTAGCTGCACTGAATGATGGCTCTAAATGTTCACAATTAGCATCACAGGTGGAAGGAAATCTGTCATAAATAATCTCCTAACAATATCAGAGACTGTAATTTTCCAGCTATAAACAGAATTTCTCCCATTTGGTGTGTGCTGTGATGAAGAGGAGCAGGAGACAAGCATTTAGTAGTTCAGATGTTCCCTCCTACTCACAGAGCACAGTGGGAATGATGGATCACCTCCGATGCCATTAGCTCTGCCTGAAGTAGCAAGCTAATGCAAGGTAAATTAGAGGGCCTGGGTTTGATCCAGAAATGGACCAAAAGGCATAAGGTAGCACTTAGGAATCTCTGCTGAAGGCTGCACTCCACAGAATGTGGGGATGGAGCGCCACATCCCCGAACATACCTATCAGATGTTCACCTCTCTTTTCTTAATAACCCAGAAATATCCTTATGTAATTAACAAAACACTGGAATGGAGGTGTAGTTTCCCAGAGAAATGAAATCTTTATTTCTTCTTTGCTTCATTGTTGCTTCCCAGTGCTCCTGGTATTTCAGAGGCCGTGTAGTCAGTAATCTGCGTGTATTATAGCTAAATGGGATCTTTAAGGCCATCATCTATTAAGTCTGTAATGCTTTCTTATTTTCTCAGCCTTTTGCATGAACTTGGCAGAACATACTCCAAATTCTTCAAAGGCATCCTGTAAAATGCCTGGCTGTGCAATTGGTCCACTGAAGTTGGGGGCATTGATTACTGAGTAAAGGTGAATTCTTTTCCAGTGCTCAGAAGCCTTTAAAATTAAATGTGTGGCATGTAATAAAACTGTGGACTTGTGCCTACCTTCAGATTCATTTCTGATAGAAATTCAAGTAACCAGTTCAGAAGCCTGCCCTGGTCTAGATGCTTTTACAACACAAAAGAAACCTGATTCCTCATGAGATATATTCTTACATTATGTCACTTTTTGACACATCTGTGTCAAAATCACACCTTTTGAAATGTCTTGGTTTTATTTTGGACTGTTTTCATATTGTTCCTTGGTTTGTGTCTTAGCTGCTTTAATTTGTTGTGTTTTGTTCCCATTACATTTAAGCTGGAATATTTATACTATACAACTTTAACATGTCATTTTTGACCAAATTGTTGTTACATTTATTCCTTCTTTCATTCTTTTTTCTTGACTGCTATTTTTTTCCTCTGCTTTTTTCCTTGTTCTTTGCCACTGATCTTTTTATCTTGCCCTCTCCTCCTCCTTTTCCCTACATTGATTTTTGTCTTCCTTCTTCTATTGCCCTTTGTACAATGTATCAGATACACACGTATGCATGTGCTCCTCTTGCTTGTTCCATTTTATCTGCTAGATCATCAGAGAGTAATTGACAAGATGCCAAAGAGCCTGGCTATGCAAAGAAAAAAAGTATGAACAGACTATTAAACAAAACCTCTTGCAATAATTTGCAAGATAAATAAGATGTCTTGGTTTATTTGAGCCTAAAATTTCCAAAGATATTTGGTAAAGAAGAGTATTTGTGGTAGTAAAATATTTCTTAAAGGAAACTTACTTCTCTCTCATAACTTTTGGTATAGATATCTCCCATGAAAAACCAGCAATTCCTTTGGTTAAGCGTTGCCATCTAATTAGCTTTGCTGTTTTCCTGTGCTCAGTTTTGTCCTCTTCAGAATGGCACTTTATCCTTCATAAAGCTGCTCTAAGCATTTCTGAAAGATGGAGAAGAGTTATAAATAACAATCCATAAACCTTTCACCAGGGAGTCTAAGCATACATCATAAACAGTGTGGTAATTCAGCTTTCAGGAAAGATACTAAATTGTGTAATCACTATTAAAGACTGTGCACTCAATAAGTAAATGGCTTCAAGTTTATGGGAGGAAATATCTCATGAAGATGTGGGTAGAGCTCTCCTCTCAGTAGGGAACTCAAGCATATGCGCAAAGCACATGCTTTTATTTTTTATCTCTATACCTTTCATAACTAAATGTCAAATCACAGAGGTACTGCTTACTTTTAAAATTAGGACTGAAATAGGCTGCAGTGTGTACTTTTATGCTATTATAACAAGCAGATTCAAAATCAATTGTAAGTTAATTTTAATGCCATAGTATTCAAACACAGCTGGTGTTCCTGTACTCAGCCATTTTGTTGAATGGATTTCACTCTTCTTCAGTAATAAGCCTTTTAATGTGCTGGGATTTTAGAGGTGGGAAGCATATAGAAAGAAAATCAACTGACATTAGTATTCCAGGCTTTTCTGAAGTCTATTTTGTCACACCAGACAACTTCTACTGATCCTGTCCTGACAGCCATCCTGTGGAATGGGATTTCCCTAGTCTCCTTCAAGGTCCAGGAGTCCCCAGCGTGGTGAGGAGATGACAATATATATTCACATACAGTGAGGGGCTGCTGCTCCACACTGCTGCTACCATTTGTGTAGCTGCAGTTGCCTCCTTTCTCTCCCTTTGTTTTCCAGCTCTCGGGCATGTTGCTTTTGGTTCTCATGCTGCTGCTTTCTGTTCTTTGTGTTGGCCCACATGGTGGTGTGGACAACCTTCTGAAGTCCATCTGAGCTGCTGTCAAGTTCACTGATATCCTGCTGGAGTTTATACCACCACATAGAGCACTTTCTCTTCATGCTGCTTTATTCAGGCTAACAAACTGTCTTTGTGGAGTGAGAGGAAGGGAAAAATTAAGCCCTGAGGAAAAGCAAAAGAGAATTAATGAGCAAATTAATAAGCAAAATTAATTAATAATGGGAATTAGTGGTGAAATGTGACTATGATATTTCTCAAATAGTAAGAGGAAGGAGACAAAGATTAAGCACATGATCCAAAATTTTAAATCAGTATATTTAGATTGTGCCTTCTGACATGGTCCTTTTTGTTCATTAGTTATTCTAGGTGTTTTTTCTGCTTTGTTGGCGTTTTCTTTTTGTGAGTTTGTTGTTTTGTTTTTGTTGGTTATTAGTATGGTGCTTGTAAAAATATGACTTCCTGCAAAAGGGAACACATAGAGAAATGAAAAACTGTGACTCTTATTAGCTGGATATGAGAAAGAAGGTTTCAGAGACCAGGATGCTTTCGGCCTTTTTCACAACTTTCCTGCTTGTAGGAAGATGGGAGCAGTGGTTTGCATGATACAGCTTTTTTCTCCTTCCCCATCACTTCAGTGATGCTCACTTATGACTGGAATCAGCCTTTCTCTTCCAGCCCTGTGCTCCCCAGCTGACACAACCAGCTGGCCATAATTCCCATGCCAATCACATATACTGGGGTTTTTTTTGTGGTTAAATGTGCCCTAGACTTAAGGTGATAAAGTCCAACTCACTTTCTTGGTAGTGATGAGCAGGTGCATTCTTGAATATGCTTGACCACCTCAGTAAACAACAGCACAGCACATTTCTGGACATGGTTAAATTTTAGTGCTGCCAAACTGAAACAACTGCCAGAGATAAGTGAAATGAGCAGGAGTGGTTTGGGTTGATAAGGACTGAGATACATTGAAAAATTGGGATGAAGTCAAAGATACTAACTGCAAAAGACAAGACTAAATGACACCATAGGATAGAATAGAAGGAATGAAAATGAGCATCAAAACTAGAACTGGAAATGTGGCTGTAGTCAAGCATAAAACAATCTTCTGTTGAAGATTGTGGTTGTGTTTATTACGAAATATAGATAAAGACTTGGTTGCTTTTCTAATAAGATAATATAAAATTATTTCAGTGTGTTCAATATAGGTAAAATGTCTCAGACAATTCACTGTCTTTGTTTAAGAATATAAGAAAATAATTTGTTGTAAACAGTATTAATTTTTGCTCAGTTCATCTGTAGCTGGTTTACATGATCAACCTGCCACCTTGTTCAGTATTTCAGCAAGCAGGTCTGTTTGTCAAGTGTTACTGCCAAAGATTATCTGTGCTTTAGAAGATCATATACCATTCTTAAACTTGCTGTGGGTAACTTTGTGTTAAGTGGTGCACATGTAGTACCAGCTACTTTCCATTTGCTGTTATTTAACAGCTCTGGTGTGTTGTCTGTGTCTGCAGTCCTCACACTAACAGAACAGGTACAGTGGTGTCTGTCCTGGTGATTCAGTAGCTGACCTGTGCTTGGTGCAGCACTTCTGGCCCGTTGATGTGTTGTGTGTATCTCCATTTTTATGATAACATTGGCCTTAGTTGACAGAAAGGAGAGGGAATGCTGATTCTTGTTGTCTCTCCAGTTTGTCTTTTCACACTGCAGTGCAGTATTTTAAGTGATTGATTCATGCATAACACTGCTGATGTGCTCCAGCCAGTTCACTTGATATTTCCTCATGGATTTGATTGGCAAGGTAGGAAGTCCTGGCTGCCCAGGGGCTAATAGAAGGAGGATGCAACTCTATATGCAGATGAATAAATTCAAATGTCTCTTTTCCTGTGCTCTGTTATATTTTTCTCTTGGCCTTCCACCTTCAGAATTTCACTCTCTGCATAAATAAAGCAAACAAAATAAAACTGAGTCCCTGAAAGGCATTAGGTTTCTGTGTGTGTAAGTGATAGAGAATATGCATGGATGTTTTCTTTAATAATAACTTTAGGAAGTTGCATGTGCCTTAGGCTGTGTTTATCTTTCCCACCACCTGTTTACTGGCAGAACTGTTGGAGCGTGGGTGCCCCCAGCCCGCTGTGGATGTGGAGCACACAAGCTGTGCACAGGCACTGTTTCCACAGGGCATCCTGGGGTCATGGAACCATATTAAGGAGAACACAGCCCTTGCTATGAACAACCCAAAATTTTGTAAAACAAGTCTATCCCCTGCTGGCGTTCAGGAGCCAAGTAACCAGTAGGATTCAAGGTAGACCCCAGTAGAAATAAGGAAATCTATTCATTGAGGGCAGCATTGTGACCCTATGTATTTTGGGAAATGCAATCCATAAGCCTGATTTTGCCATATTTTATCATAAACAGTCTTGGGTAAACTAATTAATCTCCACAAGAATGGTGGGGGGGCTCCTGAGATATATATATATTCTTTCCACATGCTGTTGCCTGGAGATAATATTCAGGGTCTGTCTTGCTGGACAGATACAGATGGGTATTTTGGGGTATCAGCTTATGTCTGGCTTTGACTTTTGGGAATTATTTATCACTGTAAGTAGAATACTGGTGCAAGAGCTATAGGTCTGACTTTTCTGGCTTTACTTTGTTTTCAAAACAATAAAACAAATAACTTGATTAAAATGTAATAAATATGTCCTTTTTCAAAAGTTTACATTGAAAGATAATTCTGTGTTTTCTGAAGCTGCATTCAGTATATTGTTGTTTCTTTATCAAGATGCAATTAAATCGACACAGCCATCTATGGATTAATGAACTAAATGAGTAAAACTATATGGACTGTATTGATTATTTACCTTTGCTATTTAATTCTGTGGTATTTCTTAATATCTACAACATAATGGCCTGTGATGAAATGAGCAGTATCCCTGTAAAGCTTTTCATCTCTCTTCTGACCATTGAGAGTCTGAACCTTTTCATTACTGTGTGATGGGATGTGTGTTCACATCAAAGATTGCAAATAATCATGATAGCTATAATTGTCCTTTTCGGTTTTTCTGGATTTTTGGCAGGGCTGGGGGAGTTTTGCATCAATTTAAGGGGGATTTACTTCCACTATGTTGGACATATAGACTTGCAGCTGAACATTGGCGAGAAAAATGAAAAATCAATCAAGAAGAACTTATTCTTGTTTGCCATCTTTGTTATGTTTTGGTAACGAGTCTCAGGTTCAAAACTTCACCCAGGGCACAGAGAAGGAAAAGGCAGTGAGGGTGCTTAATCCAAAAGCTGTAGAAATCACGAGCATTGGATCAAACACAGCATGACAATCTTAAGATGTTTCTCTCATCTAAGTAATAATCCTTGCTTATCTGGATCACGTTTAACAAGTGTTTGCCTGGGAAGGGTAAAACCTGGAGTAGTCCTGGGTGGATGGGAGGGAAGCTTCCAGAGACTGAACACCAGGACATTCATGCTGGAGACAGAGGGAAAGTTTTCAGCTAAAAAAAAAGGAGTTAATAATTGTAGTCAGCATGAGAGTTGCTGCTTGCATTTTGGACTTGAAAGAATGGTTCTGTACCCAACAGTCTGTGGTTTTTAGCTACTCTGTTGAGCCTAATAGATTTTAATGCTCTTTTTAAACCTTGCATCCTTAAACCTCCCAAGTTAAGCAACTGTAATGCTTTTCTATTAAAGGCAGTTTTACATAAAATATTTTGTACTTCTGTAAAGCAGAATTAAGGAGTGCCTGACAACCTACAGGATTTGAAGATGTGGAAAAGTATTTTGAAATGTAATAAATGTCTGTAATTTCTTGCACTTACAGTTTTTTACACAGCTGTAAGATGGGGGAGAAGTAGAAATGAGAGCTCATGATTTTTTAATCACATAAAGCTGGTGACCATGACTTGGGGGAAAAAATGCAAAATTATAATAATTAGTTTGTCACCTAATATACTATCTTGGAATTGTTCAAGATGGTAAGATGATTCACACACTCATTATAAGACATTCCAAAAGTATATGAAAGGGCAAATGATTTGCATAAATGGGAATTAATACACCAAATAAAGACTGGTATAAAGGAGAATTTAACTGTCTCTTATTCCTTGAAAATTTGTTCTATAACTTGTGATAGTTCTTTTAAATCACTGAACTTTTAAAATAGTAATAAAATATGATATTTCAATCTATCTTTGCTTATTTTATAATGTATTGATATATCACTATGTGTCTTTGGGTATTAAAACCTTGAATAACTTTCAGGTAGCATCAGCTGGGGGCTGGTAAGGAGCCATAAATAGCTTTATATGCCTTTTGTCTAACATTGTCTTTTGTTGACATTTATATTAGTAAGAATATAACTTGCAATTCCATTGGCATTAATAACTATGGTGTTGGAAGACACGTGCCAGTCTAGTACTATCCTGCTGAGCAGGATTTTCTCTGCTGTGAATCTGCATAATTAGATAAATGAAATTACTCAGTAAGGTTAAGTGTAATGAGTTATCAATCTCGTTAGCATCTATCACTATTGTTATTAAAGGGTATCTTTAGTGTTTTGTGAACTGAATAGTTGTGGTCTTAGTTCCTGGAAAAGTTATTAAGACTTCAAAAAAAAATATATTAGCCAAGATCAGTGACTGCACTATTATTCTTTCTCCAGGTACTCCACTTAATTAAGCTTAACCTGAGTTTCCAACACACGTAGTTTGGCTTTGAGTCTCTGAAATTAGGTCTTTGTGTTATTTTTGTATATTGCAAATCTTGCATGTTTCACATACTTGCTTCTTCACAGAGCTCTCCAGATGTTGCTTTTCAGTGCTTTGGAGAAACTATTGAACAACTCTACATTCTCTTTTTGTTCAAATTGTCCTGTCCTGCTGCGTGGGGGTGCTCTAGAAGCTTATTTATGTGTGATGGGGCAGCAGGACCACAAGCCCTGTGGTAAGTGAAGGCAGGCTGACTGGGTAGGACTGAGCATTTGTTGCAGGTCAGTTATCTTTGTGTAACCAAGTAATATGAAAGCTGACAGCCCACTGTTGTGAAATCTATTGGGAAACATAGGATGAGTCAAGAGGAACAGAACCTGAATAAGGAAAAAAAAAGGAAAAAGTCTTTAATGGGCAAGTTTGAAACCTAAAGCTGCTCAAACCAAGTCACCCAATCCATACACAGAATGGCATTTGGCAAGTTGGGAGAGTGTTTCTTCTGCACTAAAAAGGCGCGTGGCAAAATGTATTCTCAACCTAAGACAGGAGGAATGGAAGGAAAGCACTGGTGTACCATTTGATTACAGAAAGCGAGGCTTGTGGGAAGAGTTCACAGAAGGGCACTGAAAGAGAAACAGTATGCATGCTCTCAGAAAATATAAATACCCACAGAGGGTAGAAACAGTGGCCAGTTTTAGTTCCTGTGGGAGAATGGCTTTATTGGAGAGTATCAGTATTATTAGAGAAGATTATGTGCAGAATATTGATTTGTTGATTCAGAAGTGAGTAGCTAAATGAACTATTGTCCCAGACCTTGAGGACTGAAACCTTGTTTCTCTTCGGAATATAGCACAAGGTGATTAAAAAAAGGTAGTGAACCTTAGTTTCTGTCTTGCTGGAAAATAATAGAAAAAGATACAGCTCTTTATACTGATGCAGCTTCCAAGATGCAAACAAAAATAACACTGTAAATAAGATCCGCTAAATGTTAAAACTGTATCAATTTCTAGAACTGCAACATGGAAAATCCACATCAGGTCAGGTGAAATGGATACATGACTTTACACTCCAAACCAAACCAAACCAAACCAAACCAACCCAAACCAAACCACACCAAACCAAACCAAAAGTCTTCTGCTGTACCCACAGATACCTCAGAATCTGCTGTGGTGCATTTAGAGAAATAGAAAGAAATATTACATCCTGTAACATGTATTTCAGAAAAAGCATCCCTTTCTGTATCCAGTAAAGAAGAAACATGTGGCAGTTGTACAATCTCTTGAGAAACTGCTGTCTTGTTTGTAAGGGAAGCCTTCTATTATAGATACACTTCTAAAATGAGAAGGTATCATGAAGAAAAGAATTCAAAATAGATGAGGTTAAATTTGTTCTTGTCAAACATATGGCATGTCAGTAGAAACACGACAGCCAAAAGTACTGATGCTTCTGACCGTCCAGGAACACCCCCTTAGGGCACAGACATAGCACTGCGTCATGTCTGGAGGGAATCCCTCTCAGATTCCTGAGGGAAGGAGTGATGTATCCCAGATGGTAGAACCTGACAATTTGTTTGCCTTCAGCCCTGTGTGTGCTGTGTTAAAGCCACGTCCCAGGAGAAGGACAAAGGGGACAACTGCTCATCTGCCATAGTCTGGCTGTGCCATGTCTGGGCTTCATTGAGCCTTGGGCAGGGAGAGGGGCAAGATGCTAACTTGGAGAGAGCTGGGCATAGCAAGAAGATGATCAAGGCAGGAGAGCAGGAGACTTCACAGAGGGTCAGGGGATGATGTTATGCTAGCCAGCCTCAGAAGTGAAGACATTATGTCCTGTGCATCCACAGAAATAATTTTTTGGTCTGTTAAGCTCAGGCAGTCTGAAAGCTACTGAAATACAAAGGAAAATCAGAGAAAAAGCCCTACCCTTTACAGGCACAATGGGTGCAAGACCTTTGTTTTTGAAGTGTCTTCTGTTCTCCCCTGAGAGAAACAACTTTTCTCTGTGTGAAGTTACATGCTGTAGTTGGCTATTTTTGTGTTCAATAAAAACCTTACTGTAGCAACTGCAAGCAGGGATTGCCTCAAACAGCTGGCAGGGAGACACATCCTTCCACAGCAAATACATAGCTGGCTAAGGGTCAGCTACAGACTTTCCCTCTGCTCCTGCACTTGGAGTTTGCAAATAGTATCTTGGAAACCAACAGGTTTTATTACTTTGGTTGTTGTTGCAGAGTTCAAGTTTCACCTTATGTCTTTGTTTTGGGAAGCCAAAACTTTACAAAATGGTGGCTTGAGGGTTACGTGTATGCAGTTTCAGAAAATGGAATAGTTTAATATAAATAAAATTTCCAGCTAGGATCTCAGTAAAAAGTCAAAACCTGACAAAAGAAAAGAAGACCTTGAATTCACTGATAACCTTTCTAATATTTGATGTCTAGTTTACTTTGCGAACCAAGATCATCAGAATACTCAAAGTTGTCCAAGATGCGCTTCTCCTCAGACAAATGATCCTGTTGCTCCTAATCATTAGCAGGCAGATGGCAGGTGATCAAGATTTCATTATCAAAACACCAATTTTCTTTTGAGGTGAATAGATGACCATCTGTTCCTGACATTGTACCTAAGGGAGCCTACAACTCTGGCTTGGTTGATTACAAAGTAAGAACCTTCTCTTAATTAATAGATATATTACCTTCAATATATGTCGATAAAATTTTGCTAGCATTTTCAAAGAGTTGAGGAAAAACTAAGTATCAAGTGGATCTTATCTTAAAGGTGGTAATTTTGGGATGTCTGAAGAAAACACTGTCGTTTCTGAATTTTTGTGTTAAGCTTAGAGGATTCCTCTTTTCTGCAACAGGGATAGGATACAAAACACAAAAAGGCTGCTGAATTTTTCATTTATAAGAGTACTGGATATTTCAGTTCTGAATTTTGAAACCTTTCCTTACTTTGGAAGAAACTTTAATTTCCTTGTCACAAAGTTCCATCTGATAGTGGAATTAGTGCATCTTATTTAAATACTCGAAGTACAAGTTTCTGCAGCTTACAGGTGTGTGGTAGAGTTTGGTCTTTGCAAGTTTGAGAAAATGAAATGCATTTTTTATTTGATTTCTTTTTAACAAACTGAAGAATATCTAATTAAATCTACCTGTGTTAATTACAACTTTTAAACCAACTGACTACTGTCAATAAATCTAACCAGGGAGAAAAAAAAAATCTGGTGCTGCTTCCTATGAGTTTTGTGACCTTCGGCAGCTGTGCAGAGGAAATAAGCATTCCCACTGCTGACCAGACAAGCAAGTCTCAGCCATTATAAATTCTGTTAAGCAACAACCACTTAGATAATCAATATGCATATGCAGATGGGTCATAATTTTGGCATCTCTTGAGTGGTAGGAGTGTCACCGGGAGCATGGCAGGGAATTGGAGTTACAGAATTAAGACAGAAAACATCTGTAGAAACTCCATCAACTCCTATTTTCTCATACTAACAAAGTGAAGTTACAAGGAAATCACAGCTGAACAGAATAAAATGGAAAGTAATTTCTATGGCATTTCTATTTTAAAATTGAAAATATTATTGGATTGATTAAAAGTTGTGTTCCGTTTCCCTTATCGAATCCTTGCAATTTGTATAAAATCTCTCAGTGTCATGTGGTTTTGTGCTTCTCCATGTTTTTATTACTTCCAGTTAAAATTTTTAGACCTACCTCTTTTTGTATATGTAAATTAGTTTAAAAAACCCCTCCAAATACAAAACCAAATAACCAAATCCTCCAGATATTTCTGAAATAGTGACCAAATGTGTATGCACAAAAGCAGGGCAATTTGCACCACCCATCTATGAGCTGGACTAGTGAAAACGTAGTAATAGCTCTCATACCTGAGCAGAAAATGCATCTGCAGCTGGCTCTACAAATCACTGTAAGATGGAAACCTTACGTCAATAATTACTTAGAAACCTGAAATATAACCATGTATCTGTAGTCAGCCATTTAACTGACTTTATAATGACTTCTATATGCGCAGGTGGTTAGGACTTGACAGCAAGGAATAGTTATATAATTGTCTTGGTGAGGAAACCAGGGTTTGTGTACCAAAATTCATTACAGCTATGGTGCTTTAAAAACTTGAGGGTATGAAAAAGCTATTTCCTGTAGAACATTTGAAATTCCCATGTCTGCCTTCTAAAAACAAACAAAAAAAAAGTGACTTTATGGGTCAAATAAATATTAGTGGCAAAATAACAAGTTCTTTATTTTGATCAATGTTCCTTGATGTGAATCCTAAACCACTGGGTCAGAGAAAAATGAGAAGGTAATGTAAGTCAGGTTTGCTAAGTCAACTTGCTTAATCAGTCTGCGTGATGTTGATAAAGTGGCTGTGACCGTTAATTTTTCATTTGTGATTTTCTCATTTTCAATGTTCACACAGAGCTTTGTTGGTGATTGTTGCCTCAGGCAGTGCGTGGAAAATGGCACTTCAGTGGGATGCAGAAAACATATGCCAGACTGGTTTTGCCTTTCTTCTGCAGAGTTATTCTCTTGGCATGTGACACGTGTAGAACAACTGAGTTCATTTTACCTTGTGCACAGCAATTAGAATCTAAACACGGTGTGCTTTCAGTAAGGAAAGAATATGATTTATTAATCTTATGCTAAGGTTGGGTGTAGCTTGCAAACAAAAAACCATGAATGACTTCTAATTTACCTCATTGGTAGCTAATTTGCAGTGTGTAGTGGTTTTGTTTGCATTTCTTACCTTCTGTGAGATAGGAGATTTGGAGGAGTCAAACCAAAAGGAAAGTTCCTGTGTCTCCACAGGGCTTAAATATGTAAATTTCGAGAAGCGCTACTGGTTGAAAGATCTGTCCATCAACTCAGGTTCAACCCACCACACAGTGGTTAGCAGTGGCTCCTTGCTCGTCAAAATTTGGCCTGCGCTGTCATCCCTCCAATGTTGCCATCAACAGAAGCTGTGTCTGTGTGTCCTCAAGGTTGATTTCAAGTAACTCACACGTGATATAAGAGATATGTTGGTTTAAAGCACTTTTTGCAGGCGTATGACATGTCAATCCATAATGAATCCCCAGCTGCTGAAGGTTCTCCTGGTTCTCCCCATGATGGCTCATTGTGCTCTTTGGTTCCATATTCTGTGTGCTGTAAAAGGAACAGAACTCACTGAGCTCAGCAGAGAGGGACAAACGAGGAACAATTTTCTTTTCAAATGATTCATTAATAATTGTTTCCCTGTGTAAGCATCTCAGAGTGTCTTGACAGTAGAACTGACAAGCAGCTTACCTGAAAAAGAGGGATTGTCATCGGCTTTGCCAGGTGGAGTGAGCTAAAAATGACGGTTCCCTCAGCTGCCAGCGTTAGATATTGTTATTCAGTAGAAAATTAGTTTAAAAATGCAGATGAAATTCTGCCTTTGCCAGCTTTAAAATAAATCATATACAATATTAACTCACAAGAGACAGCAATAATTCATTTGAAATCTATTTTGTGTTTCTGTATTGAACTTCATACATTTTCTTATCAAAGGTTGCCTTGCTGTCTAATAAGTCAGCTAATTTTGAAAGAAAGGCTGAGCGTCAGGTGAATTACAATGATCAAGGGCTTTAGAGTGCTTTAAGGCTTTAGTGAGCAATAAGATTGTAACAGAAAGCCTGAGTAATACTCTAAAATTCAGGAAGTTCACAATTTCAGTGACATGTTAGATAGTGCTAGCACAGTATATGAAGCACATAATGTGTGTTAGGAACTCTGTCCTCATACCTGAGGCCATGGCAATCCTGGGGCACTTCTGTTTAGATTTCAGGCAATGAAAATCATATTTCCATCTGATACGCATAGTCATTTTCTTTGACAATCCTAGTTCGCTAGTTAATCTAGATTAAATCTAAATTTTATTCTGATCAGTTTTACCCAAGTTGTGATAAAGCTCTAAATATTTTTATTAGGTCCTGTTTTTATAAAAGTTTCAAATTTTCTGGTTTTCTAAGTATGTGAAGTAGAAGCATGAAGCAATTGTATTGAGGCAACCTGGCTTAGAGAATGTAATAATTATTCAGAAGACTGATGAACTAGAAAATCCAAATGCTCCCTGTGAGTGGAGTCATCACTCGGTGTCACTGGGAATTTGACACAGACCAACAGGAAGTGCCAAAGATAATGGAGACAGACATTTTTCTCTTTACTGGAACAGTAGTCTAATTATTTCGAAATCACAGAGGAAAAACTCGTTTGGGTTTCCCTGAAATTTTTGGAGCAAGAGATAGGGATCAAGGTAAGTAATTTGCTTTAAATTCCTTAAACCCCATACAAACCAACAAAAGAAATCGAACAAATCACAGAGACCTGGTTCGTATCTGTTTGTCAAGGTTCCTTTGCATCCTTTTAGTCATACATTTATTAACATAAAGATTTCTCAGTATTTCTTCACTTACTAAGCAAAAAATTGTTTGCTTCTTTTCAAAAAAGCCCCTTAATTTCAGACAGACTTCTTTATTTTCAAATACAAAGTTTCCAATTCCTTTAAATCTGATACTATTGATAAACTGCACTGGCAAGTACTTCTTTGCTTTTGGTATCTCACGGTTTGGCCAGGAACTTCACCTGAGAATCTGTTTATTCTGGGGTTTTTTTATGTATTTGGCATTTCCTGTATAAATATGGAAAATATTTAGATTAAAACATGCTTTCTCTTTTGCCATAATGCTGCTGTATAATTTGATTTTTAGGTTGTCATATTCTGTATATTAGGAATACTTCTAAATATGACTTTATAAGTAAGGAATAGATTGCAGCGGGGATAAAGCTACCTACTAAGCTACTAGAGATGTGAATATTGTATACTGGAAGAGCTTGCAACTTTACTTAATTAAACAAGTGCCCATCACATCTGCCTGGGCTAGAATTAAGAGATAATGCTCCCTACAGGGATTGCTCAAATGGGAGACTTAGCACAATTTAGAATTATCCTAGAACTGAGGAACTTAGGGACTAATACCCTAGATGTAATTAGTGTGATCATAAATTAAAATATTCTAGCTCTTCAGATATAACAAGTCAGGCAAAAGTATTAGTGGAAATGCATATTCAAGGAATGCAATAATCCTTATCCTTGTGTACAGCTTGGATGTAGCAAGACCAAAAGAAATGAATGGATAGCGCTCCTTAAGGTTTCTTTGTGATATAGTAATTTTATGGTTTAGGGACTTGGGGAAAGAAATGGAAAAAGATTTTCAGTGAACTATTGGATATGTTTTTAAACTATATTTTCCTTTTTAAAGTTTATTTTGGCAAGGATATTGTCAAATACTCTGTTAAATATTTGAAACAAGTAAATTATTTAAGTGATCAGCAACTCAGAAAAACTTACTTTAAGTTTTCTTGCAGAATTTGGTTGTGATTTTCTTGCAGAGAATCTTTAGTTCCTGGAAATTGAACTGGTTAAAAGGGGCTCAAGTGTTTTGGTCATTTCAATATCCTTGACAGCTTTTAAACCTGCCTTTTTTCTTTTTAATAGTACTTAAATAGTACTTAATAGATTTCTTTCTTCTTGCTGCAAAATCAATAACATAAATCTGAAATACATTAACAGTATCAATTTAATGATAAAATTAACAAAGCATTCTAAATTTAAATACAAATATTTAAAAATCTGAAGGAAATAGAGTTTTTTGTGGTCTCAGTAAAAAAAAAGCATTGTTGGGTTGGAAGGTGTGCTTGGTTGCATGCATGGATTTTAAAGTCTAATTTTGCTAAAAACTGACCAAACACCTTTGAATTCTTTATTAATATTGAGCTCCTTATTTTAGCTGGATTTTCTGCTCACTGAAGTGTATGTTTTCTTTGTGTTTTCAATGGCTTTCATTTGGCATATTTAATGAAAATTATCTTGAAATAAACTGGCTACCTTCCATATGGATAAGATAAAATTGCTATAGGTAGGAGTGGGTTTTTGTTGCTGGTGTCCATTAACACCTCCAAAAATATTGTGTAATGGATTCTGCAACAGCACAGAATCAACAAGGAAAATAAAACCCAGTGCAATGTTTATAATCTGATTTCTGGAAAACAACCATAAACTTTTAAATCCATGTATTGCAGTTTTCCTTGAATTATATATAATGTGCTGAAATCTGCTTTCCAGGGCTTCCCAGCTGATAATTGTCATTCACACACACATACACACCCCCCTTTCATTCCCTTAATTCTAAACAGACACTGATCAGATATCCAAATGTTGGAAATAAGACGTTTTACCTAACACCTTGGTATAAAGGATTTAAATGTACCTTAGCAAAGATTCCTGAAGTGTAATACATCCTGTTAAGTCTTTTTTGCAGCCATTTTTTAGCCTCTTCAACAGTGTTATGCTGCTCTCATTTTTTAAATTTTTTTTTTTATTTTCAAGAAACCTCTGCTACTGTAAAGGAAGCAACAGCTGCTTCTCCCCATGTCCTGCAGAAATTGGGATATACTTAATGAGATGTACTCCAAGTACTTAATGCAAAATATTTGTGTCTTAAGATGCAGGGCACTCTAGTGCCATGGCCCAGTGACTGCAAAGGGGGACCTTTCCATGGCTGTGGGGATTCCCTGGATGCGGGAGTGCGTTCACCCAAGTGGGGCTCGTGTTTCCACCGTGGCAGTGCCTGGTGCCAAGGACAGGACTGAAACGCTCTCCAGGGGCAGCTACCACGGCTGTGCTCCTCCTGCTCTGCTCCAGCTTCAAGGCAGAAGAGTTGTGAAAGCAAACCCCTGTAGGAAAAGAGGCAGCGGAGCTGCTGTTGTTCATTTCCTTCCTTCTGTCTCTTGTTTTGCTCATTCTCTGTTGCTTAATTTGGCATATGCAGCATGAAGCACATGAAGTACATTATCAGGCCAGGCATGATTGCACCAGGTACTGGTATGGGAATAGCAGTTGCTGTTGCAAACGTCAAACATCTGTTTCTGGCCCTTCCAGATATGGTGTATCCCAGATGTGTAATGTAAAGACAATAATTTGCTCTACCGTATTGTTTCTTACCATCTGAACTCCAGAGTAGGGTTCTATTTTCCTTTCATGATTTCAAAGCCAGTCAGTATTTTAAAACATTTTTGAGAGCTATTTTGATCTTCTTGCAAGTGGCAATATTTTTTCCATTAGCATTTCTGAAAATCAGTCGGCATAGTTGTAACAGAATCTGGCACATCTTTCTCAGGACAAAGGACCCTTGGTGCAAGTGATTTAAAGTCCACCTTGCATTGGTGACTTTTGGATGAACTGAAGTAGCAGGTATAATCAGTAGTTTCTTCTCACTATGAGCCATTGAGGGTAAATTTTCCAAGCCAAGTGTGAGATTTAGATGGGTGTGTATAATTCCGGGTACAGGTAGTGCTGTGACAGAAATTGCACTCGAAAGTGCTCTGCCTTCTGCTTCCGGTAAAAATTGTGTTAATGGGAACATCACTTAAAACTGATACTCTTTTCTCTAGCTACGGTCTCATACACAAGGTCATTACTTCAAAAAATTACTAGACAAAGCCTTTAGTGCTACACATACCCACTGAAGTCAGTCAAGCTACCCAAGTGTGGAATATGATCCTAAACATTATGAAAGTGGACGTGTCTTCCCCCTTGTGTTTTGTGTGTTCTTGCTTCCCAGAATGTTGCTGTCAGGTACTCACAGTGACAGGAACAGCACCAGGTAGCAACAGCTACACTGAATTTGGAAGAACAGGCTTTTAGCAATAACTCTTGTGGCTATGAGCCAGTGTTTCAGGGCAATCCAAGGGGGAATTTGGCCTGGGTAGATGGAGACACAGTGCATACAGTGTCCAGCCCGAATTTTGGAGTCTCTTGGTGATTTCTTTCAGAGACCCTGTGTATCTATGATAGTGCCACTGGAATTTGCTGGGGAATTGGGTGCTCTCCACCCACTTCCAAGGTGATCTTCTAGGGTGATCTTCCAGGGCAACTAGTGTAGTACAAATCCACTGTTTTAATATAGGTGGAATAAATCTGTTCTTCTTTAAGTGAATGAGAAAAAGTACCTGTTTTATGATTCTAAGTTCTGTTTCCATCTTGTTCTTATGGGATCCACATGTCTCCCTGAAACAGACCTTAAAAATGAGAGGTCATCTCCTCCTGTTCTCAGTTTGGACTGTCGAAGGTCATCTATAGTGATAAGCAAAAAGTCTTGCTGAGCATGAAGTAAAAACTGAGTATCTAGGTAAAAAATTTTAGATTCATACATTTGTTATTACTCCTTTAAAAATTTGTATTCAGTTTTCATCTTTTTTCTGTTTGCTTTGGTTTTTGTAAGGTGTTTTAAAAGTGTTATCCATGATAAATAAAATATTAACATTCTCTTTTTGTCCTCTTTGTTGAAATATTTATAGGTAATCTTACTCTTAGTGAATTTCAATTAAAATTTAATTATCTTTGTGCAGCCAAGGCAACCATATTGATTAACATAGCAGGCTGGCATCTTAGTTTTTCACTGTAATAAAATCAGTATCTTTACAGCAATTCACTTAGTATTGTATGTATTTTGTTATTTATTAAATTGTAAATGTGAGATATGTTTAAGTGACAGTGCAGACCAGTTAAAGTGAGCAGCAAACTGACAGTAACACTGCTCCTCTGTGACAGTTTCAGAAGAAATCTGAAGCAATTTAGCCACTGTAATTCCCTTGGCTTCACAGCCTTGGACCCTGGGGTTCTGTGTGTGGTACATCTGTACATTGTGGAGTATGAGACATCAGAGTAATTGTGGTGGTTGTTAAAACCAGTTCTAAATTGAATCCAAGAAATGTGTAACAAGCCTTCTCCATGCGAGGCAATGCTGGCTCAGCTTTTGGTTCTGTAACAAGTAACTGTGGCCACCAGTCCCTGGGAATGTGGGAAACTCTGGAGTGTAAGCATTCCAATAGCTGATCCAGATCTTGAGATGCTGGGTTTACACATGTGATAGATCGAGGGGCTTGCAGCTGCTGCTGGAATCAGTGGGACTGGCACAGTCCCCACGGTGTAATTTGGAGCTCCTCTTGCTAAGCACACCTGCAGCGGTGCTCACTGACCTGGATTTCTTTGCCCCTCCACCTGGAAAAAGGGCTTGCACAGAGTTCAGGGAGCTGTGTGGTGGCTCTCTGCTTAGCACAATTCCTGCTCTGTGGCTGGAGTGGTTACGGGGACCTGGCACAGTGGGGGTGCAGGAACAGAGAGGCTGCATGAGGATGTGGGGAGCAGTGAGGAGGGATAAAGGGGAACAAGGAGGCAGTTTGAATATGCAGTGCTTGCACTGTGTTATGGAACAGGCAGCATGTCCCATGGAAGAGCTGTCACTGCAGCACACTGGGGAGTCCAGCTGTGAGGGACTGCTGGGAGGGAGGGCTCAGGTGAATCTACCTTGTCGTCCCGCAGTTTGCAGTCCTGCAGTGTTTTCAGTTCTGTAAATAGTTTCTCATGTACTTTCTGTAAACATGGCCATGTTTTGCTAACCATCTTCCATGGCTGCTGTCTGTCTGTCGTGTTTTGCTAACCGCCTTTCATGTTTTCGTTATTGTCTCTGATGTTTGCATTCTTTTAGTTTAGGAGGAGAATACGATGGACATTTCTATTTGACCAGTGGAATTGAGAGGAGAAGAATTTCATCCTCCAATCCACAGTAGTTTCTAAGAACATATAAATAAAGACTGAGGGCAGAGGTCGGCCCCTTTTCTGGCCGTCTCGCCCTGGCTGCTTTTCTGTCTCCTGAACCTGTGTCTCGCGTGCTTATTTCGTGTCCGAGAGCGACATCACCTCACTGCTCTAGTGACACTGAAGGCTGCTAAACTCAGGGAATGGATATTCCCTCAGAAAGTGAAGGGGTGTAATGATGCACTGTGTGCAGAAATGGTTTAATTCACTCACTGTGTTTATTGACTACAGATTATTTCCCTTCTTCATGACTGCAGAGATGCGCATACACGCATATTATAACCTTTCTTCAGATGCACCCTGGCATAGTGTGACCTTTGGACAAAGCACTTTAACACATGCCCAGCTAACCACAGGAGTTATCCCCATTAACATCAGTGGCTCTGGTAATAAAAATAAAGTTAGACAAGGGGTTGTGTACTTCTCAAGGCTGAGTCTTAGCTTTTTGTAGTGTTACCTAGTCTAAGTCCTATAGTGTGCAGTAACTTCATTCATAGGAGATAATGTGCTGAAAGAATTACAATAGCTGTTGTGCTTGCTAGTGGTGCCAGGGACATTCCTAGAGCACAGGAAGAGGCTGCATTGTTCCATGCCAACAGTAAATAATTCTATCTGTTTTAAATGGAGAAATATCCCTACTCTGTGACTACTTGCATATGCATAATTGCTTCTAATTTCTAGTTGGCAAAATGGCATTTAATGAATACTTTAACTCCAGAAATCAAAGATAATCCATTTAAATTTGAAAGTATTACTGGAATGCTAATTTACTGTCTACTCCATGTGAACAAATAATCATTTCTTATCTTATGAAACCTTTCTGAGAAAGTACTGGAGGATTTAAACAAGAGGAGAAAAATTTCTTGTGCTTCTCTGAGAGGAGACTTCAGTATTTTGTCTTGAGCTCTTAAAACTTCAGTTTCATAGCTTTGTGTACAGCTGGGTTGGTGCAATGGGTTGGTTGGTACAGTGTAACAGAAGCCATAATTTTGCACGTTAGTGGGACACAAGTTTTAAAGCCAAATTTTGCTAAGCACTGACATTCTTTATTAAAGAATTTCTCTCCTACATTGGCTGTTATTGTAGTTGTGAACAGTGAGCATAGTGTAAACTTTGGGCTGTAGGCCCACTTTGGGGCATTCAGTTTTTGAGGATGAGGGGAATGAGAGAGATTTCTTAAATCTCCTCTTTTATTTGGACTTCCTCAACTCGGCTGGGAGGCAGGTGGTGCAAAGAGGTGGATCAAGCCCTTCTGCACTCCATGAGATCCAGAGGTAGGTCCAGTTCCAGGGCTTTGGCACTTGGAGAGGTTTGCTTTTTCTCACTGGGGCAGCCGGTCAGACACTATCATCAATGATCTTTAATTTCTGATACGACCCCATTACCAACAGCAAACCCAGTTAGCAAAAATAACACTGAAATCTTGAATAAGGCAGTAATTGTAAGGATGTGAAACAATAATGTTTACTGGAGAACTTTCTTCTCTCTAATCTCCACCGCACTAATTACCAGTCACTGTGCTCTATTTCACATCCCATTCTGCAGTCCTGATTTAGGTAAGAATCCCAGCATAACCAAAGCACAACCTAAAATGTCATTTGAAGGACCAGACTGAGGCTTAGGTGGCTTAATCTTGAATTTTCCTGCCCCAACTTTCCAGTATTTCTCAGTCATGTAGGAGAGGGAAGAAACATTGATGTATGTGGGCATGAGAAAAACTAAAGCGATTACGGTTTTGTGCTGCTCACTGTAAATGGAATTTAATTTTCTTTGAAAGGAACTTTTTAGCATGTTTTTAAAATCAGGGCTGGTTCATGCTTTGTGTTTCTACTTGATAGTAACCTTTAAATCAGCACAGTTTGAATGTGAAGAGCTTCTTCTGTATCCTATTAAAAAAAAGCATTTTTAAAAATTTAACAGACTTTTCAAAGAGAGGAGGGTAGACTCTAAGAGAAGTTACAGTGTGGACTCTTGTTTTCCTGACCACAGTTTCCCTCCCAGGAGGAAGGAGGTTTGCAGTGGTCAGGGGATGAGTGATCACAGTGTGAAACTAACTTTGAGGGCTGTTGCACATGGGTTTTTGTTGTTCTCTAACATCCTGAGTGTCTCTGAATCCACAGTGAAGCTGCAAAAACAGAAGCAGTAATTGGGGCCATAAGCTTTGGACCAGATGCAGGGAAAACCAAGATAGAAATGGTAGAAAATCCTATTGTGTTGGGCACGTCTGTAAGTTTCTGTTGTGAATAACTTGGACAAAGGTGGCTGGATTGTTGAAAGAATTTGAGATACAAGATGAACAGGTTTAGCAAATGTGTGTACAAAACCTTTGGCTGAAGGAGTCACTGAAATAAGACTGTCTTAATCCACGTGTAATGTCTGTGGAAAGTAATGTTCTGGGATGGGCACTGTGTTCAGCACTGTTCTCAGTGAGCTCCAGACACAAGCAGGAACTTTGGATACACTGAGACATAATTTAGTAACAATGGAAGACATTCTTAATAGTAAGCAAGTAAACAGTATTTTCCTTCACCTTGCCAAGAAAATGTGGAGTTGAATTATTTTCCATTGCTTGGAAAGTCTTAACCGGAACTCCACACAAAAGCCGAGCAGCTTTCATCCATCCTTCTCCCAAAAAACCCCCAACCAACAACAAAAAACCCCCACAAGAAAACAAGTGTGTCTCTAAAAAAATGTTACTTTTTTATAGAACTGGATATATTTGTAACTATTTTCCTCAGAAAAAAGCCAAATAAATTTACTTTTTTTTTTTTTGAATCATGTGTCATCAAAACCCCTATTTTGTCTTTCAAATAGTTGTGGTTTACTATTTAATTTCATTAATGCCCTTGAGAGCACATGTCACTGAAGGATGGTCCCACACCTGGCTTACTCGAAAGCTTGTCCGAGAAACAATATATTAGATAGGTTTGTATAAATTATAGGCCAAATACAGTAGCATTGAAAACTATAGCATCATCTAGTAACTTGGATAGGAACCTTTGGAAACAGCATTTGTAGCAGGAAAAAAGAAAAGGAATTAAAATAAAATCTCTCACCAAAATATGCCTGTTGTTCATCAGATTCGGAGTGTCTGGAATCCAGTGTGACGGGGAACAGGATTCTCTGGAGTAAATAAACAATAATTTGATTGCAGCAACTGCTGTAATGTTAAGTGAAGCGAGAGTCAAACCCAGTAAATTGCATGCATTTCTTGAACTTGATTTCCTTGCTGTTTTATTCATACATATTTAATACCTCAAAATTAATCTTAATTTAATATCACTTCAGCTCAAACATTAACACAGAATTTTAAGTTCCTGCCTGCGCAGGACAATGATCATGGTAAAGATCTTTCAGATGGCTGTTCAAAAGCTGCTTTTCTCAGCAGGGAGAGACTTGATGATTTTAGAGTTGTCAGATGTGCTTTGGAGAAATGTCATGTTTTATTTTAAGATATCACCATTAATAATTCTTGAGTTCTACTCAGAAATGAATGTAGGAGAGGGAAGCAGAGATTTGCTATTTATTCAGAAATAGATCTGTGCCAGGTTTAGATGGAAGTCTGGAGTTCCTGCAGCAGACTCTGGGCTGCTGGGCCTTACCAATTTCAGAGGCATGTCAGCCTATGTCTTTTCAGGGAAATTTTTCTCTAGCAACATGAGAGGGAGCAAAAAGACCACTATTTCTAGAAAAAATGTTCTTCAATTCACGTAGTGCTTCTTCCTCCTCTCAATATTGTGTCTCTTAATGCCTTACTCCTCCTGTCTCCATTGGGCCACCCTCTTAAAGCATTTCAAAAAGAGCCAGCTGAGTGTGTAACTGTAAGTTTATTTTCCCAGATCAAATGTTTGATTTGCAATCAGTGTTCAGTTTCTCAGATCAAATGGAGTTTGTAATCAAGCAGGAGTTCTGTAACAGTAACATTGCTTGCTCAGAGAAGAGGGACTCACAAATCCTGGATAAACACGGAATTCTGGATATGCTTTCTGTAACAGACGTAGTGTTGTGAAGCTGAAGTAGATGCTTCTGTGGAAGAGAAAAAGCTAAGGAAACTTCTCAGTCACACTAATGGGAAGTCATTGCTTAGCAGCAAGTCTCTGATTCTTCCACAGCTGCCACTTTTACCAGCAGAGAGGGCAGAAAGGGTGGTGTTCCTGGCAGAAACACAGCTCTTGTTCTATGTCACTGAGTTAAGTGGTTTGGCCTTTGTGCCTGCCACAACTTCTGTGGGAACAAATAATTATTATAGGATTGGGCTTAGTATTAATAATATTGTAATGATGTGCTTATGTCTCCATATGGAATGTATTGTGCTTAAAGACTTGAAAATGGAGGAAATATTTTGAATCTTCAGCTTGTGGCTACAGAGGATATATCCAGCAGTCCTTTCTTGAAAGAAACGTGCAAAATAATTTCATTTTGCCTTGTAATGGATGACAGGTCTGCACAGAATGAGCTGTTGAGGGCGGTAACTTCCTAAAGTACTCTGAACTGCTTGCAATTACCTGACCATATTCTACCATTAATTACATTCTGGGATCACTGTACCACAGAAAGAAATGAAAATAAAAAAAACCAGAATGAAGTATTAAGCTTTCTTCGTGTAACTTTTTTTCTATGATGAAATCTATACTTCTACAGAAATGATATTGGACTTATGCAAGTGGTAATTGGGAGCTCCACTTACTCATTAATGTGCTACAAATAAACACACAACTTGTGTTGCAGCTCTACACAGGCTCAAGCTGTAAAATGTAAAACGTGGAGAGTTAGCAAAAAGCCCCCTAAAGTTTTTTATGCACCTTGCCCTGGCCATTTGCAAGATAATTGCCATGGTATGCACTGAGCATGTGGCATGACTTATGGGGCCATATCAATGGGGTTTCTCAGAGCTGTGTTTTATTTCAGCAGTGCTTCAGTTGCTTTTCCACTGACTATCTACATCAAACAATTAAACACTGAAAGTTGCAGTGTTTACAACAGCTGAGCAAACCTTTTTGGAGTAATTGAAAATAAAAATAAAGAGAAAATAGGTGGTTGTATTAGAAAACAAAAATTCAAAAATGTACTCTAGGTGTTGCTTTCCTTTTCCTTAAGCAGAACCTGAAATCAACCAGAGCCTTCACAGTTCCTTCCATCTTGATGGACCATTTCAGACCATTTTCACTGACTTCTCTTTTGTGCTGTCCTCTGAAATCATAAAATTGAAGGAGCACTAAACAGTGGATTTTGTGGAAGCACCTATTTATCTGCTTCAGAATTAAAATGATCCTGACACCCTTTTTGAAGTCATGGAGAGTTACCTGAATGTATCACAAAGAATAATTTTTCCATTCTATTTATTTTTTTTGAAATCTATCAAAAAGACAAGTGGAATATACCTGAAGGGGCTTGTGGCAGAGACATGAATAAACTGCTGAGGCCTCTTTGACTTCACTCCAGATGTTTGGGTCTCTAGACATTTGGCCACATTTTAAGGAGGATCAAAGGAGATTCGGAGAATGAGGCGATAATCCCCTGCTGGTTTTAATTAACAATCCTTTTGCTCTCCTTTATTCTTGAAAGCCTCTTGGAATTTTCATAACTTTTTTCTTTGTATAGAACAGATGGTGGAATAAATACTTCAATTTGGTATTTTGATTTGGTTTTTTTAATGGTGTCTAAGTCCAGTTCAACATTTCTGTGTATTTTCTTAGCAACTGCTATAACAAATGCATGCAGTATTGGAGGGTTTGCTGCCATTCTTGTTGGTTCAGACAATAACTTCTCCACTGCCTAATGCATGAAATCGTATTTCTGCCCACTTATATCTAAAAATAGATTTCATAAGACACATCAAATTTACTGATCTCTGACCTCCTCATTTGCACATTTGTATTTATTTTTTCTGAGGGTGTTAATGCTTCAGTGCCATCTTTCCTGATCCATGTGCAATACCTCTGAAGTTTAGCCCTCAGCAATAGCTGATTAACTCTAAAATTCTGCTTTTCTCTTGACACCTACCAAAAAAAAAATCCCTTTTTTTCTTTAGTTCCTTTTGCCATCAATAACATTTCTTTTTCTATCCCTTTTTTCCCTAGAAAATATAGAATATATAGTCTTGTTTTCTTTCTCTTGTGTGCTGCATGCAGACCTTTGTTTTAGGTTTCCTGTCTTCTCAAATGGCATTGTTTGGTTTCATTTTCCCCACCTTAACACTAAAGGAATGCACAACTTGTTTTTGAATATTGTTAGTGATGTTTTTCATTGTTTCAACAATTTTTCTTTATTGTATTACTTCATTATATTCACAAACTAGTACTTTGTTTCAGTAACTTGGCTTTTTTGCACCCTCGTCCTTGCATTTCTCAAATTCTGAAGGGGGAGCTTGGATATAATTCCAGTTGTAAGTTGTTTCTCCTTAATTTACAATTGCAGGCACCACTTCTAAGGAACAAATCAGTTTTCTCTGGTTTTGTTTTTCACTTCAGATGTGTTCTCTGTGCCTTCTTTTGATGTAATCTTTTTCCCACTTTTTTTTCCCCACAAAATTATTGAAGATATCCTGCCTTTCAACATCATCTACATAGTCATTATTTTTTTCAGCTGTCCCACTGTTTCCTTCCATTTTTTAAATAGACATCTTCTTTAATTGTACAGATTCAAGTCTACTTTGATTGCCTTACCAAAAAGCCTATTAGTAGGTCTGTGGTTCTCTGTGAAAATTCTTTTTGTCATTTTATCCTGGAGAGTGAGGTTGTTTCCTACTTGATCATTTATAGGCATATTTCTGATATGAACACATAATAGAAAAATAAATAGGAAATAACTGCTTCATCCACCAAGGTTGACTACTGCTTATTATTCCTCTGAGAGCCTTTAAATTGCCTTGTTCAATTTCCTTTGAAAATAAATCCCCATAATAAAATTACTGTATATAAAAAAGACATGAGAGTACATGTTGCTTTGAGGTAAACACAATGTTTGAGCTTTGAAGACAATATGAAGGTGATTTAGGTTTTCAAATGATGGAAAGTTTAAGAAAACAACTGTGATTTATTTTCTATAGGAGGTGTCCTGATATCAAATTTGCACTTCTCAGTGCAAGGGAATCTTGATATGCTTCTCTTTAGACCAAATGGCAGGGAAGGTATTTTAATCTTCTGAGCATTCTGCATTAAATGACACCATCTCTCATATAAAAAATGGATACATAGGTCCTTGAATAATATTTTCTAGTAGGAAAGAGTTTGGGACTATGTTCTGTACTGTGTGTTAAGTCAAGCTATTTTAGTTATTATTAAGGAAATATAAATATTTATTTTGTGACTAGTTATATATGAAGGCAGTTACCCAAAAAACCCCAAAACACGAGCAAATAAATGAAAAGGAACAATGGTGGAAGGACTTGCATTAGCTCAGACGGATTTTTATAGTCTCCAAATAATTGCACTCTGATGAGGAGCTGTCAGTCTGAACACAGGATGAACTTCAGGCTCTTCAGTGAGAAATGTGTACTTGTTTCCTCCCTGTTAAAGGTGCACATTTTCTTGATTTCCATGCTCAGACTGAAGAATAATCATTCTGTTTGGAAGAACAAAGCTTTATAGCACAAAGGTAACTGCTTGCCAGTGAAGCCGTGGAAGCAGTGTCTCATTAGGAGATTCACCTTGGACTCATCTGTTCGTGAGCCATCCTGGTGGTGGATTTGGGGATAGACAAAAGAGAAGTCAGGCCAACATCTGGTGGAAAAAGAAGGGACTTTTAATGTAAAGATGTATTAAAGTAAAATTTTAATTAACAACAAAGGATTCTGGTAAAGGTGTTTAAATGAAATTGTCAGCCCTTGTTAGATTGTTGATAAAGCAGCCAAAAAGTCAAGAGGAAGATATTTGTTAAGCACCTACTTAAATAGAAATACGGCTAAGACAGAGAATGGTTCTTGGGGAAAGGTGAATTTTTAAGATGGGTTTTATTTTTAGAAATCCTTATTGACTTTGATATTCAGTGCTATTTTTTCTGAAAATGGTTTTCCCTTCCTCTTCTGTCTGGGGAGATCCCAGACCCAGCCACCGAGATCAATAGGCAAACAAATCTAAATGGCTCTAAAGAAATCAGGTAATAAGCTGCAAGCTTAGTTTGGAAGGGATCATGCAACCTTTCTTTAAATCCCACACTGTGAACACCAGACTGCATCAGTGTACATTTGTCCAAACCCTTATGTTTGTGCACACCTCTCAAAAGGTACATAAACAAGCTCTGGCACACTTTGTGTCTTTGTTTAGTATGAGGAGACAGTCCATCACAGCTTCAGGTATCTAAAATCTAATTAGCATATGCAGTTTCTACAGGTGCAGTGGTGTTAATACCTTGTGTCAGCTAGGCAAGTTTTAAATTAACTTAATTAAGGGACATTTCAGCAACTTGAAGAAAAAACAGATTATTAAGTGCTGGCTAGGAGAGTGAAAAAATTGTAGTATCTTTCCCATTGAAAGCAGAATCACTGCATGTGTGGAAACTGCCAGCCCAAAAGAAAGCTGGAGCTCTCAGTTGCCTTTTCTGATCTTATCCAGCAAAGAAGCATGTGGAGCTCTTCCCCTTGTGTTAAAAAATATTGCTCTGTATCATTGCTAAATGAAATTGCATTCTGAATTTGAGAGCACATAAAAGGACTTGAGAAAATTTTTTTTAAAAAACAGCAGTTTGTTTGAGTTGTTGTTTTTTTTTTCCCCCTAATATCCCATGTAATGCAAGATCTCCATGTTCCCCAGTCTTTCCTCTTTTGAAAAATGTCATTTTGGAATGCAGCTTTCTATCCAGTAAAAGCAGCTTTATTGTATTTAAATCCTTCAGTGCCATCAGCAGTTCAGCAGTTTCCCATCACACCACCTGTCTATTACCTGGAATTAGAGGACAAGTACAGCGTTACTTTTTGTAATAGCTTTTCTCTGCTATATTTGGTCACTGAAAAGTGTTGAACAGTGATCAACAAACTATTTTCATGTTTAGAAAATTTACATGGAAACATCAAATCTTTTAGTAGACATGTCCTCAATCTTATAAATAATTTTAAAAGAGCAGCAGTCTAGGGAAAGTAATCACCATTTAAACCTGAACTGAGCTACCTCTGACTGACAAAAATGGTGATTAATTATTTGAGAAATGTAGCTATATCTAATGCACTCTTCAGAAGTAAGAGCCAGTAAATGTACATACTGCACAAAGAAAATATGTTGAATTATTTAATCAGGTATTTGTCAAGATCATTCAGCTCTCAGAAAAGACTTAAGAAATCAAGAAAAATATATGGTTGTTTCAGTTCTAGCAATGGCCCCCAGTTCTAGCAATGGCCCCCAGTTCTCCTGCTAAGCTCTAAATTTTCTCTTATTTTTTTTCTGATTTTGACAACAGATTATTTATTCAAGCTTGTGAACATTTTAAATGTTAGAGGGAGACAGTATAAACGTGTAAGATTGCCAAATGGATAATACACCATATGTCACAGGCTGGGAGGACCTCTGTGCATGTTCAGTAATCCCTCAGACATTCCAGCTGGTTACTGTCACATGCTCTAATAGAGGCAGTTCTAGATGTTGTCCTTCCCAAGGGAAGTTAAAGATCAACTGCCAGTATGAAGGAAAGACATCTATTGGAGTGCTTCAAACTACCTCAGTCACAGGGGAATGCTGAGAGCCACCAGAATTGTTGGGCAACACTTTGTTTTAGACCTGGAGTCACTCGCATGAGTTCCTACTCACATTTATTATTCAGATTCCCACTGAACATCTGTGCCAGCAGCAGTTTCAGGATGCTGTTTCAGTTTGATGTGTTAAGAATATTTTCAGTTGAAGACAAAAAAATTACAGACCCTTTACACCATGCTGGGGACAGCTGTGTTGATGATGCCCTTCCTATGATGACAAACTAAAAATCATAAAACTAAAAATCATAAAGCTAAAAATGGTTTTCTGCTAGAAAGTAGTGAAATGTGATTTTAGAAATCAATTAAATCTGCACCTTGTGATTTGTTCTAGTCCTATGATAGCCATAAAGTTCATACAATGGAAAAGCAAATTTAAGTTTGCTGTTGCTTTTCTTTGCCTTTATATTTGAAAGTCTTCTCCAAATATTTGGTTTCTCCTAGCAACCTTCAGTGAGGTTGGAACTGTTGCCCGAGTGACAGGAAACAAGCAATGGGATGTTCTTGCTCACCACTGTAATGGGATGCATGTGTTTTGGCATTTTTTAAGTCAAGCATTTTTAATATGTCCCTGTGAAATTGAAGTAGATCAATGGACAGAAATCCTGGTCTTTTAGTTAACATTTGAGAAATGGGTTGAGGATTTCCATCTTGCCAAAGATAACCTGGATACCCCCACACCTGTGACTATGGAAATGAAACTGGCTGAGCAGTTGTGTCAGAAGTTGCAGGTGTTGCTGAGACACATAGAGAGGTGGCATTTGTTGCTATCAGGTTAATATCTCTGGGATGTTCTGTGCTCAATTTTTGTACCACTTATTGACACTCTCAAGGGATAAAAAAAATTTGTTGTCAATTCAGGATGAAGAATGAAATTTAAAAGTGCAGATTTGAGTCCTGAATCACTATAGCAATGTTCAATTATGTTAATCGGGATTGAGTGAGGGAAGGAATTCCTGGTATGGTCAGATGTGTCCAATTCCCTTTCATGTCTATCCTATATTTTTAAAACAACTTTGTGCATTAAATTGGGATGGAAGTATATAGCATTTTCTATGGTTTTGTGTTCTGTCTCAGTGACAGGGATTATTGGGTAGAAAGTCTCTTTTAAAAAAGTGGGACTGCATGTTTTTTAGAAAGTGCAGTGCATATAATGTAAGTCTCATAATCCCTTTCAGGCTCGGAGATCTTCATGCTCCATTGTCTCTTCCATATGGCTTAGTGGGAGATGGATGTGCCACGGCTGAGGGACGGCACAGTGAGTGCTGCTCACAGCCTTGCTAGCAGTGCTAACGACAAGCTGCAGACGATGCTCACCCAGCTCTGAAATCAGAGATCCTCTGTTCCTTGCTGATGATGCTTGGAAGAATGTTTGCCTCAAGGTTTTTTCAAGCACAGAGGCCTGATCTTCAATAGTCCCTCATGTCAAGTTTTGCCCCTTATTACAAGCAGAAGATGCAGTGTCTCCATTAGTCATACCGAGGGGGGTAGTGGATTTTTTTTGCACAAGTTTTATGGTTCAAGTTGCAGTAGTACTAAAAAGGTCCTTGTTGTTGGTTATTTCAGCTTTAGTGGCAATTTTGAGGCAAAGATGAACTCGGAATTCAGTAGCAGGCTGCAATCAGAGAATTATATTAGAGCTCCCTTCTCCTGAGTTTGCTTCGCTTTGTGTTTCTAGGAGCTGCTTGTTTCAAACTTGCTGATTCTGTTGCCTCATTAAAACCACCATGTGAAATCCAGTGGTTCCTTGTTTGGCCTTGCAGGAGGATTATGTGCCACGCAGGACTAGAGCAGTAATTTATAACCTGACACTCGTTCACATTCTTCCTGCAATCCCAGCAGTGCACCATGTCCAGGATCCTGGTTCCAGCTTGAAAAATTGCTGCCAGGCAGCTGCCAGGGAAAATAAGTAGGAGTGATGGATAGCTCTTATATTTATAGCCACGATTATTTATTCTTGTATAAATTCAGGGTATCATATTCCTCCTTATCCTTGCTTGTGAGGGAATGCAAATATATTGATTACATGTCACCTTTAGGTAAGATTTGGATTCAGGATTTGTCACTGTAATTTCCATTAATCAGCGAAGATGACAAGCAGTGTGTGTTCGCAGGAGCAGCCAGCACGTGGCCTGTGTAGCTATGGGGCAGCTTGAGGGCAAAGAAATTCGGCAACAACTCCTTCTATAAATATATGATCAATTCTTTTGTGTTACATGAAGTATTTTTCTATTTAGCATTATTTCTTATGATATGATTTTAATTGGTGTGTTTTATTGATGTATGAAGAATGTACACAAGCTATGGCAATCTTTGTCATTCCATATTCAGTACGTTTCTTTATAACCATCTGCATTTTTTCACTGTGCAATACTTCTCCCATTCAGAATACTTCACTGTTCGAAAATTCTCCAGTTTTCTGGTCCTGTAAGTCAGTATCTTCCTGCAGCACATAAGTTCATGTTTTCCTAGATACTTCAGGTTTATAAAGGGTGCCTTGCATTTTATTGATACATTGAATTAGTCATTCTTTCCCTATTCTGACACGAAGTAGTGCCTTGTTTGCCATTTTTTTGTTACTCTACACTAAAGCGATTGTTTCAATATTTTCACATTTACTCCCAAATCAATTTCCTGATGATTATATTTAACTTGAAATTACTATCAGGGGCTTGTTTCATCTCAAAGAGAGATTTTTCTTCCTCCTTTAACTTTTACCCCATCTTCAGAGCTCTATTTATCCAATCTCTGCTGTGATTTAGCCAGGCAATTTAAAAGCATTTACATTGATGCAAATGGGACTTAGACATGTTCCCTATTATTAAATTGAAGTAGCATGGATCTGGGATTAATTTAGCAGGTGAGCAGTAGTGGTGCAAGGGTGGAGATTTAGCCCAGATGGATGGTTCCAATAAGGTGAGGCACAGAAGGCAAGCTGGGAACAGAGATCCTGATTGGGAACTGTGTGTAATTGATTTACAAGGCAGGCAATGCTGGCTGGTAAAGGAGGCCTGGAAGACATGGGAGCCTTGATTAGAAAGTTACAGATTTGTGTCAGACGAGAAGATGCTGGCTAAAGCTGGCCTTGGATTAAGACAGTCCAAGAGAAACAAGAGAGGATGCTTGTTGGATATAGAGAGAGGAAGGCAAGTGACACACAGAGTACCACAGTATTAGCTCCTTGGCTGTCATGGCTCCTGACATTGAGAACTGGGATTTCAGCCTTGCCAGATGACTGAAACTCTGACCACACTGAAGTCACTTTGGACTGCATTGAGGTCAACACAGCAGAGGTTTCATCTTTCACTCTATTTCTTATTTTCTGC
Organism: Aleadryas rufinucha; assembly: GCA_013397815.1. Classification (NCBI taxonomy): domain Eukaryota; kingdom Metazoa; phylum Chordata; class Aves; order Passeriformes; genus Aleadryas; species Aleadryas rufinucha. The sequence goes on along the minus strand of VZTH01012478.1, from coordinate 97,209 downwards.
TTTCATTTTGCTGGTTTTCTCATCCAGCTTCTCTTGCTTTCATCTAAGAAAACATATTCGTATAGCACTCTTTCTCTGGCAGAAGATGAGTTATAACCGTGTGCTTTTTGTATTGGGATAAACATTTTTCTGCAAATTGTTAAGAAACAGTATTGTTTCTTGACAAGTCAAACTGCAGTTCCTTCACAGTGCTTCAAATCAAAGGAGGCAGTCTTTAAAAGAGATTGTTATGTATGTCTTTAAAGGCATCTGAAAGGCATTAACCTGGTAAAAAACTAAAAAATGAATACAGGTAAAATGTGCTGTATGATAGTTGATATTACAAAAGGAGTAGTGATGACATTTGAAGCAGAACAGGTAAATCCCTCACTGCTTTAATGAAGCAGCTCTGCTTGAAGTTTCCTTTTTTTATACCTATGTGTATATATATATACTTAGAAACTAGTGCTTTGAGAGGAAAACAGGATCTGACATAAAAGCAATGGTAGTATTTATCTGGAAGATGATACCTTCAATAAATGTCTAATTGAGTATTTAGAAACAAAGTGTACAGTTGGAGTTACACAGTGTAGTATATCTGCAGATTCCTACCTCTGGCCCAATGGATACACTGCTTTGTCCTTCAGGAAAAAAAAAATTCTCCAGCATTTTTATTGTTTTGTTGATAGTAGGAAGGGGTATCTCTGCCCTGCTTTAGACAAGGGGTTTGGTTTGTGAAGTTAAACTTCCATTATTTCACATTTATGCTGGTTCTGCTGCTTCGTCACAGAAACAAAAGAGAAACAAGGGGTTGTCCCTTTCTTACATAATCCAGTTCATCCCTCCTGACACGTTGGCATAATTCCTCCTCACAGCTCATCTATTTCTTTAGCATTTTAGTCGTGTTCAACAGCTTATTGAATGTGTCAAAATATTTTGATGTATGCCTTCTCAAGTAGCGAAGCCACATCCTCCCATGTTATTTATGCTGTATAGCAGAGATGGAAAGCTTGACATACATTTAAATGTCCACATTTCTATTTCTCCAGCATTTATCACTTTGTTCAAACATTTGTTCTTGCTTTGCACTTTCTCATCATTGAATTTCATTTTTTGTCAATTTGAAACATGGTGTAATACACTGAAGTGGAAGATGTAACAGGGTGTGGGATAAGCAAACAAGAGCTGCTCTTCCCTGATAATTTGCAAATATCTCTTTATTCAAAGAAAAATGAGATAAAAATAAGGGGGTTTTTGTCTATGAATTAAAAAAAAAAAAAAAAAAAATCTGTTGACCAGACTAACAGATGAGACTTTGGATTTAGCTCCACAAGCTCAGTGGCAGGAACCATAAGCATTTTCTCTGCTTTTTTATGCCCTTTATAAGGACAGGGTTTTTTAATTCTTACTTACCAGGCCATATCCTGAGCTGCTTTCATCTCTCCTTGCTCTACTGCCTTCAAATGAAACATGACAGTTTAACAAGTTAGAATTCAGCAAGTGCTACGCGTTAATTTAATGCTCATGCTGTTGTTTCCTGTCACAAGTAAGGTTGCCGTGTCCCATTCACATTTACAATGGATTTTTCTTTTGTATGAAATGAATTTTGAAAATGTTAGCTCTCAGCTCCAAATAAATACCTCAGGTTAATCTATTATGTATACACTAACATATTTACAAATCAAAGCTTAATTTCCTTGAGGTCTAAGTAAGGGGTTGAGAGACTGGTGGGAAAAAGGCCACAAAGCTTGTAAGACCATGTATGTTACCTATTTGGTTTACATGGGTTTTTCCCACTGAGTACATTTTTTAATTGAATAAATATTAATAGAAGTTTAAACACACCATAATGGTGAACATAGACAATAACATATACTTTTGTTATATAGGAAGCATCATTAAATAACTCTATACTTCTCTAAAGATTTTCCACATAACTTACCAGGAGGAAAAGCCCAAGTGCTGTGAAACATAAGTCTGAAGGCAGTAAAATGCCATGTAACTCACAGTGTTGACTGTAAAAGCAAGACTAGCACCATAACATTTATTTTTAAAATGGAGAAAATATTACATAACTAATAAAAAGCAAAAAGAAACCTCAATAAATTTAGTCATTCATAATAAATAAAATAGCTCAGACCTATCAGTCCTCCACTTAGAAACACTGATTCAGCATTTTTCTTTATCATGAAAATGATGAAACTGTGACTCTGGCAGAAGTGTAGTTACATCTGGGAGCAACAGCATGTCTTTAAAAAGTCACTTGCTTGGTACAAGGGCTCTTGAGCAGGGCCACCTGTGTATATCTGCAGAACAGAACCCATTTGGGCTGGAGCCTGAGGTCACATTCCCTCCTGGATGACAGGAGTGCTAAACCACTGCAGTTCTCAGCCGAGGAACCTGGGACAACGTTCCACATGTAGCAATTTAATTTAGGCTCAACTTAGAAAATGAAATCCTAGGAAGTTTATAAAACCCAGTTTGTGTGTGTCCTTGCTTCATGCTTTTTCCCTATTTTTATTTATTCAGACTGAGAACTGTGCGTGCTCAAATACAGCACCTACATTTTCACAGTATCTGCAATGGTTTTTGAAAGGAAAAAAGCTCAAAAATAGAAATTAGACATTTTATTATTCTGCCAATGTCAGTTCAATTCACAATGCTTTCTTCCCTTGAGGCTTAGGTTAATTGTGTATATTTGCTAAAGATCTACGTGTATATAATAATGTGACAAAGGTCAGAAAACCTCCACTTTCTGTATGCACACACTTTAGGTATGCTCATATGTATAATTTAAAAGGTATTTAATAGTATGTGTGAATTCTTCTTGAGTTATTTATGTGTAGGCTAATAAATTCAATACCTGTATACCTCTAAAATTTGACATCCCAAAGTTCTCCCAGCGATACTTTACTCTCTTCTAAATGAAGCGCTCATGAAAATGCTTTAAAGCTCTGTCTTGGGGTGATTTTATGATGATTAGTCTATTCCCTGATCGTCTGTTTTATGCCCAAAAATTGTTGCTGTACCTGTAAGGTTGGTCTGGGGGAGTGGGGAGCCTTGGGGTTCCTCGTTGGCTTTTTCAAAGCTCCCTCCCCCTGAAAACACGTGCCATTTTCTCCCACCACGTGCAACCCGCTGTTGTTTTTTTATCTTTCCCTGGCATTTTGGGTATTCGTTCTGGTGTGTGTGTGTGTGGTGGAGTAAGGTCTGACAGTTCAATATCTAATTTAGTTCAATATCTATTTGCCTTTTACTATGCCATGTGGGCATTCTGTTGGTCAATAAACAGCTGGGATTTTTTCACTTTCATCCACTAGTACTCATTTCTTATTGGTGGAAAGAGATTGTTGGAACCATTTTTTTAAGGAGGAAACACTCATTCCAGAGTGTTTTTCTCCTAAACTTGTCTCTGAACTGAGACAAGCTCTGCTCTCTGAACATCCCTATTTTTTCCTTAAATAATGGGATTATAATGATTCATGCATATTTCTAAAATATTTCAATCTGGATTGCTTGTTTTATATTACACTACTTGAGTGTTCTTCTATCAACTTATGAGCAAATAAATGATTTGCTCATCAATTTATGAGCAAATGTTCATGAATTAATTTCTCCATTCAGAGGGAATGTTTTTGAAACATATAGCAACCTATGCTACACAGTGTCGAAAACCAACCATCCTTGTGTGATTCCCACTTCCCTTGGTTCTTGCCACACACTGAAATGCTTCAGTCCTCCCCATTTTGTAGAGAGAGTATTTCCTTTCTGTTCTCAGCAAAATTCCTTAATTAATCTAGATTTTCACTAATTTATGAGTTTGGGTTTTTTAATTAGTACTATTTAAGAAAGGTAGATTAAAAAACTGAAAGAAAATATTATTCTTGTATTATCATACTAGCATAAACATTATAAGTGATAATGTAGGCCATGAGGAAAAATTAGTAATATAAATGTATAATAAATTGGTCTAGTATTTAAATATATTATCAGACATGTAGCAATATATTTATGAAACTTTTATAATGTAGATTATTAAAATGTTTCAAAAATTATAAAATACTAAACCACAGTTATGAAAATGCCTTAAAAAGTAACTGTATTTTGAACTTAATACAAAACTAAGATTTGTTTCTCAGCTGAAATAAATCTCTAAGGTAACTCATTCTGCAGAGTTGAACCCTATTTGCACCATTAAATGATATATTTTCTGTATTTTCTTGGTATGTCAGCCATGAATTAGAATGTGTGAAAAATCATCATTCTTTATAGCTAGCACCTAGAGGTTAACCACTTTGAGCATTTTGGCCTGTTTTTTTTAATGTGAAAAGAAAGAAGTCACCTTTAATGCTAACAAGATCATTGCCTTATTAAAAATTAATTCATTACTGAATTGTAATAGAAGAATTTATCATGAGAAAGTGTCTGCTCCTGGTGACCATTTATAAATTGTGCTATTAAGATGACTAGTGCTTATTCAAATTACTCTTAAATATTTAAAATATTGTATCATTAAATTCTTGTCTAAGTTTCTCTGGCTTGTTTTTGTTCAGGGCTCAGGTCTGGTGTTGTAGCAGGTGAGGTGAGAATTTGGGAGCTAAAGTCCGGTAAAATGATGGAAAGCCACACATTCTGAATCAGTCCAAACTTCACAAAGTCCTTACAATTGTATATCATGTTAGATTAAGAGATAATTTGGTTTGTTTTTCTTAATCTAGATAATAATTGATGGATTTTACCACATAGAAGTGTATTAAAAATGCATTGTGAGTGGCAGAAATAATTATAGGCTCATTTTCTTATCATTATTGTTGAAGATTTATTAGCATTTTAATTTTTATTCCTGTTCCTTGTGAAGTTTGCAGCTGGGGTGTAAAATGTTGCTTGATCATAACTTTTGCAGCAGGTTTCTCACAGCTATGCTTGTGTTGGCTAATGAAAGTTTAGATGTACGTAGAGATTTGTGTGTCAGTTACACAGTGATGCACTCAGCTGGATCCTGGAATTTTCGGTTGGATTAGAATATTTGTATTGTTCTTTCAGAAAAAAAATACTGAATGGAGGAGGAGGAGATGCAAAAGATAATTTTCTTATTTTTAAGACTTCAGTTTCATTTTCCTGCTATACTTTGTTTGCTAAGTAACAATAAACAGCATGCATTTCAGGGCTCTTTGAGTCTTATTTAGGATGGCCTCTCTAAGGATATTTTCATCTCTCTTGTCTAATAAAGGATGTGTGTAATAGAAGTAAAATAATTCTGATAGTGTTAACCGACCTTTGGAGGACTTTGTATTAGTAAAAACTAATAAAAGTATGGATTGAGTAAATACAAGCTCTTCCAAGTGTGGGAGAGTTGTCCCTGTAAAATCTGAAATCTGGACCACAGTAAATTGTTTGTTGAAATGCTTATGGACTTCAGGGTCCAGGATCTCACCCCAAGACTTCAGCAGAAGTACAAGATGTGTTATAGCAATGCTGTGAAGAAATGTTATGGAGATGACTGGAAAAAATGACTTTGTAGGGATTTGTATGGAAAAGAGAACTATAGACAAGGAGCTCCTTGAGGGGAACTGGAGAAAAGTGACAACCTAAAAACTAGCCCGATATTTCTTCCTTGCTTTTAATCTATACTTCCTATTATAGTACATTGTTATTTAAATATGCTTTATTCATGTCTTCATGACAGAGTAGCTCTAATTTAATGCGGTTTTTAGATCAGTGTGCATTTTTTTGGTTTCACTTCACTAGAGGAACACTTTGGGTGAGTTATTTGCCAACCAAAAAATTCCATACTGATCTAATTGAACAGAAATATTTTTGAAAAATTTCAGGATTTTTATTTGAGCAGCCTCAATTGTCCCAAAGAGTTGTGGTTCTTCAGTTTGTTCCAGGGTTTATGTATTAGTATTATTCTTCCTTTCAGATGTGCTTATGATGGGCTTGTACCAGATGGCAGCTGTTACATAATTTGTGGTGATTCTTTGATGTTAGTATGTCCGCAGATACAATTTTCTATTAAAATGCAATGCAAAATCGTTTTCTTTCATTTTAATATAGATGAGTAGTTGCTGGGAACAAGTCAAGTATCAAGATGATTTCAAGCTCATTTTTTATAGGAATATAGGCTTTACATTGCAGCAGACTCTTGGTTTATATAATCTTAGTTTGTCCAGTGTCAGACACCTTGGAGAGAAAAGGTCTATAAAACTGTGTAATGGATTAAATCCTGTTACTGCCTCCTGGGTCTACTTCCTTCCTAACCACAGCAATTAGTACAAGTCTTAGGCTCATGAAGCATGAAAATTTAAATTCCTTATATTTTATATTTAACCTAGAGTTTCTTTGGATACTTCAAACACGCAATGTATGTATGTGTAAATGTAGGGTAATTTTTGAAGCTATTGTATGCTTGGCCTTCTCACTGTCCATTAAACTCCAGGGATTGTGTAGCATGCTTAGAATTGGAAATTATTTTTTGTTTATGTTTGCATTTTTACTTTTTTTTACTTTTGTGAGAAAAGGTAAAGAACATGAAGGTGACCTCTGGAATAATTTGGTTTACTGTGAAGATCTACCCATCAAACAGACAAACCTTTCTCTTTTTCATGCCCCTTTTCTAAGTATTTTTGCCTTTTAATCCCTATTTCCATTCTGACTTGAAGAGAGAAAAACAACAGATCATATGCTTACATTTCCAGCTCTCTTTACCTACATACATTTCTGGGTTTTATTGTAAACCCAATAATTTTCTCCATAAAGTGTACTGTAATTGCTATTATGATGCTAATACTGAGGCCACTGTTTTCTAAATGTTTATTTAATTGAAGATGTCCAATGATCTGAATCAGTTGGGTATTTAAGGGAGTACAGTGCCCCAATTATCAATAGTGTCTTTTGTTTCATATTGCCTGCTAACACAGATTTCTGTTGGACCTCCCAGTTGTATAGACTTCTTAGACTTTATGTCTTTACTGGGGGGAAAAAAACCTGTGAGACAGTACCAATTTTTTTCTTTTGGTATGGAATATGTAAATATTTTGTACTGCCCATTCTTCTCAAAAGAGTTGCTATACTGAGAGATTTCCATTTAGTTTGTGGTCTGAAATTTGACAGCAGGTTGAAAAAAGGGGGATATTGAGGCTCAAATGCACAGTGCTTATTTCTGAGACAGCCAAGTCTGTTGTCTGCCTGCCTGGGAATGTGGAGACTCACAGCAAATGAAGAGTAAAGAATTCCACTGATTCCAATTGGCTAATTGTGTAGAAAACATTGCTGTGCTTCAAATTATATTTTTTTTAGAAGGAGGGCTTTTTATTTGTGTTTCTGTTTTGGATTCAATATGGAAGAGTGTTTTCTCTTCCTAATTAATCTCTAGATACCTGACTGTTAAAGAATTCCATACTAGCTAGACCCTGGAGGAGTAAAATGGAGAGTGAAAAGTTCATTTTCTTGCCAGACTTGAAATATGATTCTGAATGAGAGCACAAAGCTTACTTTTGAAGTGCAGACAGAATTGTATGTATGATCATGACTTGAGACATGCAAACGTTTTCTTCATCTCAGCTGGGAGCTGAATAAGCTGTGTCTTACATGTATTCAGATGAAGCCTACAGAATTTTCAGGCTTCAAAATCAGGGTAAAGGCTGTCTTTTGACCATGTTTCTTTTTTCGAACTGGTCATGAGGATTAAGAGGCTCAACATTTCCACTAGAAGTGTCTTTAGATAGTCTTAACCTTTCCCAAAAATTGCTCTTGGTTTTTGAAGTAGTTTGTAGTTGGGAAAATTCACAGGTGTTTCCTTTTATCTTTTTGATTTTTTTAGTTTTTCCATTAAAGCATATGTAAGATATGGAAATACTGTGGACCAATATGATAACAAAGTGCACATGTTAAATGTGTTTCCTTTCTCTCAGGCACTCTTATTGCACAGAAAGCTGTACTTCCCTAAAGGGAAGCTCTCCACAGAAATGTATTAGTTTTATAGCAGGCAGTTCTACTAAGTAGCACTTCTGAGGTCTGGCATGGAATTTCTGGAGAGAAGTAAAGCAGCATAGTCAGCCTCAACAATTAAGGCAGGTTAAATGGCCTCTTCCCAAGAATGCATCCTAGACCACACTCCTTACAGCACTGTCAGACCTCTCTAAAAGCTGAGTAGTATTGTGGTGGTGAACAGCTGGCCTGAAGGCCTCACAATAATAATTAATCCCATTTTATAACTCCGTTTTATAACTGAAATAATTAAGACGTAACTGAAATTATGTAAGTACCGTGACCGGTAGGTTATGTAATCCGACCAGCATGGACTGTTGGAGAGCAGGCCCAGGCTGGGGGGCACACAAGCAGCTACTGGCTGGGGGGCTGGGGGCCAACTGCTTCAGCCAACAGGGATCAACAACACAACCTTCAAGGCTATGTAAGTAGAAGAAGACTCGATAAAGTTGGCTGTTGTGCATGGTCCTGGGTGTGTCGCGTCACATTCCTGCCTCCGACATCGGGCAACATCGTTGTGTTAAACTGCTGGGCACTGAACCAGTCTCAGGCAGAGTCCTCCAGCCTCAGCATCTGCACAGACAAGGCCCAAGCTGCTTAGTGAAGTGGTCGTCACAAACACTTGTGTGATTTAATGAAGTTTTAATAAAAGTTCCCCAGAACTTGCCCGACCGCTCTTCAGAGAGCGCATGGGAAAAGGAGTGTGTAGGAAAAGATAAGGTTTGTCCAAAATTATTAAAGCTGTCAGTGCTTTCAATACAATGACAGAGGACAAGAGATAAGAGAGCTTTCTAAAATAATTTTAGAGCATTCTGTGTTTCACTTGGGAGTTCTGTCTGTGTCTGGGAAAGTAAATATCCCACTCTGCCTATGGCTTCTGTCCCCGCTTTTCACTATTTATCACTGAGAACAGGCAATGAAAAAATGTCACATTCCTTGTCTTTGTGCAATGTGTGAGGAGGAGTGGACTGCAAATCTTTCCCAAATAATTTGGACAGTGTTAGTTAATATTTTCCTGGGAAAAAAAAAAAAAAAGAAGCAGTAGTATATTCCCTCCAGTGGTCAAGATATTTACTTTTGAACATCTCCATTCCTCTGGTGGTAGGTCTGTTAGAGTTCCAGCAGAACCTGGAAATGACAAGACAGAATTAAGGATCAAGTGGTACATCCAAAACATAGATGATTGCTCAGTTCATAAAATAGGCATAAAGCCCCCACACGGATGAGGCAGTCCGTAAAAGCACCATAGCAGGGTGGTAAAGTTTCTGGAATTCGGGACTCACCCACCAACTGTGTGGGACCAGCACAGAGAACAGAGAAAGCAGAGCAGAGATGGTCCTGTTGGATTGAGTGGGTGTGCAAGAGAGGGGAAATGCTCCTTTCCACAAAAAGCATTTTGGAATCCCCTTAACCTTTCTCAACCCTCACTGTCTCCTAGCAGCCTACTGATCCACGTATTCTATTATTCTGTAGGCTCAGTTCTGCGATTTCTGCAAAACTGAATTTTTGTCTTCTTTGAAGCATGGACAATATCACAACAACAACAAAAAAAATTAAATTCTGCTTATGTTGCTGAGAAACCCTGAGCTTAAGTCTACAAAGATCCCCCTCCTCAGATATGAGGAGCAGAAAAACAGGCTTTTCACTAAATCAGCCATGGCCCTTCCTGTGTTTCCCTCTTTCTGGTTTATTGAGTGAAATTAGCAATCCACTGACGCAAAGCTCTAGGGTGGCTTTCAGCTTTGTTTTAATGGGAAACAGGATCATCCCTGAAAGCTCACTAAAGGTTTGCATGGTTAATATATCAGTGCAAGCTGAAAAGAGGAATATCTGTTTTCCTACTGATGCAAAGGGGTCTCTTTCTTAGGTTGAGAAATACACTTGCTGAACGTTTTATTGGTTTTCTTGCTAGCCATCATTAAAGTACTTATTCTGTTAAATCCCATTTGAACGTCTGCTGACTGGACCTTTCACATGGGAAGAAATCAAACTGTGCTTGACATAAAATTTATCTGGATGAAGTGTTTTAAATTATGTCAGTGAGTCTAATGAACAAAATTTAATGGTTCACTTGAGGCTCTGTTGAGTACATCCAAATAAATTTGCTTTTCAGGGTTCAGATGCCTTTTATAAAACTGTTGACTCAAATTCACTAGAAAGTTTTGCAAATCTTTTAAAAGAGAGCTCAGCTTTTCAACTGGAGTATAAAACCTTGGCAGGTCTATTCCAAACCAAGTGCTTTTTCGGCAGCACAACATTAACTTGCAAGACTTACTATTCACACAAAGGGCATAGTAGTATCTCTACTTTTTGGACAGATCCTATCTCTTTGTTACATCATCTCACAGATGATAAACCTGGAAAATTATGGAAATTTAATGCTTAATAATTTGTGTAGGTCCTAAAAATTCAGGAAGCATGTTGCTTGTTAAGTCATTATGTCACCAACTTTTTGTTTTGGTTTTAGTGACGACGGGTGCTGGGTGACCTGTTCATCTTGGGCTGAGTTTTTGTGCTAGTGCTGCTCACCAGGTTGTCGTGCTGTATTTCAAGACTTTTAAGTTCTTGTTACTTCTGCTCTGAGTTATGGAAGCCTGTCTTTCTGAACAGATCTTTTTTTCCATCAAAAATAGTAAAAAGTTGTGGGCCAGCTCTAATGTCATTTTCATTTAGACTGCATCCCAGTTTCTTATCATCATTTTACTGTGGCAGTGTGACATCTGCTGTAGCGTGAGGAGTGAGGAGGCAATAAGTTTTTTTGATAATAATAATAATAATAATAATAATAATAATAATAGTAACAACAATGAAAAAGTTGAATTCCATGGGAATATAGTGCTGATATGGAGGCATCAGTTTTACAAAATACTGTGTGACGGCCACACAAATCCAGAGGGATGGGGTCACTGCAGCTTATATCCCTGTCTGACCAGGACACCAGTTCTCACAGCCAGGTTCTGGTGAGGTTGATAGCATTGCACACAGCAACCCAATTAGGCTAATGCTCCCCTTCAGTCAGCGTGAGATATGCCAGTGCTGCACACTGAACCTTTGACAGAGAGCTGCTTATCTGGCTCCAAGGACAGATAAATATCAAACCACAGTCAAATGCAGTACCCCAGCACAGGGGATGGCACTCAGCCCAGTGCTTGTGCTTTCTGTAGTCTGACCTGCCACAAACTGTGGCCCTGGCTGGCGTCAAAGTAGGTTCACCTCACCAAGTAAAATAGTTTACATAGGTATCGTATAGCTATGCATGTTATAGTGAATAATAATATTTTAAAAACAAAACAAAAAAAACCCAACCAAAACCCAACAAATATCACAGTGAAGCAGTCTCAACAGTCTGTCGAATGGCACAGCTTTCAGCCAGGACATGGCAGTCAGTAACCACTCCATAGAAAAGAAATGGGAATGACTGATTCCTACTGTCTTACTACAAGGAGTAACTTTCAGTGTTTAACTTAAAACATCAAGTATGTAGCACTTTCAAGTGTGAAATAGGCTGTTGTAAAGTAGCAAGATGTAATGTCTTTCCCGTGGCTGTGGAGTAAAAAAAAATGTTAATTGAGAATTAGGAAAAATGTTTCAATGGCATGCCTACTAGACAAACTGATCAGAGAAGTCTGAAGCCTTTCTCATGGGAGGCCACTGAGCAGTGTCTGGACCAACTAGAATATCTGCCAGGAAAGGCAGAAGCAGACAAGCATTTCCCCTGGGGCAGGGAGACACAACTTCTCCCTTTCTACTCCTATGATCCACAGTATTCTCTGTCTAATTATTAATAATCAGCATTTATAAAATGTATTATAGAATGCCAGAAACTCTCAGAAACTCAAATTACTAACAAGTATCAGGCAATGAAAGCAAGAATCAATGTTTTATTCTTAGGGTACTGTGTCATTAGGCATAATTGCCAATTAACTTACAACAGGAACAATTACCCAGTGCAAAAGTGATTAAGAGGTTGGATGCATAAGGTTACTTGGAGGTAACACGAGGTGGTTCATTTCCAAGAACTACTGTCACTGCTGTGATTAAAACAAATTATTTTAGAAGATGTCTTCTCTGAGTTGGGATATTGGGAATTTGTTCTGAAGTACAGCCTGTTGTGAAAATAACTGTGTAGAGACGCTCTTGGTTAATGTGTTGGACAATTCCTACACACATCTGATGTTCTTGAAAGTTATCAGCAATAACACAAGTGTGTTATGAAATGCACCAAATTGTAGCCAAATCACTGATTGTGAGGGAGGGAGAGGCCAGCTGTTCAAAAAGCGCTATATTTTCATGTCACATGCAAGATGGGATTCTTTTCAAAACTCAGATATGAATCCACTTTGACATGAATAAAAAATCCTGCAAAAATATTACAGTGGCAGAAGACTAAGGGACAGTAAAGTAGCCTGCAAAGTGCCTATGATCTTTTTTTTTCCCTTACACCAGTTGTACATGGCTATACAAAGTGTAGTACTTGTGTCGTACTTTGTGCAACATGCAGAACATAATTTTGTAATAAATGGTGATTATATAATATCACAGTCTTAATACTGAGTATTTGCAATCTGAGTGTGTTGCTCTATTTAAATTTTAAATATGTTTGAATGCAACTTCATTTTTCAAATATATTTTTATGACAAGTGGGTTTTCTCAAGACTTAAAAAGATTAGAGAGACAGAGTGTAGACTGATGCAGAGTAATGGATGAGAGGACACTCTCAGGAAGGAATTGTATCAAGGAACCATATCACTACAAGCTCTCTTGTTTCCTTTTGCTTTTAAAGAGGGACAGTTGTTCAGGTGTTTCCTTCTGTAGTATGTAAAAGATGAATACTATCAGAACAATGTTCTACTTCCTTGCAGGAGATACATTAAAAGCAAAAGCTGATAGGGTGCATTGAGCAGGATATTTTACTCTCTCTAAATGCCTGGTGTTTGGTAACTGGGCGTGGCCTCTTGTAGCGGGTTTTGTTCGCTTTCCCGGCCAATGCACCAGATGTGTGGGGGTTTGAAATCGAAACCGGGTGGAAACACCAAATTTGTGTAGTGGTTTTAGTTCACCTCTGTATCTTTTGTGAGATAGGAGATCTGGAGGAATGCAAAACAGGTTCAAACTTATCAAGAAAATGAAAAGTTTATTAACAGAATTAAAAGAGAAAAGAAAATAATAAGAAAATCAAAGCAAAATCCCTCTTTCCACTCACACCCCCCTCCTCCTTTCTTCTTCCCTAAATCAGCACAAAGGATAACATCATATAATTCTCAAGTCAGTATTCACAATTTTAAGAATCTGTCCACTAGTTAAGGAGAAAAGATGGTTTCCTTTACAATCCGTGGTTTTCCAAAACCGTATCAGTCCCAGTACAACAGCCCCCGCCCGGGAAATAAAGCTGTTACCGGGAAAACACCTCTCCCATGGATATGGGATCACATGGGCCACAACATGGGGTAGTCCTTTTTTAAGGGTGAACAGCTTCTAGCTTAAGGCAGCAACTCGCTTCTCCACAGAAAATCTTAAAAGTTCCTTATATCTCTGCACATTACAGCTTCTCACACTTCTAGGCACTTTATGATTCTCTTTTGCGCATAGGCTGCATCCAAAACTCTGCTGCATTCAAAACTCTTCATTACCCCCCCATGTCTTTTAAATGGATTAAAGAGAAAAACAGTTTGGAGTATTACAGATTTTACCACGGTTTGCAGAAGGCAGTTTTAAGCTTTCGCGCTGCAAGCGTGACCACGCCCCTCTTTCTTCCCCGTCCGCCATTTCCCGGTTTTCACTTTCTCTTTCTTTCTTTCTGACTTCGAAAAATGCCATGATGAAGAGTAGTCTCCATCGTTCAGGCTTTATGATGAAGAAAGCCCCATTCACCTTTGTGCTGCTGGCTTCTTGATGTTAGTCTTTCAGTCCATCGGTCTCGGCTCGGATCCCCGCAGCCACGCGGAGGGGGAAGGGGGCAGTTCTCAGGAGCCCCGGCCTGTATATTGCAGCTATTTGCAGTGAACACAGTTCCTCAGCTGCTGGGCTCTGAGGAGATCGTCCCGCCGGCATCCCGGAGCCGGGGGAGGGAGGGGGCTCGAGGCCGCTCCAGGAGCGAAAGCCTCGGCCGCCATTTCCCGCCCCCCCTCCTCCTGCTGGGATGCCAGCCCCCCCCAGAGAGAGAGGAACTTTCTCTCCCTTCACCTTTATATATGGAAATTTCGAAAAGCGCCACTGGTCAAACGAGCTGTCCATCAGCTCAGGCTCAAACCATCACATCTCTGAAGACAACTCATCATACAAGTAGGTCAGTTCCAATTCACCGTGATGCTCTTTGCCCTGAGAAACTGTAATTCTTTAGCCTCCAATGAGTCTTAGGGGACTGACTTAGAGAAAACGTTTTATTTGGTGCAGCCTCGAGTACTGTGGGCAGTTTTGGGCACCACAATATAAAAGAGATACATTGAGATTTTCCAAAGGAGGCTATGAAGGCTGGTGAAGGGTGAAGAGGGGAAGCCTTTTGAGGGCACTTGGCTTTTTCAGCCTGCAGAAGAGGAGGCTGAGGGGAGACTTCATTGTTGGTTGCAGCTTCCTCACGACAGGAAGCAGAGGGGCAGGTACTGATCTCTGCTCTCTGGTGACCAGCAACAGCACCCGAGGGAACGGCTGGAGCTGTGCCAGGGGAGGTTTAGGTCCGATATTAGGAGAAGGTTCTCCCCACTAGAGGGGGGTCAGGCACTGAACAGGCTCCCCAGGGAATGGTCATGGCCCCAAGGCTGCCAGAGCTCCAGGAGCATTTGGACAAGGCTCTCAGGCACAGGGTGGGATTGTTGGGGTGTCTGTGCAGGGCCAGGAGTTGGACTCAATGATCCTTCTGGGTCCCTTCCAGCTCAGGAGATTCTATAGTTTTATGTTCTTTACAACACATTGTATGTCCCAAGAAGCGGAGGAGCTTGGCAGTTTGAAATTTGCTTGGCCTTGATTCGTATTTTTGGGCTTTGTCCAGTAAATGAATCCCACTGAAGATGTGCCAGTCTGCAGATTTTTCATAAGTTAGCAATTCAAGACAAACACTTGATGATGCTGTTGTGCTCTGCTCCCACCCAATATCCCTTGTCCAGCTTGCTGTCGGAACACAGAGCTGCAGTGCCATTTATCTGGGTCCTGACGCTCCATCTCTCTGTGTGTCCTGCTCTGTCCTATGAATCTGCATGATCTTTGTGGGTTTGACCCTGCTGGGCTTCTACAAAATGAGGTTCCTGTCTCCTGTGGTGCATTAAAGCTGAGGTCTGCCTTTCATCTGGTAGTGAGAAACTGCTTATAGAGGACAGCAGAGCAGACTTTGTTCTGGCTCTTGTCAGACACAATATATGTCTAGAAAATTCTTACTCCTATGCAGTGAATAATGGAATATTTCATCATTTTATTGTTTCCTATGTTTTGCTTGAATATGGTTTGAACATTGCATGAAATAAGTAAGTTTGGATAAACAACCTCTCTCACAGAGAGAGTTGGATTGTCTTGGCAGCATCGAGCTTTTACACATACAGAATTACTGTATATCACTGACATTTTTTGAAACAGAGTGAACAAAGACCATCTCCCATAAAACTGTACATACTGAACATCTTTAAAGCTTTTTTTTTTTTCCACTTGGGCAGATAAAGAAGTCCTTGCAGGCAGCCAGCTCTTTCTCTCTCTGCCTCTCTGAAAATTATTCTCTGGAGGAAAACCACATTTTTCATGTGAACATACGCTTAAAAATAGGTTTAGAAAAGTAAATCAGCATTTTTTGCTAAGAGATGCTATTGCCACTCCACAAGGTAGTAGTTATAGCAATTTTTTAAAATTTATTCTGAAAGCAAGGAGAAATAAAACCATGGCTGGTCTGGTATCACAATTGTGACCTGGTTTCATTTAACCTTGTACAATTCTAGAATATTATTGTGGTATATTCTAGATACTTTGATCAACAGTACAGCTGATCCAATAATTACAGCTAGTTATCAACACAAAACCAGACTGCTTTGAAAAGGAGGTGGTAAATAGAAAAAGTAGTTTTCACATTCTCTGGGGAGGTACTGTCAAAGGCCTGTATTTTTCATTTAGTAAGTATTGATTTAAATTATTTTTACTGTATAATAATACTGCTTTCTAGAGTCATTAGAATGTATGCTGAGTTTACTATAGACTAGTCATGAATAAATAAGATTTTAGATTATAATACTACTGAGGAAAGGAATTATCGTTTTCTAAAGTAATTGCTTTCTGTGGTAATTATAACTTCTTAGATTTTGATTAAATGTGCATCTTTCTAGTGCTTCAGTGAATTTTACTGGCAAAATGTGTGGAACACAACTTCTTATTCAGATACCAAATTGTTCATGCAATAAATGCACCAAGTGTGTTTTGTCAATCAGATATTTTGGATGGTATGTGTACGGCACGATGTTTGTGAGGAATTTTATTTTCTGTTTTATTTTGATCAAAGTAGAATGGAAAGCTCACCCATTAAGTGATGCAGTGCCAGATGGTAAGGCACTAAAAGTGAGCCTAATCTGCTGTCTCTAAAGGTGAGTGCTAACAGTTCTGGAAGGCTGGAAACTCATGCAATTGGACATGGGCTTGAAGCATTTTGCTTTTCGGTCACCGCTTCACAGCTGATGCAGCTGAGTCGTACCTGAAGGGTATCACGGTGTAGTGGAAGGCTTCTGCCTGAATCCAGCATTGTTCCAGTGCTGGACCAGACAACATCATAACCGTATCACAACCTGAACTTCAGGTGTCAGTATCAACATCCCCCATGCAAGGGCTGGGTCAGCAGTGCGCAGAATGACCTCTGCTTCTCAAAGGGTCTCCTAACCGGAATGGTTAAATGCCAGGAGCAGAGAACCTGGGGGGAGAAACCTGTTAAAGGAAAGTAAACTGATTCATCTGTGGACTCAACTTCAAATCAAGAGGTTTTTTCTTCTCCTGAGAACACTTATTTTTCCCATTAGATCTGAATGGTTTCCATTTACATTGAATCACAGTTAAGCAACTTCATTTACAATGACTTGCCAGTAAAATATTTTCAAAAGAACTAGAACCAAAAAGAGCCAATTATAGTCATGCTGCAAGCATTTGTTGAAAGTGTCCATTCCAGGTGACAGACAGACAGGAACCATTAATCTGAACACCAGTCCTGTAACTTTACAAAGCCCATCTATGTGCCCTTGACAGAAATCTATATTTAGGGTGACAAGGAGGGATTATTAACCTAGTGTCTCTATGGCTTTGTATGGAAAATTTGATTTTAATATTAAAAAAAAAACCCTAACACAAAATAAAAATAAAAACCCAACCAAACAAAAAACCCCAACTATGTTCTACACATTCTAGTACTTGGAGAAACATCTCACATAAATGAAATGAGGATGGCCTGAACAGCTTTTGATTTTTCTTATGGTTTTGATTCCTGTGCTTTTTCTGTGGTATGACAGTCCTGGGAAGGCTCTTGATTAAAGAAAATGGCTCCAGGTGAGTTTTGGTTTTAGGGTTTTGGTTGTTTAACCTTTGTGTACTTATCATGTCTTATTCTTATCATTAGGAATGATTACATTTTTGTTCTTTGTCTTTAGCAGTTCTCTGGTAGACGTTATCTAGACAATGATAAAAGATTCCACGATGGAGTCAGGGAACATGATTTATGGAGGGAAAATAAACTATTTAGAATGAAAGACAGAAGAGAAATATCTTTGTTTCATAAACATATATATTTTGAGGAGGTACATAATTTTTGTTGTCTTTCCTTTCATTCCTAGTAAGTTCTGAGGTTTTGTGTTCTGCCTAGGCAGAACAAATGAAGATGAATATCTTGCATGTTTACACCAGAATTAGATAATCGTCTTAAGGCTTGGATTTTATTGCATAGCTAAACTATAGGGATAAACCAAATGTACTACTGGAATTGAGACTGAAATATTCTAATTCCAGGAGAAATGAGGGTCCAAGGTTTTGTTTGCAAAATAAAGAAGACAGTTTCCTGCTCTTAATGCAAATACTTTACTAACATATTTGGAGGTTTTTTTCATTGTTATTTATTTGAAAATGTACATGTAGAATGACTCTTGTGGCAGAAATGGACCTGTCCGTGGAATAAAATGAAGCTATGGGATAACACTGAGCTGTAGTACAGAAATAATTTAGAGAAGAAGTTGAGTATCAGCCTTAGAAAACAGAAGGAGACAGCATGTGAAAATGAAGGCTTTGATTGAGTTGAAACACGTGCCAGCCAAACGCATTAAAAATCCTGCACAGTTAATAGAACGTTGCCAGCTGGGTCTAACCCCTCGCATTGTTACGAGCTGGAAGAGTCAATGTCCCTGACACTGATTTCTAACAGTGAGCAGCACTGAGCTCCAAGTGATTCCAAAGCTGGAAAAAAGCTTGTTCTATCCAAATCAGTTTTATTCATCTTAGTAAACCATCTAATGGTTAACGTTCATGCCAATGTTGCTATGCCTGAATTACCAACATATTTTACCAAGTTAAGGCAGAGCACAGAAAAAGGGATACTGGGACCACTTCTGGTTGGTTTAAACCAAAGTTCTTGAGCTGTTGATGTTCGTTTTGTTTTGTTTTTTAATGGTGATGGTTACATATGGAGCCTTCACCATGAATTCCAAATAAAATTAAAACTTGGTTCTGAATTTTTGTGGAAGAAACTGCACTAAGCAATAGAAATGAATGTTTTATGTTTGAAAATAGTTTAAAATGTCAGGTATTTGGCCGTATAAAGAATCTGCTACTAAATATTGCTGACAAGTAGGAGTAAGGATTATTTATAATATATGAATTACAAACAAGAACTAAGAGGCTAAGTAGTACTTACTGAAGAATTAACTATTAAAAGTATTAATTGAGAATTAAGCATTAAATTAAGAATTTTAAATGATAATTAATAATTAAAAGGAAATCCTCTGTGCTGGAAGTACTTGGATATTTGGTGTATGCAAAAGGAAAGCAGTCCAATATGGTTTTCCTGGTTTTATTTTGCCCTAAGTACATTTGAACTTTGCTGAAAACAGAGCAGTGGGGCAGATGGACTATTTAACAGGATTATGTTCTAGTTCATGTGCTTTAAGGAAGGAAGGATATTTTTGCTTTTTTGTTTTTTTTTGTTTTTTTTCTTCTCAGGATGCTCACACACTCCCAAACCTCTCTCTGTAGGAGTCTTTTTCTTCCAAATACGGAGTCTGAGATTACACAGGAGGTGGGAAGTCCTGCCACTCCTTACAAGTTCAGAGCTGAGGTACAGGAAAGGGAATTACATTGTCTTTTGGAAAGGAGAGAAATGAACACAGGTCTCCTGTCATACTTAGTGGCCCAAGCAGCTTTGTCACCTTATTTTGTTTATTCTTGCGGGTTTTGTGAATGCACTCTGTATTTATGCCAAATGCCCACCTAGTGCTGTGCTGAGGCTTGCCTGAGATGAGGACCTGTGAAGTCACAGAGGACAGCAAAAGGCTGGTGTCTGATGCTCCTGTTTTGAGCTTCACGTCATTGGATAACTATGACACAGGGGAGATGATCCAGTGAAGTAAAAAGAAATAGATGGTAGACATGAACCTCTCATTTCTTATTTTTTGACTCATGTTTGTTAGCATTCTGCTGCATTAATATCAATAGGCGTGAAAGATGACCGGGAGTCACACGTCAGAAAGGCATGAAAGCTGATTCAAATGAAAAGGGAACTGTAGTCAAATAGCCAAATGATGTATATGTACCAGAAAATATCATACTGTAGATCAACGTTTGTCTCTAAAGGTCCATTTTAGTCAAATGGAGTTTGATTTGACAGCTTAAAAACGAGAAAAAGATGCTCAGATTGACTGATGGATAATAAGTAACAAAGAAAATTGCTTTTTTTGATTTGTAAGCATTTGACGAATTTGCTTTTACTTTTTTATCTTTTCCTTTTGTACAGCATTAGAAGAGTAAATGTAACGAAATCAAATTCCTGATTCCTAATGTCTGTGGGGGCAAGTCCCACAGAAGAACTGTCAATCAGTTTGAATTGCTGTGTGAAAAACAAAACATTGGATTTTTTAACATTTAACATTGAATGAGCTAAATAAGCACTAGCTGGTATTAAAAAGCAAAGCCTAGAGAAACTTTTCCACTTCTTGTTACACTTCACAGTTTTCTTAAAAGCAGATAAGTAAATGATTACTCTTTCTGTAGTGACTGAAACTTATTTCTGAGTTCATTTAACACAAGAGCAATTAGAGATTTAACTGGAAAGAGTGGAGGATGGGCTGTTTCCTCCATGATCTAGATCTAAACCCAAAATGCACGCTTTGAAGCAGCCTTTCAGAATGCTGTTAGGGAGAAAGACTTGGAAAGATGCTACTCAAGATTTTATAGCTTGCTATGGTGAAAGCTACCCCCAGTCCTGTTACAGACTTTTGTGAAATCAGTAGCAGTAAGGATAAAAACAATGCTTTTGTTGAAATGTATTTGGTCTACCTCTGCATAGGATGATACACAGAAATGAAAAGAATAGATTTTCTTGCCTATACCTTTAGACAGCTGTTCTGACACCCACTTCTCTCCACCAACTATAAGGTGATCCCATACAATTAGCTGATCTTTATGCAATAGAAAAGTAAAGCCCATCCAGGGAGCCCTAAGTTCCTTTTCTGTGGGAAAAAAAACAAAACACTATCTCTGGCAGTGGTTTACCTATTCCAGGATTTCTCATGTGAACTTCCAGGTGCTGAGGTCCTCTCAGAAAAGCTGTCAGAACATTGGTGCAGTTTGTGCAGCCCTTGCCATTGTTCAGAGTGTGTTCCTGTTACAGTGTGATCCTTGGGTTCCATGTTCTGCCTTACTGGGTCCATCTGCCTGCACCTCCCTGCTCTGAAATCACACCTTTGCTTCTGGTTAACCTTCAGTCTGCAGCCAAACTAGGAAATGCTCCAATGGCGTATTCACTCTCGTGGTTAATTGGGATGAAAGGTACATTTCTGATAGATCTGGCTACAGGGCTATTGAACTGTAAATGGCCATTTTCCACTTGAGTATTAAAATGTTCTGTGTATGTAGGTTACGTTTATAGACCATTAAAAACTTGGAATTACTTTAAAAAGTAATTTTGTTGCTGCTAACTTGGAATATTTACAGCTGTTGTAGAGCTATATGTGATTAAATTATTTTTTATGAATGAACACTTTTAAGTAGATTGGTATGCAAACTTACTATGGAGTTCTCAGTTTTAATTAAGAATACTGTTATTTTTACTTTGTACTAAGCCATGCTTCTTCCTTCACACTCTTGCTGCCCATGACACATTTTCATTGTTGATCTATAAAAGTTTTATAAAAAATGTTTTAAAACAAACAGGTATTCCTTGATTTCCTTGTCATGATTGCTCTCACAGAAGTCTAAGAGCTAGGTTAAGCAGCTGGCTTAACATGGCTCTTACAGATTGTTACATCTGCCTTTCTTGGCTCAGTGAAGTAAGCAGTCTTGCCAAGTGTGCTGCATTCAGGAGAGTAGAAAATATCTAAGTTACAGGGAGTTCTGGACTCTGGTATTTCATTGGCAGAACTTTTTCGTTCCTGAAATTCATTCATTAAACCTTTTAAGAGTGAAATCCTTGAATGTGTTACCATGAATGCAAGTTTTTCTAGAAACTCCTGATACTGAGACAAACTTTCCCTAAACTCAAAATCTAACTGGAGTACTTGTTACAGTTGATTTGCCTGTTGCTAAGACCAGAACATTTAGACAATAATCAGAGCCTCCTTCTGCATCTCACAGTGTCCACTGTCACTCTGCATGGCTGTAGCTTTTGCTGGAGAAGGAATGAATGAGGGAGTAAAGAAGGAGGTGAGATTTTAGTGACAGCAGTGGCAACCTGACACTGAAAAAGTTAACTAAAAAGAAGGTGTTCCCAGTCTCAGCCTGGCTCTTCTGAGAGCATTATAAATACTTCATGTATGTTCAGTTGGTGTTTGGTGCATTTTCAGTATGTGTGCATTTTGCCATGTGTTCTTTAATCAACAGGGTGCTGAAGCTTTAGATGATGCTTCAAAAAATGTATCTTCCTTGTGGCAGGGAGAGAAGCTGATGTGAACTGAAGTGTAACTGCATTTGTTTGAAGCAGCAGTAGAAAATATGATAGCAATTGTGGCAACGATGATGGAAAAGGCAGAGTGAAAAGTTACAAGAACTATTTTATTGCTTTGCTATTTTATTACTCTGGGGAGTAATTAAGTATTCTCTCCTGCTTCCTGCCCCCCAGCCTATCATGAATTCTGTGGTAATTTGTGACATTTCTATTGCCTGGTAGCATGGAGCAGCAGCCCCTGCAACCAAGGTACGGTCTGGGCAGGTGTTGAGACATCCTGCCCCCCTGTAGCAACATTCTCCTGTTTGTGTTCTCTGCTGCAAGGTGGAGCAGAGGAATTTAAACTTGAGTATTGTCAATATCTCTTCCTGTCCTAAGAACCTGAAGCCAGCTGGGCTATGAAGATTTCAGAATTTCCCAGTGCTTTGTAAGTTTTATTAGATAGATACCTGAAACAAAAGTATTATGATATTCATGTCAAGGATGTGACAGGAATTTATTTTCTCTGTAAGTATTTTAATTTTTCCTCGTGTCTTAAGATACCTTCTTCTTTTCAGAGTTACCTGAATAAGATGTTGATAAATGAGGAGTTGGACTTATCTAATGATTGCGCTATTATCTGCCTAGAAAATACAATCAGTTTAAAATGATATTATAATTCACTAGTGAACTACTGCAATTCAGTGAAATAAATCCAATGACTCTTGCTGTCAGAAAACTGGGATGAAGGCAGATTAACATGTGCACTGAGGCTGAAAGTTTTTCAGGGGAAAAAAACCTTTTCTGCTCCAATTAAAATGGGCTTGTCTCAGTAGTGTTTCGATGACGAGAGACAGAACAGAATGCTTTCTGTGCTATTATGAGCTTTAGGTGGAGAAGAGAGTCAAATTGGTCTGTGTCTTACATTTTCTGCTCATTTTGTGGAGCTCTGTATTTGCCAATGAATTGTCTTTCCACAGGAAAGATAGTGTTGCATTCTCTCTCTCCTCAGACCTCAAATGCTAAAAAGGCATCTCCAGAAAAACAAATTTTTTGAATGCATCTATCTAATAGCATTCATCCAGCAGAAAACAGAGCCAAATGACTCATATATTTTATGTAGCAATGTTGTTGGAGCTATGGTGGTCTGAGGACAATAAGCTGGCCAGTGTAGTTTGAAAAGTTATGGCTTTGAAAATATTTCTTGAGCTTTATGATAGACTGGTAGCAATGAATAAATGCTAAAACACCAAATGTGGCACAGAGTTTTCAGTTCTCTGGGGGTGAGGACGCTGCAGGATGATCACTGTGGGATTCCCACAGTCAATTCACGTTCTCCGTTCAAAGTAATATCAACCCCAAGTGTGTGAGAGCTGTCATCCACTACAACAATTACAGAGCTCATTGGTTCTCAAGGATCCAAACAAAGTGTCTGTCCACACACCAGGGAATTAAACATGGAAGCAGTTACTGCACACTGAGTTTGGCAGTGGGACTGGTACTACTTGGTGGTGTTCACACAGTACTACTGATTTCCCCCTCTTCAATCTTGTTTGGGTTTCACTGCACAGAGGGAGTCTGTAAACAGACACCAGTAATTAATCATGAGGAGAGAAACAGTCATAGTGGAACAGAAAACTTCTTCAGGCTCTTGTGAATCTTCTCTTTCCAGTCAATCTTCCTTACATTGCTGTATTGTGTTGTAAGGGGAAGAGCTTTGTTAGTCCTTCAAAGCACTGTCCAAAAAGATGCAGGAAAACAATTTTAAAATACAATAATTACAATTTTCTTGTTTGTTGAAACAGAACTTCCTGTGCAATGGCTGTGTTGGAATAAGGAATTGCTAGAAGCAGTTAAAAAAGACAGGCATGAATTGAATTTTATGGTGAATAAATGATCCCTTTCTCTTTTCTAGGTACAGCAAAGTTTTGCTATATGTTAGCATGTTAAGGATTTAGAAACTTTAATAATGTAGATGATACGGGAATGTGAATGGAAAAAGCAACTGTACTATGTGAATAAGCTCTATAAATACTGTTATATGAGAAAGTCAAGGGACAAAAAATGTTTCTATTACAACTAGAATTCTCATTGAATGTAATGATGAAAGGTGATAGTTCTGTTTTCACCTAATGTTCTTGAAAGAATTTGGAGGGAAGAAATGTTTTAAATGAAAAACTCATTTCAAAAAGAAAAAAAAAAGTGTTTTAAGAAGAGTTTCTGAGAGTTAGGTGCAAAACAAGTGTTTTGAAAAGTTAACTGCCTACTCAGGTCTTGGCCTTATGTGCTGTTGTGCTAAATCAGTCAAGGAGGGTTTGGAAACCAGAATGTTGAATGGGTGTCAAAACAGTAGGGTGATGTCAAGGATGTAGAAAATACAAATGGAGTCTGAGGCTTTCAAAGGCCTTCTTCTTGACAATCCCTTTTCTTTCTTTATAATTATATTTGGATCTGTGTTTTCTTGGGTCTTTTCTTTCTTATGGAGAAGTGCTTAAATTCATCCTTTTGTTGCTCCTTATGGTGATTCTGGTGGAATCTCTAATTAACAGTCAGTCAAGGCCATCTCTGACAACAAAGCCCTAGAGTCCTAAGAAAAAAATTCTGCGTGTTAAATAAAATGTGAAAAATAGCACTAAAAAAGAAGTATGACTACATTTTTCAAAGAGTATTAGGGAAGCTGAGCTCTTGGGAAAAACTGACTGTTCATGTGACATTGGAGCTGCTGGCTGCATGCAAAATATAACCTCCTTGGGGCATCTGAGCGGTTGCAGGCAAAGCCTGGGGTACTTGGTTTTGACTAAATCTGTAAGGACTAACATAATTTGTCTTAATTTCTGCTTGGACCAGTTTAGGGTACTTACTACTTATAACAAAAAATGTATTACCAATAAACAAATATATTTACAGAATAATTACACTATCAAGTCATTGTGCATAAATTAATTTCTAGTAAAGGCCACATTTTGGCCAAGTCCCTTGTGTGTAGTACAACTGGGATTTTACTGCCACGGTGGGTCATGTTTCCAGCAGCAAACGTGCCAATGGCTTGCAAGATAGAGACTAAATGGGAATGAATTCTTACAGATAGTTTGAAGGAGATTTTTGAGGTATCACACACACCGAGCTGCTGATGTATCGAACAGCTTAGAAAGAGCAGTGGTATAATTGGCTCTGTCTCTTATCCTGTTCTCTTTGATCCAATCTCACCAGAGTGAGTGGCTGCTTGCCATTTTCACACAGGCTGCACAGCCAAGGCTTTTATGTGAGCTCAGTATGAATTGGGGCTGAGGGAGGTGTGTGTAATGGAATGTTGTCCGTCTGGGATTGCCAGGAAAACTGGCAGCCTGCCCTGCTTTTGATTATGTTGAAGCCTCCTCTTAAACAGCGGTACCTGATTGCTCTTCACAGCCGTGTCAGCTAGAAGCCCCCTTTGGGACCCTGAGAGGATCACAGGTGCTTTTCATGAAGGACAGACATTATATAAATGTAAAAAGCTATTTTCTTCGATTACAGTATTTGGCTTGTTATAATGTTTCACCTAACTGATGTTGAGCTGAAATATGAAGAATGAAATTGCTAACTTGTTGAAAATTGATTCTAGTTATTCTTTCTGCCCTTGACCATGTTTGATATACATCTGCTACTTGCTAAGAGATGCTAGGCTAAAAAAAGAGCAATGAATTTTTTTAACTGTAAGTATATCATACTTTTATGAATGTTTTATATGCACTTTTATTTTCATAAATGTAAGATTCTGAAAGCCCCAAGAGAAGAAAATTTAAAAGCCTTAAAGTGAATTACAGGCCACTAGGGAAACCAGCATCTTTTTCAGATATTGTCAAGTTCTCTGTGTCCCCAAGCAAAGGCATTTTAAATCAATTAATTGTTTATTTATGGCATATCTGTTAGTGATACAAGATGGAATCCTTTCTCCTAACTCAGCAGATTTAGGTTTTCTTCAGTTTCTTGAATTCCTTTTTTTTTTCATTTTGGAAGAGAGCACCAAATATTCGACTACTGTGAAGGGAAAATGTAAAATTTATCCCCGAGTTGCTGATTTTAGAAAATGGGCACTGTTTGAAGTTGCATCTGGCATATTACAGTGACTTCTGAGGCCCCTGTATTAACAGGTGGTGGAGGAAAATGTGAATAAGTTTGTTTTAGAGAGCACTGTGCAATTTATTGCTTGACCATGGGCTTTAAAAGAAGCATATGACAGAGCATAAACTGGTCACCAGTACAAATTGCATTAATATTGAGCATATAAAGTGCTGTATTTGGAATTATCATTTAAAATACATTTGGATGCTGTAAAGCACTAAAGCAGTCCATTTGGAATTCTTGGCCGGCTTCTTGCGCTTTTTCTCCCCTAAAATCAGTAATTATTGAAGATAAGTGTTCTGCAAATATTATCAGAATATAGAAGAGGTACTTTCAAGAGGTCAGAAAATAGTTTCAGTCAGTTGGACCTGACAAAATCAGTCAGTTTTACAGACTAGAATGCAGTAGAAAAATTTACTAAACAGACTGGTAATGCACTTATAATTACTGTAGTACAGTGTGCTGGACTCTACAGTAGAATGTAAAGTTTGCTCTCCATCATTGCCTTTCACAGTTTCTAAATACCCATTTTTTGTCTAATTGCATAATCTTCATGGCTTTTTTTCTGTGTTAGAGAATTCCTAGAAAATTGGGTTGTTGATCTGTTCTAATACCTCTGGCTTTGGTGGGATAAAGTGAATACATAAAGGCTTTGGGTTGGTGTGAATTTTTTTTTTTTTGCATGACAATACAGATACACAACTCCCACCACCACCACCACCTATTAGGGATGAAAACAATTGGAAGTTCTGTTCACACAACAGAATAGATTCACACCAAGACACTCATAGTATATTCAAGCTACAGGCGTAATGGCAAATTTTGTGGAGGTTTCTTAGCAAAGGAAATGTTAAAAAAAAAATCTTTGGAGTGATTTTTTTTTCCAAGGGAGACAATAAATTAGAATCATATTCCCTACACTGCTAGTTTACTAAGTTTTAATTAATTGTATTGCTTTGATTAGTGAGTGTCCTGAGACTCTTTTTTATTTTATCCTGTGTCTTCTTATATTTCACTATTGTAGATGAGATTTAAAAAAATGATGATTATAATACTGATATATGCTTCTACACACTTATTATTTTAGTATGAGTTGTGTCATTCTAATTTTCCAGGGTAGAAATATCAGTGAACAATAACAATGGAACTTTTGTCTCTGAAATACAATGCATTCAGTGTCCTTGGCTGCCATTGAAATTGCTATCTCGAACATTCAGAAAACGGTGGAATGGAGAGAATAACAGAGTAGTTTCAACTCTAATAAAAGAGATGCCACATTTGGGATGATCACTGGTGCAGGAAACAAGGGCATTTCATTTCAGTTCACCTTAATAATTCGTCTCAGCTGTCAATAGGTATCCAGTTCTCCTTGTAAGTCTCTCTATGAACTGCTAGAGTATAAAGGAATCAAAGTTGATGAGGAGGGAGACGTTTGAAAGCTCCTTTCATCTGACACATTACTTGAACACTGAACTGTGTAAGCTAATTACTTTGCCTTTCTATCACCTCCAAACCTGGACATCCCTTAATAACTTAGAGTCATGACTGGGACTCTTGAGCCTTCCTTTTGTCTTTGCACACTCCAAAAGGATTCTTGGCTCAAAACTTAGAGTATCACGTATGTAGGGTCGGAAGGGACCTCGAAAGGGTGTCTTGAGCATTTGTTCTTCAAAACCAGAATCTTATACCATCCTGATATATCTGAAATTTAGGTCTCAGTTCTATGTTTTTTCTCTATTTAACTGGAAAAAGATTAAATAACAACTCCTCTGGTTAAACAACTATTTCATGGTGCAACTTTCAAGAAGTGCTTGCATTTACATTTTTCCTTTCATACAGCTCAGGTCACTTAATTTATATCTCTCATAGGCCCATCTCCCTTTTGAAACCAGAACAATGGCCTGAAATTGGCAGGCTGAGCTAGGAAAATCTTAAATGCTTCCACTTTTGTCACAGAGTTATGCGGAGTAGCTGTGAAGATAACTTGATTATTATTCAGACTGAAGGGTGGTGGATTCAGTACCATGAGCTGAAAGCATTCAAAAGTCTGGTTGATTTTCCAAATTAAGTACTCATATACTTTAAAAAAAAAAAAAAAAGGATTGAGTATACTCTGATAATATTACTCAATTTAACAATTGAATAAAGTGTTCTGGCCTTGATCAAAGTCTGTTGCGATGTAATCATGGTTTGTTTGCAAAGTAAAAAAATCCTATACAGACCAGTTGCTTTTATTGTGCGTTTCAGAGTGCTGAAAGCAGACAAAGGAATGTGAGACTTCCTTGAAACAAGTCTGAAATAAAATTCAAGTTGTTCATTCAGCCTATATCCAAAATAATCATCACTGCATGCAGATTTTACTGCAATTTGTCTTTAGTCAGCTCTTCTGTGCAGCACCTTTTTCCCGACAGCTTCTGAGGCTGCCTTTGTACCAGCACAGCTGCTGGGAGTTGTCCTGAGGCAGGACATAAAACATCTCCCCTGTAAAAGAGCAACTCCTCCCCTGAGTTTTCCTCTTGCCCAGTGAGGATGGTTCTTGCTGCTGGGAACGTTCTGTATCCAGCAGAGCTTTGGCTGATGGAACCAGGGGCTGCCTCCTCTCTCTTGCTGCCATCGACTGAGCTCCTTTGGAGGCCATTGGGTGCTGTTAACAGCTTGTCCTTCTCTTGTCCTGCTCTGCACTAGCAGTAGCAGCACTTTGCATTTAGCACTGCTGGCATTATGTTTCATAGGGCAGCAGTGAGATCTCAGAGGGCATCATCTTAAACAGAGGATGGCCTTCAATCTCTGCCTGTCCTTCCCAGAGCTCTCTGCACTGCCTTCGGCAGCTTCCCTGCCCAGCCACCCGTGACTCTGCTCTGCAGGGCGCTCCTGTCCTGGATTGTCTTGGCAGGTCCTCTGTGGGAAGAAATGCTGCCAAGAGCACACAGTTTTTATCTCCCCAAAATCAAATAGAACCATGAGGACCTATGAGGCTGTGATTGATCCCAGCCTTGAGAATGGCAGAAAAAACAAAATACAGTTCTTCAAGCTCTTCTTTCATAGTCCCACTCCCCTATCTTGAGTCTCTTTCCAGTTCTCCTCAGATTTCCTATAAACTGTGATCAGATTTGTAATTAGAAGATTTTATGGCACTGAAAATGTTGATAAAGCTTTGCACATCTTTGAGCGGTGTATCCATGAGCTGAGAGTGAATATTATGTTGCGAAGTGGGTGGGCAAAAAACCAAAATATTTCTGGAAGAAAGGTAGAAACAATTTTTTTAATATTTGTTTTGATAAATCAAAAAATAAAAATAATTTTTAAAATCTAAGAACTGTGAATGGCTAAACAATGTATTAATTTAATGCAGCTGCAGAGATCATATTAATTTTTCTTGAAGACAGCTTTTGAAAATAGGAGCCTATTGCTGCCTTTTGTCTTTTCTTTGAGAGTGGGAAGGGTTGGAAAGAGAGAGGATGACAGTGCTGTAACAAGAAACCTTCCTCCACACCTTAAATCAATAACCTCCTGTATTTGTCTGGATTCTGAGTACTAACTAAAACCTCTACAGAAATTGTCATCAATGAAGTCTTGCCATCTGACAAATTTCCTTCCAATTCCTGAACTGAGAATTAATGTTATTATTTGAAATAATTGTCTAGAAAATATTTGCTTAAAAATATGGATTCCACCTTCCTATCCTTATCAGGAGAGCTTTCTGTATCAATTAATCTTAAATTAATGAGCAGCATGCTTATACTGCAGTCGAGTCCCACAGCCTTTTTCTCTTTCCCTCTTTTTGACTTTGCTTTCCCCCCCAATGGATGCTGATTTTGATGTGTCTTGACTGATGATAAAGAACCAATGTTAGGATCAATACCAGCAAAAAACTTTCCTTAGTGTTAGACAAAATAGTTCTCTACAGTGAAGTGTTATTAATGGCCATATATGATGCACTTTATTCTTTCTGGCCTTTAAACCACCTTTATCCACTCTGGACTATTGGCATAAGAGTTTCACAGAAGAGCAATTTTTCTCCTTTGGAAAATTGAATCACTGTCTCAGGATAGGACTACACCAAATTTTTCTACTGCTCATTGCATTTCAAAGACTGGGCTGAGGGTTATGTACTAAAACCAAGATTCAGTTCCCCTTTGCAAGCTTAGTCTTGTCTGTAAAAGGAAGAACAAAATCAACCATCATTATAATTTAGATAATATTTCAGATTTAAAAATTGTGCTTAAAATTCACTATTCCCAACGCTCTACCCTTACAGTTTTTATTTTAAAAATTACATTCTTATTTGCAGTGTGTTTAACTAACAGAAAATTTTTTTGTAGTAACAATTAAATGGGATTTTTAGCAAATACTTTTGGAAACTTCAAATAAGTTATTATGTTATAGAAGACACTATAGAGATTTAAATCTGAGCAGCGTTGGAGAGAAAAGAAATTTGCAAAGAAATGTAGATATGTAAGATGTGTTTATAACTGCTCTTGTAAAAGCATGCTGTCTGGTTACTGTTTCATGTTTAATAGCAACAAATTCAGGTACTGCATATAAAGAAAACTTTGTTCATATTAGTTCAAATAGTAGCATTGACATACGACCCCTCTTCAATTAAATAATCTTCACGGAAAATTAATCCCTCATTTGAAGTACGGGATGATTTTTATACTTAAAAATATACCTTAGTGGTAGCTGTAATCAAAGTCTTTTTGTCACGAAGTGGAAATGTTATGGACACTTTCCTTTTGCTGCCTTTGTGCTGAAGAGGCAGAAGCTGTCTCCTTTATCTCCCATAAAGAGAGAGAGAGTCCTGTTTTTAGCCAATTAGTGTGAAGAACAGAAAAATGAAGGTACTGGAGAAGATGAGACAATCATAAGTTACACTAGACCAACTTCAACACTAGACCACAGCTGATACTTGGGGAAGGAAAATAGTGTTGGAGCAAGTAGGGGAATGATATTTCAGCTGGTATGTCCTCTCATATGGGGTTCCTTGCACCAGTTTGTGTATATGAACAGCCTAGCCCCTGAGGGATTTTCTTTCATTTACACTCCTGGTATCCAAAGCAACCCATGGCAATGAATTCCACAAACTAATAAACAAAATAAAGTCAAAAAAAAAAAATTGCAATGCAACTACTCAGTTGTTTCTATAACAAGAGAAGCATTTTTTGTATTTCAGAAACAAAGCTTGTATTTTCATACCTCATATATTTTGATATAAATTTCATATTCAGATATATGCATCACAAAAATGAAGCTGTAATTTCAATAAACGGAGTTTTCAAGTAATAAAATGTATTATTTATTGGTTTTACAGTCATACAACAAATTAGAAAATGAGTTCTCCCCAGACACTGAAATCTGATTCCCAACTTGCCTTACCTGAAATTTCCCTTCATTTGTCAGAGACATTATTGTGATGTTTATGTAAATTGTCTCTCTAGGATTTTTAGTTTATTTTATGACAGTGACAATATTTGCAAATGGTGTTATAGCCCTGAAAAATACCATATGGCAAAAATGCCCATATTTAATTTAAGGTGATCAGGTGCTATTTGTTCAATCTATTAAAGTAGCCACCATATCAGCTAATCTGACAGCTGTATTACTCAACATCGTTGCAGGCAATGACATATGGTGAAGCATAAGGACAAACATGCAAATATTCATTTCATCAGGACCAGGACATTGTCTAAGCTTGAAAAAACCCTTTGTTAGCGAAGCTGTACTTAAGAGCAGCACACTGATCTCTGTATTTATCTGCCAGGGTTTGTTCTTAAGTGAACAAATAAAAGTTCCCATCTTAAAGTGAGTAAAATGACAAATTGTAAAGTATGATTGCTGAGAAGGAACAAAGGCTCCAGTGACCTCAGTAGAAATGGTGGTAGCTCAAAAATATATTGAACTGTTGCCCATGATCAAGTTTTGAGGGGAGGGAGAGAGGGAAGGAGGGAAAGAGCAAGAGGTTAAATATATTGCATTTGTACAGTTTCTGAGTGCAGCTCCCTTTTTATAAATAAGCCACAGCAGTGTTATGGTACCCTAGAGGAAAGATTAGCCTTCAGCTGTGAGGTAGCATCAGGTGTTGGTCATATCATACTTATGGGAAGACAGCGAGGCAAAAATATCACAGTATTACAGAATATGATTGTTAATCTCTTTATAGGGGAGGGGGGAAATTTTTCAATGCTGCTTCCATTTTCTCTTTGGAAAACAATAGGAATCAAATGTGGGATTTGAGACTTATTTACAAATGCAGAATACTCACAGACATTGAGGTAACAACTATAGTAAGAGAGATTAATACATTTCTGAAATGTCATTTCAGAAAAGGCCATGTTTTAACTCAAACAGATTTGATGTTTGAAGTATCTTGGCCGACACTGTTAGCTGTTAAAGGAACGTACAATAAAGTATATTCTCTTTGACAGAATATGTTTTATGTCTATAGCTGAGAGTATTAATTCTCTTTTATTGACAATGAGAGAAGAGATTTCTGGCTTAACCATTTTATAGCCTTGCCAGTGTTCCTTCTCAAGAGCCACCAGCAATAACCTGTCTTGATGTCCTGCCTCAGCACCCCCAGCAAAGCAGAGGCCCTAACCCTGTGCTGGGTCAGGGCTTCCCAGGCAGGACAAGCCCTTGGTGTTCAGCACCTGGAGGGTGCAGGGTCAACTCCCCCCGAGTTCAGCCAGCCCCCTCATTCAGATGCCTCTTCCTGCTTTCCTGCTCACCCCTTCTCTTTCCTTCCTGAGGCAACGCCCAGACACAAGATTCAAGTGCAAAATGTCTCCCATGCCTTCGAGATACCAGTTTTATGTGTGACTCTGCATTTACATGGGTTGAGTGACACAAGAGAAATTACAAAAGGGCAGGAACAGTCTCACCATGATCTTTACTCCAGATGTTTTTTCTAAAGGAGAAAAATATACCCACTCTGTTGTTGTTCTGAGTGTTTCTCTAGCCCTGAAAAAATGGCTTTTTGTTTGCTCTGTACTGTCAGAGCAGTGCTAATCAGCTGAACAGGGACCGCAGCCGGGTCCCAAAACTATGTCAAATTTGCACTATGTGCTAGTTGAGATAACACGAGAGCCTTCCTAATTATATCAGTAGAATATTAGTGCTGTGTAGCTTCTTAATCAGCTAAACAAGATGACTTGTGCTCCATTCTTTTTCTTCCTCCTTATCGAATAAAGATCACATGGTTTGAAAAATGGGGATTGCCTTCAGAAAGTTCCAGATCAATAAGGAAATAATTCAGTATTAGTACCTAAATCCCTGTGGAAGCACAAGTCAAGCTGAAGTATTATGCATGAGTTGGTAGATCCTCCATATGTTGTTTGTACTTACTCCCTGAGGCTTTGTGCTATAAATAACAGAGACTGGAATGCAAAGTAGCACTCATCAGGGACAATAAAAGTAATAGTTTGGAGATTCATTCATAAATACGGCTGGAGGGGACCCATTATGATTGCAGAGTTTGGTCTTCTGCGAGAGACAAACTTTCCTTGTACTAATCCCTACTGAAAATAGGTGCAGCTTTTTATTTATCCAAATAGTATAAATCCGGGGACTTATTTTAAGGAGCAAAAAACCCAACCCTGCATTTGAAAATCCTTTTTACCACTGAGCAGCTAAGAGAGCTGAGCTAAGATCATAGATTCCCAGAATCATTAAGGTTGGAAAAGAGCTCTAGGAGGCTCAAGTCCAACTGTTAACCCAGCACCACTGTGTTCAACACTAAACCATGTTCCCAAGTGCCATGTGCACACATTTGAACACTTCTGGGAATGGTGATTCCACAGTTTCCCTGGACAACTTGAACAGCTTACCTTATGACTACGTGGGATCTTACTTTCATTTGGTGGTCTGTAGCTCTGTAGGATCACACAGAAATTAGTAAAAAATTATGTGTCTAATAGACTAATTTATATTAACTTCTGGGGTGTAAAAGGCTGACAAATAGCAAATATATATACTAATATATTAGAATATTATAATAATGTAGATACCCACACTGAAGTTGAATACAATTACATGACATTTATTGGCTAATTTTATAATAATGGAATACCTAATTATTAAAAACGTCGCTAAGTGTTCCAAATTCTTAGGAATAGTTCTTACTGCTAGGAAAGATCATGATTTGTAATCTATGTATTAGCATCCTTGATATGAGACTGGGTTTGTGTTGTTTCCAAGGTTTTAGGTCTCTGCAAGGCATTTTAGAGCATCCCCAGCATGATGATGCAGGTTTTGGAAGGATTTTAAGGGGCTTTTGTGGACCATGTCAAGGACATGTAATGTGAATTTCAGTTATCCTGGGAAAAGCTGCTGAGTGAAGATGGCCACAGAACATGACTGCATTCAGACACTAATGTTCTTTCTAGGTTCTCCTGTAATCATCTTTTTTTGCACCGAAAAAATAAACTGCTGTACTATTGAAATTTTCCAAGTGTAGATGAAAACATTCCGTAATAGACTGTCAACTATTTGCAAAATTTTAATCTGCTACATCTTTATTCTGTGTTTAATACTTGAGGAAAAGAATAGCATGCAAATGGATGTGCTAATAATAGCTGATTAAAATGCATTAATTTCACATCACCAAATAATCATCATTAATTTAATTCCAGTACACCATAAAATGTCTAATTCCTCTTCAGCCAGTCCACATTTAAATTGATAAAAGAGACAAGAGTAGCTTAGAAAGTCTCATTAAGTGTTCAAAGATACAGTTCATTTTTTGTGTGTCAAGTTTGTTTCTTTAATCAATTAAAATGCAATAAACACTACGGGAAGAATGCTGAAATTACCCAGGCAGACACAAATGATAAAGTACCACGTGAAGCATCCCCTCTTGTCAGTATTCCTCCCAGCCTGGATGCAGCAGGTTTATTCCTGAGGGGCTACACTTTAATCCTCTGTGCCTAAGCCCAGTTACTAAATCCTCGCCAGAACCAGAGATATACCTGTAGCTTTAATTTACAGCTGCTGTATTTTATGGCCTGTACAAATTAGATAGCGTTCTTTATTAGCTCCATTGTCACAAACACTTTTTATGTAATCAGATTATCTTTTTTTTTTTAATAGTTCATGCTAATTTTCTGTCACAGCAATTTTTGAAAGTCCTCCCTGAGACTTTCAAGTAACATTTTCTCTCTAGATAGCAATTGTGTTAAAAAAAAAAAATCTCAGCTCTTCTAATAATGGTTATTTATCTACTAGTTCCTACCTTCCATTCTGTTAGAACACCCAGTGTTTGCTCATGAAATAGGGAGTTAATCGGCTTAATGAGACATTCTAAATGGTTTCCATAGATCTAATTTATTAATAATTCAGAGGATACTCAAATGGCTGCCATTAGTTTGCCATCTCATCCCACTCTCTGTGTTGTATGCCGTAGCTGCTGTGTAGTGAAAATATCACTTGAGGCCATGCATAGAACTCTGCAATTGTTTTTAAAAACACTTTTTAAAAAAATATTTCACTGCTGGCTGGCATTTCAGGAGAGAAACACAACAGATAGCTTGCTTCAGCTAGAAACTTACAGATTCAAAAAGAATGGAGTGAATTCAGTATTCAAAAGAAACATAAGGTCTTTAGAGTAGCTAACTTCTCATTCCTGTGTATCAGCTCTGTGCATGTAAGTGTAAGCACTCTCACTTCTATTTCTGAGTGCAACTCAGCACATTTGAGGGGTGACATCTGTGCCCCTGAGGTGACTCGGACATCCCTTCTTGACAGACAAGAGTTAGAAGTGGACCATGCTCTGAAGACATAGATAGCACAGTTTGAGTGGGATATGGCAAATTAAATTCTGTAGAAATCCAATAATATATTGTAATTAAAACCCACATGGAACCTTCAGCATTTGCTTTACGAATTTGTGAATACTTTTGGGAGCATTCAGACATGCTGCCTATTTCAGTAACTTCCAAAATCTATTACATGAACAGAGTTTCTTAAAATCCTTGTAAATCAGAGTATTTTAATTCTAGTAAAAGAGATGGAAATGGGCAAGGAGGGGTAGAAGGTAAGGAACAGGTTTTTAAAGGAATTCAACGATTAAAAAAAAATGAATAGCCTCGGTACCTGTCTCTCTATTGTTATACTTCTAAATATAATCAGAATCCAAAATTACTTAATTATTTATTTGATTATTTTATTCAGTCTGTTCAGTATTCTTCTTTTTGGAGCTTTGTAATCTCTCTTCCTACACCATGTAGGTGTTGCATTTTTTCAAAAAAGGAAATTGCACTTTTAAGTAAAAAAAAAAAGAAGTGTTTTTATCTATCATTGTATCAAAATAGAATGCTTTGTCATTTTATTCAACCACATTTCTATAACCACACATAAAATAGCAACAGAGAGAGAACAAATTGTACCTAGCCAGGGATTTGTATAAATTCCATTCTTCTGATCTTATATTCATCTGCTTCTCCATGTATTAGAATTATATAATACCACAAGAAGTTAAAGATTTTTTTGCAATGCTTCAAGCAAAAGACTCTGAGTTGGAGCAGCTTGTAGACAGAATCTGATGCCACACAGAAAATTTGTTTAGTATAATAAGGAAACCTGTATCTTATGTTGCAGGAAACAGTTTTATTGCTAACAAATTTCAAAATACGTTAAGTGTATGAAATTGGGATATGGCACCCAAAATCTCATTAAGCATTTCTATTTTGTCTTTGTAACATCTGTCATTATCAAAACCAAACTCAACAGTCATTATTGTAGTCACTGTTGCTAGGAAAAAAAATATCCCTTTTACATTTTAGTATGGCAGTTAAAAATCCCTGTGGGGGATTTAATTTGGAGCCTTTATAGCAGCAGCATATACTATTATATTGCAAGAAAGTTAGATTGTCTGTGGCTGTTCCAACAGTGTGTTAGATAAATCCCAAAGTTCACCTCTGAAAGGAGTCAAAGGCCGTGGGTTGCAAAGCTGGAGTGAGAACTGCCTTTGACTTGGTCTGTAACACTCAAAGCCACGTCGGGGGCTGGCACCGCTCTGTCGGTGTTTGTGTGTGCCCCTGAATTGTGCATGAGGCATTCACATGGACCCTGTGATTGCACAAAGACTAGTATCTTAAAGGGATTTAAAGGTTCTTCAAGTCTTTGCATTGGCTGCACATGTTATGTGTTTGCAAATCTGAAGCATTAGGATCTCCTGGATCTCCTCAGACATCAGAGTTCTCTGGCGGTGTCATTCCTATTCCAGGCTCCACAACGTGTGCCAGTGGATATGCAGGTAATTGTGTGTAAGCCCACCACAGAGCATGGAGAATGTCTGATCTCTTCCTCTAAGAAATCCCTATACAGAAGTCTGTATAATTATCTCCTGCAGCAATTCCCTCTTGTGAGCTTCCCCAAGCCTTTTGCTGTTCCTCCTGTTGGTACCATAGGACGTGATTGAAGGTGGCTGTGGTTCAAATGCCACTGGTAGAGGTATAAACGTTTTGTCCAAATCAAAGGTTCAGGTTTGGGAGATCCCAGTGAGTCTGTTGGAGATGGAAAGACATCAAAAGCCATTGTGCTTGAGAAAGTAGGAAAATAAAAAAAAATTAATGAATAGTTTTATAGATATGTCATTAAAGGAAAAATGAAGCATGGGTTGGCACCAGTGATCGTTCCATATGTGCACTTTGCTGCTGGATTATTTTCTAATATTTAGTGTTCCTGAATGTTTTGGTGAAAGGAAAACATAGGCTTCATGTGTCTAAACAATTTTTCTTTTTTATTATTTAAATGCCAATAAGGCAGAATATCAGTTTTAACTGAAAGCCTTAGCAAAACAATCATCAGGTATCAGAACTCCTGAATAACACAGAGTAGAATCCAGGGAAAGACAATTTATCCTCAGGTCTTCCGAATAGAAGGATTTCTACACTATATCAGTTTATTCACATTTATTGCCAAGTGAGAAGTGTTATGATAAATTTTTCAATATTCTTTTCTGGTATGTTACAATCAGATGTTGAAGCATGGATGTCCAAAGATGGAAATGAGAAATGGCCACTAAGCACAATCAGAGGCCTCTCTGGAATGCAACTAAAGCTGAGGTTTTATTGATATTGCTGAGGAAATGTATCTACTAGACACATTACTTGGCTATATAAATCCTATTTTATAGTACCAGGAAGCACAGCAGGAAGTTCTGATTTGGCTGCTGAAGTTATCAGTGTGGGCCCTCTTTCTCATATGTGCGAAATCAGGTGGCCCATATTATCTTCTAGGTGTTGAATGTATTTATGGGATTTCTCCCAACATATCTCCTACCATCAGAAGGCATCATGTAGTCAATTAAAAGTGGCTGTTTGTTTCTTCCTCTCCCTCCCCTGGTTCTGTCCTTGAAAAAATGTCTGTGAGGGGTATTTTTGGTAGCACGATATTTGTTCTGATGAACATTGATTTAGTTTGTCTGGGGAAACAAAACCAAGGAAAACATTACTTTTGCTGCATCTTGCTATTAAGGGAATTGGTTTAGAAATGCGTTGTTTTAGAAACCCCCAGGGGGAAAAATATATTTTATGAGCAGAGAGCATGAGTGAGCTTCACTTGCTGACTGCAAATCCTACAGGGATGGTGCCTGGCTAGCGAGAACTTCCCTGCAGATGTTG
This sequence comes from Aleadryas rufinucha, assembly GCA_013397815.1. NCBI lineage: Eukaryota > Metazoa > Chordata > Aves > Passeriformes > Aleadryas > Aleadryas rufinucha. The sequence continues at coordinate 58,446 of VZTH01012478.1, read as the reverse complement.
ATAGGTTATGGCACATCAGTTGCAGAAGCACATTTTAGCAAACAAACCAAAGATCAGCACACAGACACCCAAATCCACCGATCTGAAAACTGTCTCCCTGTGTTTGAAGTTACGAGTTCCGAGCCTCCCTGTCTGCTGCAACCCAGAGCTGGCAGTGGCTCTGCCTACTGGTAGCCCTTCTGAAATTCGAAAATTCCCTTCACTGTGAACTAAATAAATACATACATAGGGTGGAAAAGCAAGAAGCAGTTCATAACAAAATGACCTCTTCCATTATTAGCTGGCAAAATTCCCAAAGGCATTAAAATAAATGAACCATAGCATGAATCAAAAAGGCAAAAATGATAACTTGGGTCTTATACTTTATAAGTTTAATTAAATACAAACGAATTGCTGAAACAGCATATGACTTCCTATACTATTACTGCTAGAAATAATTTCAGTGATTTAAAGATAGAAATTGAATGAGGGGTTTGACTGTATCTCGTCTAATTCCATTATTCATGGCTACTTTTCTGTTTTCCCTGAACTGCATCAGTTGTCACTTTAAAATTTCAGTCTCTGCAGAGTGCATATGCAATTCTCCATTTAGCTCATTTTCCAGCTGTTTATATATAAAACCCTGTGAGTGTTTTAGAAGCATTTTACTGCTGTTTTTTTGCAGAGCCTTTCATCAGCATGGAATGAATAAGGACATAAATTTTGAAACAATTGGAAGAAAAGAACAAACGTCTTCAAAATGAGCACTGAGCAATTTGGAGGGTTGGACTGTGGTATGTGGTGCTGCTTTGTTCACCAAACCACAAACTTCTAAGTCATACTAAGAAGCTGAGTCTGGTCTTTTCCCATCTGAACTTTACACTTAATTCCCTGAGTGAATTACTCCAGCTAGTACAATGGATGAAAGAAAGGAGAGGAATGTAATAGGCTTTACTGTTTTGTTGGGGTTTTTTAAAATAAAAAAATACCACTCTTTTTTGAAATGTTTTTTTAGGAATAATTCTTAAGGCTTTGTGATTAAAATCTCTATGTCTGTTTCTGAGGCTTTTGCTGATATATTACAGAGTATTTTCAATGGAATTGTGTAGAAAAATAGAAAATAGAATGAAATTCTTTATAGAAAGATAAAATAAAAGAAGAAAACAGATAAGTTGCATAAATATTTGTGGAATTTCTACCTCAAAGCTCAATTCTGCTTATCAGAATGATGGTGCTCATAGCCAAATGAATTTTTAAATCTTTCTTAGTATAAGGAATGGAGACAAACTGCCAGTGTTTCTTTGGATACAGTGCTTTCAGTATGCACAAAAGTGCTTTTGGTATGCAGAAAATCTGGAAAACGCGCGACTTCTAAGAGTAGTAGTTTATCTGTATTTGCTAGTTAATATTGATTTTAAATTATTTTTTAAAATGAGTTCTTAAGCCAGCCTCTTTTAAGTCCTTTCCTATATAACTACCTTTAGAAGAATAAATAGAAGAGTTCTGTATGTGCTGTTATCCCCCAAACTGACGTAATCCCTTGGTGGAGAAAATGATTTGGTAAGCCTGCCCTTCCAGAGGAATTTACATCATTGAAAGAAATTGAGTTGTATTTGAGAAGAACTTTCTGAAGGTTGACCCTCACCATTCCCTCTCCATTTCCATTTACATACAAACTTCATAGTAACAGCCAAAACCTCTGTGAAATGTTGTACTGTAGCTGTTGGCCATGCTGGTTGGATAATATGGGTGCAGAGACCACTGTATTCCCACTTTTCCCCCTTGCATGCACAAATATCCATATCTGCTCACACAAATCTAAAATCTCTAGAGAGTGCAGCTGACAAGGAGAGATTTCTAACCAGAAAAATGTCAGGGAAAGCAAAACTAAAGTGTACCTATGAGAGGTCAATTGTTGCATTTATTTTCATACAAGTGTTTAGTTATCCTTGACTTTAATTCTGTTACTGATTGTTGGCTGAAGGACTGCTTATTATCTGTCTTCAAGGAAAACTAAGCTCCATCAAAATCAAAGCCAAGTGATGAAGGACAAAGGTCCACCACGAATGTACATACAAACCTATTTTGACCCCTTTTGTATAAAAGTCAAAAGTAGAAAAGTGAAGAAACGTTTCTCATAAGAGCACAGAAAGAACCAAGAGATGACATGAATTGAAAGTAAAATGAAATGCATAATAATTCTAAACAGTTGTGCAAAACAATAAAAAAGGACAGATAATCCCAAGATTACGCTTCCCAAGAAACAAATATATTTGTATGATATTTTCCAAAATAGTTAATGAAGATTAAGATTGCACTTAATAGAATTTAAGTGAACTGGTAAATAATAATAATTTCCATCAATTTATTCTCTTGGAATGGGATGAAACTCAGGGAAGTGCCCTGTAAAAGAGCTGTGATATTTTTCTTTGTGTTGGTTATGGATGTGGTGTACTTTTGCATTCCTTGCACATGCAAATTCCTACTGAAGCCAAGAGAATTTCTAGGTGAGGAATATATCTGAATCGACCCCATAATTTAATCAAAATGTTGAAGTGTGAGCATTTCCCAAAGTAAGCTGTAAATCAATGTGACACAAGAAAAAGAATGCACTAAAAGCGTAGAGCCATGGTAAGGAATAGGGCTGGGCAATCAGAGCAGAAATACTGTGACTTCAGTCACTGAGAGGAAATCTGAAATGTAACTTCAATTGCACTGAATTAAAACTAAATCAACATGATCAACTAAATTGAAACTGAAATATGCTGTTATAAACATTTTATAATTAATAATTTTTCTTCTGATTGTTGAGAATGACAAATACATTTAAAAATCAAGCAGACAGTCACGTAGATGTGATTCCTTTATGCAGATAACGGGATAACAGCTTCAGAATGAGCAGAGCCATTATCAGGGACATGTGATACAAACCATCAGTAGGAAGAGGGCAAAAAATCCAAGGGTATTCTGCTCTTGTAGTTTGTATTTGACTGACTGTCATTGACCCAATTTAGTTCTGGAATGAGGCACTGAGGAGTAACACTGCACTCCCAGATTTGATGTTTTCTGCATGGAGTTACAACCAATTAAATCTTTGTTTCTGCCTTCAGTGCACACCGAAATTTACCTGCATTGGGCTCTCAGTGAGTGCACAGCTCCTGTTTGTATCCATATATCCGAAGTTCAATTAAACAAATTTTTAAGTCGGCATGCAACATGCAAGTCTAGATCTGTGATTTTGTGCTTTTCCAGATAAAATGAGACACATTGCAGGGGCTCCACATTCAAGCCAATATTGTTATGAGCACATTTTTAGGGTGGTGGGTACTGCCTGTAGAAGCTGGCAGGGCCAGAGACGTTAATACACTGAACCATGAGTCTCATCCAGTTTCTGGAGGTGGGCTAGGACATGTAACTCCTAACAAACACATGGGTGAATGTCCTTAGAGCTGGTTCTCACTCTCTGAAAGCCAGTAAGCAATACAACTGATGTGAATAATGCCAGGAAAGTGCTGATTGGTTCTGTGTCATGCCTCTGTGTTCCCTTTTCAGAGATTCCTTAAAGTCTAAGGTTAAAAGACACCTCCTCACGCACACCCGCACCCACCCACCCACTCCATGCTTTGGTTTGATTTATTCTCTTAGCTTTGGAGGGGTTTTGTTACTGTCCTCATACAAAATGTGCTTTCAATCTTTTATATCCTGTGTGTCTCCAGATTTTTGCAGGCTTCTTTATTAATATTAAAAAGTCTCAAAGCTTACTTCTCTGCCCATGGTTTCCTATGCTACCAATGCTCCAATTTACACTTAAAACTCAAGATAAAAACTTGCTGCTTTTGCTAATCAGTATAAAACAAAAAACTGTGAAGAAGGCTGTGAACATCAAAATGCTTTTTTTTTTTTTTTTGCTTAGGTAGTTTGCAACCTTGATGAGATCAGAGAAATAAGCGTGGGAAGCTGTTGCCTGTGATACAGAACCATTAAACTATTCTCCTTGCAGAAAAAGCAGTGATCACAACATCTCACATCTGTTCTTGTTGAACCTTGGAGCATGAAAGGAAATGAGATATTACAGGGAAAAAAAAAAACGAGAAACAAACCAACAGCTCAATGTGCTGCTGCACTGGATTGCAGATCCTACAGTTTTCTTCCTGCTGTGAAATCACTTTCCATACTGGCTTAGAAATTATAACGGATGTAGCACTGCCCAAAATGTGTATTTAAGTACAAGGCAGACACAAACTGCTGAGTAGATTGTCTGAAAAAATGCTTCCCCAAAGAAGTCACAGCTTCTTTATGGCCTGGTTACCCCTAGTTACACCAATGACTGCTGCTGACAAGTGGTGCCTGGAAAGGAAAAGGCTTCCATATCCCCTTCTTTTAAAGATTAATTCCATGTTGAATCAACCTGCTTTCCTTGCTCTGTCAGTGTCTGTCATTGACCTACCTAGAACATATTCCAGGCACTTATAAAATAAATTTATTAATACTGCTTGATTTCTAGGCTGCAGGAAGGGGCCAGTTGTGTTCTCTGAGACATTAATTTCATCTGTGGCCTATATTAAGGCCTCAGGAGAGGATCAGCACTGCCTTGATATTAAACAGTTAAACTCCAGCTACCAAATATCTTGACTTTTGCTTCTAAAGTTACTTGGCTGTGGAAGTCTAAATAGTCCCCTAAAATTACGAAGAACTGCTGGACATATGGTCAGCTTCTTTGCAGATCTCACTTTCAGAAGAGCATAGAAATAATCACCAGTCTCCTTGAGGGAATGCAGTAAGAGCCCAACTGATTTTTAGGGTATCTGGGCATAATTTTTGCACTGCCAAAAGTATTTTCCCCCCCTTTTTAAGACAAAGTTGACTTTGAAATAGGTGGCACATGGAGGGTAGTTTCTGGGGTCTGCTCCTGTTGGATAGATGTAGAGACGCAGTTGGGAAGCCGAGCAGAAAGTACCGCAGAGATGATAAGCGGTGTGGACGTCTTGACCTCAGTGGGCCAAAAGCCCTGGGAACAGCAAGCAAGAGTTTGAAGGTAGAAGGAACGCTTCATATTGCATTGTGCCTTGTTTTAAAGAAATCATGTAAGACAATAATTAAGCATGTTGCTAGGGGAACATGATTAGTGTGGTTTTTACTAAGGTAATGGAAAATTTTGTCCAAAGTCTGTAAGAGTATAAAAGCCATGCTGTAGAATCAATAAATCAGCTTTTACTTGCTCCAAGTCCCATCTCTCAATCACCATCAGACAGATTATTCTAATTTTTAACCCCAAAATAGAAGTGTACCATGTTACCACAACATGGAATTGCCAAAGAACAACTTTCTGATCCTCCTGTATGCCGGAAACTCCACAGCCAGTGTTTTGTTTGCTAATTGTGTCACCCACACTGTAGTCTCTGAATTATTCTACCTTGTTCTTATTAACATATTTTAAGATCTCCCATTTTCTGCCCAGGTGGAGTGTTTTTTCAGCTGTACCTTCATTAGTCACGGGGTGCAACAGCTGAGCTTTGTGGAGTAAAACTGTGGCTGAGGAGCAGGTCCATGGTGTGTGTTTCAGAGCTTCCACTTGGGACTCCTCCTCTGGCTGTATATACACTTTGTCTCTGTAGGTGCCAGCTGCTAAATATTTTCAGGTAAACCCTGCCCCACAAAATTTTCATGAGCTCTGTAGGCAGAATTGTCTATGAAAGGAATACAAAGACAAAAGAAGCATCAGTTCAATACATGGCTCCTCAGTGTGTTTAATGGCTCAGGTTATTGGATACTCTGCTTTTCAGAGGTGCCAAACAGCACCATCTATGAGCACCATAATTCAACAAAGGAGACTCAAATGCTTTATCTCCCCTGGCAAAGCAGTGAATTCTGACTGAATTACTTCAATTTTTTGCAAAAGTTTGCTATTAAATCTAAATGAGCATTTTATTATTAAAATGTTTGAAAACTGTCATTTTGAAGCAATGCTTATTGTTAATTCAATAATTTAATTGATTAATATTGTTAATTCAAAAATTGTTAATTTTGTTTTCTTTTTGTGTTAGAGGGAGTTAAGTGTAAAGAATACTCGCTGGCTTCTTAAGACAAGGAAACATTTTGGAACATGACGTTTATAATTAAAACATCATTCAAAAATGACAGCCAAAATTATGCAACAGTATGCCTCTGAACAGATAGGACAAGGTTTTAGAGAAAAATGCAATTAAATTAATTTTGTGATGGAAAAGAATCTAAGTTTAAAGCTTCCCTATGGTGTAGCTTTTTGCTCCCCTGTAGCTGGCTGCTGAGAGAAAAGAGCAGGAGCTTGAGATGCTAAAGGCAAACATAACTGAAATTCAAGAAAAATGTGGAATATCTTTAGACAAATAATGTCATAAAAAGAGAATTCATTAAGATCAGCAAAGGGATGTATATTTATGGATGCCAGTGAGCAGATCTGGGTCAAACCGAGGAACTAGGCAATGCATCAGTTTAATAGTAAGAAACTGAATTCATAAGCAGTGGGAAAGGAGAGGGAATGCAGGAGGGGAGGAACAAGTCCTAGCTTATTTTCACACAGAAACACAAACTTAATGCCTATTTCCTGTCTGGGCTGCAATAGATAAAAGCTGAGGAGAGCTGCCAGTTATCTGAATTGATACATGCTCGACTGGAATAAAGAAGAGTTTTGTAATTTATTTTGTTGAGCTCTTTTCCAGTTGTTTGTAGCTGCCACATCTAATTGTGCTTGTGTAGTCCTTTAATTTGCATGAAAGAAGATAACATAATTGAAAAACTCAGGAGTAAGACAAGTTCAGATTACTAGCAGAGGCAAGTTAATTTGTTATTCATTAAATGCTAATGAACCTGGCACCTATGTTTTATTTGTTTCACTCAGTTTGAAATTGGAAAGGTCTTGTAACACAGCTAAGTCTGTGATAAACAGAGATGTTAAATTAAACTGCTGTTTTCCCTGATGTTCCACTAGAATAAGCAAGTTTGTAAAACTAGGGAACTATAAACACAGGCATGTGGTGAAGCATCCTCTAAAGGCAAACACAAAACCCTGAGGAAGTGATTCACTTATTCAGATTCCTTTGAGAACTGGGGCTAAACTTGTTGACCACTCGGGCCCCAGTTTGACATATTTTCCATACAGAATGGGTAAAGTGTTGATGCAATAAAAATTACACAGCAATCTTGTCTTAAAATCCAGGGGCAGAGTTTGGTTTCTGCATCTGCCTGTGGTTGTGCTGCCGTTACAACTGGATGTAAGCATGTGGAGGAGCCTTTAGTTGTCACAGATGTTTTTGACAATACTGAAGAAATGGATGAAAAGAAATCTAGAGTTGTTGTGAGAAGTGCCAAAGGTATGCAGAAATCTGTGACTTTATTTCCCTTCAACTGCTAAAATGAGTTCTGAAACAACTATTTTTGTTCATACATATTATACTTCATTATTGTGTTCCATTTTGGCCTTAGTGTCTTTGTTGCTCAACTCTCTAAAATTGCAAGAATGGTACTTAGCCTTAGGAGCTAAATCACATGACTTACATGACTAATTTAGGTTATTGGGATATTTACATTATGTTTTACTGAAGAAGATGGTTAAACTCTCATTTTTAAAAAAATCTGAGGACAGTTTAATGTTGACTGCTTCTGAAAAGTTCTTTTCATTTTGTGTAATCTTCTTTCACAGGAGTTTTAAAACATATACAGCCTGAAAAGGAAATATATAATAGTTAAAGCATATTTCTAACTTCAAAATATTGAAAAGCGTCCACAGATACAGGTCTCCAGATCATCTTACCTATGCACAGTACAGCTTCTGCCATTTGTTTGAAAGACAATTCTTGTTTCTAAATATGACCTAGAAGGAATAAAATACAGAATGAAGTAGTCTGACAACCTTCTAGTTTGATTTAAGATTAACAGCATGTATAGGCTCAAAAATATTCATGTGGTAGTTTTGCTTATATTGGAATAATTGTAGATTGACTGAAAGTGGAACAGAAATTTGGTTTATTCAATTTGTGCTGGTCAGGTAATAGAGTATAAAAAAATATTGTGTGAACTTATTTACATTTGGGAGTGGTCTTTTCTGAAGCAGGATATTTTAAAAATTTAAGAGAAAATAATGCCTCTAATGTATGTGCTACAATTCAGGGTTGCTATTTTTATTTGCAGCAGTGTCTTGTAAACAACTTGAACCTTTCACTCCTGAAATTTGAAACTGCATCTCCAGATAACCCATAACATCATGTTCTTGCTTAAAATACGTGCTGGCAGAGGGGAGAGTCTGAGGCTGTGAGAATCCTGCTGGGGAGAGGGCTGGCTGTTCCTGGGAGAGAACAGCTCAGGTGAGATTCTTTTTCCTATTGCTTGTCAGTACAATCACTTGCTGCTGAATCACAGGCTCTGAACAAGTAATGTGCAAGTTATGTATGGAAAAAAATGGTAGCCAAAATGCTCTCCCAGTTAGTGGTCTCTTGGATCAGGACATCAATGTGCTACATTACAGAAGGTTAACTTGTGCCTTTCAGGTGAACATCCAAAGTTTAGTTATTACCTAAGCCTTATTCCTGTTAAATCATTCTGTGAAATATGCACAAATAAACAAGAAAACTGCTGGATTCAGATTCCCAACTGTTTGAGCTAAGAATTTTTGCAATAGTTTAACACCTCCTCACTGTTTCTTATCCCAGCTATAGCTACAGATGTAAAAATTACAATGTCCAAAACTAAGCTGCAAATTTTTTTTCAAATTATAAGCTAATAAAGATATTATTTCCTTCTTATTAACTCACCTCTGCTACAGAAATAGTTAATTTGAAAAGTAAGCTAAATCTCTAAGCCAATCTGGCAAGCTGACAATGGAAAAAATTGAATAGTTCCATTTGAATTATGATTGACGCTGCGTTAAGGAAAAAAAAAACCAAAACAACTTTCTTGTGATAAATTATGGTGTTTGGATCTTTAAGAGATTGACATTCACCAGACCTAGTTCTCTAACACAGAGATGTGAATTTGTTTCAAAAGCAAACCCCTATCTTTTGAAGCCTGTTCTTCATACCGTGTGTCTCTTAAATCAGCTAAGTTCTGAAAGCATCTTTTTTGTTTGTTCCACTTCAGACCCTGACTGGTGTAGTGCTACTTTGTATACACTTGCTTGCTAGATGTTTTTATCTCTGCTGAAGGGAGATAATGGCTCTGGTGGGGAAAAAGAGAACCTGTTACTAAGATGAAATGAGGATATGGGAAAGTTATTGTGGTGATTCAAGGAAATCACCAG
>VZTH01012478.1:11792-48677 GCA_013397815.1 Aleadryas rufinucha | reverse complement strand
GTCTGTGTGTGTGCAGTGGCTGCCAAGCGGCTTTCAGCCAGAAGTCGGTTTCGGACTCACAGCACCCCCACCCAGAGCACCCCCAGAACTGACAGACCATAATGTTGGTTTTATATTCTTTGCTCATTTTCTGACACATTCTGGAGTAGCATGACTTTCTTCTGAGACCAAGCAGAGACTGTCAGACAGCCTTGTCATAGCACCCAGTAATTTCTCATCACTGGTCTTGACTCTCCTGTGTTCTTGAGCCTCCTTTCTCCTGACGGCAACACTCGGTGTGCTCAAATCAATTATTTAAAAATTAACACTTAAGGACAGGTGATGACAATCAACCTTAAACGGGCATCTGATACTTTCTGCACACTGAATGAATGACATAACGTTAAGATCATTTTATGGAGCACTTGTGTTGGTATCTCTTTCGGGTTATATTTTTGGGCCCCTTGAAGCAGCAGATCCTGATTTTGTGTAGCTGTACAACCATTGAGGTTGGTAGGGCAGTCAATGCTGCCCATCACCCACCATCCTGTTGGCACTGTCCTACCTGTCACACACCATCAGGTGAGACTGTGGCTGTCTTTGTCACTGGGGAAGATTTCCAGGAGCCCTAGATGGGCATTGTGCACAATATCCCACTGCAGCTTTGTGACTCGGCTTAATCATTCTTCTAGTAAGCAATGAAATATATGACCATACTAGCATCTTCTAGATCATACCAGTGAACACATCTGCTCATACAGAAAAGAAACATCTGAACAAAGCTTTTACATGAAACTAATGTGCTATTTCTGCCTGTTGGCATGCATTCTATTCTGGTTTACTGTCAAGATTAGGCTTCAAAATTCATCCAGGATGTAATGGAATGGGTGCAATAAAATCTTTTTTAGGATTTTATAATGCATCTCAAGAAAAAAATAATAGCACTAAATGATAAAGGCCCAATTTACTTGTCTTTAGTAGATTATTTGGCTTTTCAGTCATTAGCTTAAAGGAATGGGAAGTGTAAGGAAGTAGTAAGAGAGATCACTTTTAGAGAGGCAGAAAAAAGTTTCCAAGCTACTTCTCAAGTAGTGAGCAATACAGTGAAATATTTTGAGATAAAAATAAGGCACAGTAGTCTTCCAGTTGTATCCTGATTTGATAGTGCCACTCAAGAAGGTATCCCCCATATCAGCTCAACTGCTAGAGCTTATGAAAATAGCTTCACCTTCTAGGTCTGCTGCAAAGAAATAGCAGCTCAGAACTGCTAAACCATTTGTTATGCCAATACCACCTGGTAAGCCAGTATCTGAAAATGTATCTAAACTCTATAAAATTTTAATCTCTGGTCTTGTAGTTCCAGTGATTCTTTCTTTGCAGACAGAGCTTTGTGGGTGTTTGAATTAAGTATTTCAAATTGCAAGATCAGAAATCAGTAGCTAAACTTGTCTGAAATACTTGTCAGATAGAAAGCACTTCGAAGTAGATACAAAGTGCAAAGCAAAAATTATCTCTTAAGGGTGACATAAGAAATATAAGAATTTTTTTTAATGATGTAAATGAAAGATATTTTAATTTGTTTTCAGGTTCTGAGTTTAGGGGGAAAAAATGCATAAAAATGAAAAAAACCCCAACAGTTTCTTCCTGGCTCTTTTTTTTTTTTTGGTATCTCTAGACTAAAACCATGATGTTACATTTTTAACCAAGTGTTTCTGGAACACACCTCTTACACTGAATTAATGTCAGTAACAGCAAAATAAAACTGTGTACATTAATTGAAGTATACAGTGGTAATCTAATATCAGTCTATTAAACTGGATATACTAATTGAAGGAAATATGCATGCTTGGTAAATAGAGAAAATACGACATTATCAGAATACAATAGCAAAATAAAACAAAAGCTAGATGATTGCAATTATTCACTGGAATCCTAGAAATTAAAATAATCTAGTTTTCTGTTTTGGAAATTCTTCTTTTGATCAGCCTTGTGGTATGGAAGCCTTCAGTTACCTGTGTGAAAATTTGATTAATTCAAATTGACAGAAACTGGTTTATCAGCAGCTGTCAGCTCAGTGTCTCTGTCAGTGATTGAGAAAGAAAAGCAAGCAAATGTTTCAGGTAATATGTGACTAAACCATTGCATACCTGTTTCATGAACAAGAAATCTAGACAATTAGTACTTGGTTATTAGTGGTCATGAAAAGACTGATTGAAAGTGTGATGGTCATGAACCTCGCTATTAAAATCAATTTTTGTTGCAGCTTTTGTCCATTTTTCTGATCTTCTCTCTCCAATGATGACTCAGAGTTATTTAAACATTAAAGAAAAAATAAAATTATAAAGATTTCTGGCATTACCATCTGTTCAGGGAAAAAAAAAGTGTTCATCTCATGTCAGACAGCTCTCATTTACCAACTTAGAGCTTAGAAGTATCTTCTTCTTTAGTTAATGTGGTCTCACGACCGCTGCTCTGTTCAGTTACTCTGTCCTCATAGGTAGGTAAGGACCTGGTATCTGAATGAATTCCAGGAAAAGTAATTTCCAAGTAAGGAAGAGAATTTAAGATTCTACACGAAAAGGGAGTAATGAACACAATTACTGCCTCAGTAGAATCAATCATATAGAGCTTTCAAATCAGCTCTTTTATCCAATAAACCCAAATTTTTAACAAGTTAATTACAGCTCCAGTCTCAAACATCTAATAAGGCATTTAAGATGGATAAGCCACTGATGAACTGATGTTCTCTGTACAACATCAATAAGCAGCAGGAGATCTTTGCTGATGGAGTTCCTTGTGATTTTTAAGATCAAATTCTCTAAGCAAAACAGGGAAATATGCAGTTCTTCAGGAAGCACATCTGTTGAATTGCTTACATTCATCTCCTGTGACTGGGAGAGTTCCCAGTTCTCTTGGTACTGCTGGATTTGTGCCGTGGAAGAAAAGCATCTCATACACATGGCCTTTACTCTTGTCTGCTGATTATGAACAGGACTGAAAACAAAGAGCTCTGTCACTGCATCTCACGTTCTGCTGCTTCTCTCTGGGGGATCCATTTGTTAATTTTCTCCCAAGTCCCAGTTTCCCAGTCTCCCAAATACAAATCACTCTCAAAGGAGGCACTGCTTTTATGAACAAGGTGAAGATGTCATCAGAAATAACTCTTTTGGTTTTTCTACTGTGGTGGCTAAGCTCATGGCCTGCTGGCCACATGTAGCAATGTAAAATAAAACTCAACTTTTTAACATTCAGGTGAATGAGCAGCTTCTGTTCCATCTGCAAAGAAGTAAATGCACCAACCTCTTGAACTCCTTGGGTAGTGACTAAAGCAAGCCCTGATGGAGTGGCAGTCCTGGTGCTTGGTAGCAGTGTATACCGTGACCTCTGTGTTACTCAAATGTGCTTGCTACCATTCTTATCTTTTTCTAGCAGCTTTTGGGTCTGTGGTGGCAGCTTCTTGAGTGACCTTGCTTGCTCTTTTGGCTGCCTACACTGCTGACTGCTGTGCTGTTTGTAGCAAAGCCTGCAGTCCTGGTGACAGATTTCTAGCACAGATTTCTGATGTACTAGTTTGCCTTTCTGGGTATCTCTCTCTTTATTCAGAAAGGTTGAGGGGACCACTGAATACAGGATTTTGACTAACTTCTGCTCTGCTAATGCTTCACAAAGCACAGATGTGGAGTTATTTTTATCATACAGGAATATAGAACATTTTCTCCTTGTAGGTAAGGAGATTTCACATGGTGTATTGGAATGAAAGGCTTTTCTTAACCTGCGAGAGCTCAGTCATTAAACACAACCAAGGTCATATCTGCAGAATGTGAAAAAAGAACATTTTAATAGAACATCTACTCACTGAGCAAAGGCAGAATAAAACCAGCAATAGCTTGTTGCACTATGAATGTAAGTTCTAATGAAACTGGTGTGTACATATGTAACAGAATAATATATGGAGTCCTGAGATAAACGTCTTCCACGTGCACATTTATTTAACTTGTTTTTATAAAACACTTGTCTCTGTTAATACAGGAAGGGATACAATAAACCTAACTAGACCCCAAAATATCCATGACTTCTCCAAATAACCAGCAGGTGTAACATGGAAGAAAAAGCAAAAGCAGGACTCAGTCCTCCTTCTCCCTCGGTACTGATGACTCAGGCTCCAGGGTCAGCAGTGAAGCACATTTGTAAGTTTGAGAGGTTTTTCTAGTTTTTCTCCTGGAAATTTTAATCTGTTTCTGTTACATATAAAGCCAAAGTAGGAATTGTCTTAAAATGGCCAATAGTTCACAGGCTTGATTTAGGCATGAGTTAAGGCAGGTATTCATGTGTGTGTGCATGTGCACTGGCATAGCAGGGATAGAAGCAGATCTCTGTGCCTGTGTGACTGCAAATAGATTTGTGGTGCTCTGTGTGCTCAGCTTGCAGTTCAGACTAGTCAAAAGTAGAAATTAATTTTATTCATTTCCTCAGACACAAAGACTGGCTGCAAGAATCTGAGAATGCAGCTATGAAGTAACACGTGGACATTTAAGTCCTATAGCATAAACTTCACCTTGGGTGTGGGCTTCAGAAGCACTTCAAAACCAGATACACAAGAACATTCTGGATTATAAAACTGTAATCATCCTTACTTCAGTCAACATTAAAGATTTAATTTTAAGGCAATCCTTTGAGGCAGCAAAAAAATATAAGAAACTCAAAGGTCAAATAATTCAATTACTTTTATGCATTTCTATTTCAAGGAAAATTTCCTTACATGTCCTTTTCTTTCTTATTTATATTTTACCAAAAGAATGTGCAGACTCGATATCATTATGTAGAATCCTTCATTAGCTGTAAAAGTTCAAGAGCCTGGTGTCAAAAACCTGGAGTTTCTTGCAAGAGAGTTCTTTTTACATAATGACTTCCCTACCTAACAAACCTTGAACCATTTAGCATGGGAAGCATTCTCATTTTTCAGATAACAAAAATTCATCTGCAGTATTTTCTCCACAGCCGTGTAATGAGGCTTGTAGAAACATGACACACAGAAATAGAATGAATAAATCAAATTGTATGGAAAGAAAAACCCTCAAGGATCTGACTGAAGAAATGACAAACAACAGGGAGCTCTGCAGCTCTGTTGATTGTCACTTGAAACTCTTGGGTTTTTTTCTCCTCTTTAGGAGAATATTTTAGAGTAATGTCCTCTTGCCTTTGTGTTGCCAGGGTGGGTTAGGGATTCTGAAAAAAAAGATGCTTGGAAATGTCCAGAGCTCATTTTGAGGGGAATATTGGAGAAATTGTGGAGGTTGGTTTTCCTGAGGCTTCTATGAGGTATTTACTTTGTAGGTGATAGTTTTGCACCTTGCAAAATCCTTTATAAATGCAAAAAAACGCTCATAATAGACTTTCAGGATAAAGAATCCACCTCGCAAAGTTTGTGAGTGCTGGGTGACTCCTTCCTAGGAAGGGAGAGGGGATGACAAGTGTATTGATCAGGTCTGATGGCTGGTGCTTGTCTGTGGTTCATCTTTGACGCAGGGAGTTTACCACGACAAATGCCAGTGAGGAAGGATCAACCTTTGTTTCCATCCTGGCTCTACAATCACTCTCTGTTTTAAGGAATCTGAGCTGAAATACAAATATCAAGCAATTTCTTCACTGTATCAGAAAGGCTGAGAAAAGTGGGGGGTAGAGTGATGCTTCCATATGGTCATGGTGTGCAGCAGAGCTGCTCAGCTGCATTTTGAGGGGGCGGGTGGGATGGAAATGAGAAGGAAATGACCCAGAGCTATGGAAGAATGAGCTCCAAGCACGTCTCGATGCATTCCAGCTCTGAACATGGCAGGTTTGGCCACGCTTCCCACACCTCTGAGCGCTGAGCTGCCTCTCCTCCAGGGAAAGGGAGCTGGCAGGTTCCTGGCAGCCAGGGCTACTGTGCCTGACTGCTCCACAGGTCACTGGCAGCAGCAGCAGCTGGGGGAGCATTTTGATCCACAGGCTGTTTTTCTGAGATGGCCTAACAGTTGTTTAAATATATTTTATAAGTACATGGAAAAATGTGGATTTTTTATTACTGCACCCATTGCTTTGGCATTTGCATGGTTGCAGTTAGGTATTTGCATGGTTACAATTATCATCAATGCTTTAGTATTAAGTCTCGCCACTGAAGACTTTGTTTTCAGTAGCATTTGATTTTATATACGAGGTCACATTCTATGAGGGGATACAAGAAAATTTGCCTGCTGTTACAGCCAGTGGGAACAAAAAAATTCAACCCAAGGCTTGAATTCTATGTGTCAATGCAGATATTCTGCCACTAGAAAACATATTCAGGGTTTTTTTCCAGTTTGGATGCTAAAATAACATAAAGTTCATATACAATTGTATTTATAGTAGAGTATGCATCGTTTTTCACAACTTAACCTTTGGGTCATATTTCATTTAGTCTTTTTGCTTTTAGGTAGGCTCTGAAGCTCACATGACAAGAGAATATCAGGGCTTGTGCAGCATTATGTGGTTTTATGCACATGCCACTATCTGTATTTTAATGTGTTCATTTTCTGAGCAGTAAACCCAACATTTCATATCCATAAATTTTAAACTGAAAAAAAAAATACTGCTTTACTTTCTATTAAGCTTCAGTTAATGAAAAGTAAAACTGGAAAGTTGCTGCTCCAGACATGACAATTGCTTTATGCAAGCAGCAAGATACTTTATGGAAAATTGGAAAAGACGTCCTTTTTTTTCTTAAGGGATGAACACTAAAAAAACTCCAAACACTTCAAGTGACTAATCAATCCCTACAATGCAAAAACATAGCACTTATTCTGTGTTAGTCAAACAGATTGACCATTTCATAGTGTTTACTTAGCAAGGAACTTTTTATACCCTTGCAGACACAGAGGTTTGTGTCATCTGTGACACAAATCTTGAAGTGCCATAACTGGATAGTGAGGGCAACATTTCTGTTAGTTGTTTGATACATGGCAAATGGAGTTGTTTTATCTTGGAGTTGAAACAGAAATGATAAATTTCATATGATACCTGGACACTCAATCTATCAATGGAAATAGAGAAAACCACATTAAGGATCGAACATTATTTTTGTGTTGATTGTACACTGAGATTAGGTTTTTACAATTTTTAATTGGAGGATAGAACTTGTGTTGGGTTTTTGGTTGGGGGAAATGTTCAGGTTTGGTTTCTTGGGGGTGGGGTTTTGTTGGTTGGTTGTAGTTTTTTTCCCATTTTTGCTTTGTTTTTACTTCAAGTAATGCAAGTTTAACATGTCACATTCTGTGTGTTTACTACTGGCTTAAAACTCTACATCTTTATGCTTTTCAGCCCTCGTTTGTTTAGTGCTGCCTTCAGCAGCACATGGATTGTCCCTACCTGGTGTTTACGTAGAAAGTTTCTTTTCCTTTCTCCTTCCTTCTTCTAAACCATCTGATCCCACTGTTCACAGTCCTTGTTTTCACTTACAGTTTTCATTTCAGTTTAAATCAAAGTGTCCCAAAATAGTTTAACAGCCTCTCTGGGTAGCACTGCCAGACACACAAGGAACAGGAAAATCTGTGATTATGACTACTTTATGACTTGCTAATATTGAAGACTTAAGGACTTTAGAATATATATATAAAATAAAGAATTCGGGCTTTAAGGATTAACATTAATATGAATATGAATATGTATAAATTTACTGTAGATGAAGCATAAACTACCACTTCTCTTTTTTCCACTCTTAAGTTTTTTCATTTATATTTTGCTAGCAAATGGTTTAAAATTAATGACGGAGAACTTGATGTTCTTTTTTAAATTAGCTTGGACATTGAGGAGTTCCTAAAAGTGTCTCTAATGTTCTTCCTATAAAGCAGTTTAATAAGACGTCATAATAAACATGTAAAATTAGATTTATTGTATCGAGGCAAAAATAACCTCATTACATAGAAAGCTTCAACAAACTCAAGCTTGCCTAATATATAATCCAGTAGTTTAATTCATAATCTGATTATTGCTCTTAACAGAATTCATTAGTACCTCGGAGTCCTATAAGTTGTTTGAGTGATACTTGTTATAATTAATATTTAGTCTTTAATACTGTTCAGAGTTTCCCAAACTTTCAAAATGCCTCTTGTAATGGCTTTTTAAAAAAATTTGCCAGCTGTTTGCGAACTTCACTGCCACAAGGACACTGGGAGGCTTCACAGATGGAATGTGGCCTCGCATTGATTAAATAACCACTTGTATTCTCACACAGTAGAAGACTGGAATACCCTGTCTGAACAACGGTGCTTTCTCTCAGTCACAGGTAGGTATTATTCCTGTATCCATATTTGTCATTTAATCAATCTCCACTGGGCTGGTTTGGGCTGGGATGGGCTTGATTTTGTTCATCATTTCCAGTACAAAGCTGAGCCACAGCCCCATGCTGCCTGCTGTGAGCAGAATGAGCTTTGTCTCAACCAAACCCAGCATGTCTGGACTCGGACTGATTGTCTCCAGGAAATGACACTGGAGCATAAATTCTGATTCCTCGCTGAACTTCAGGGAGTGGAAATGTTAAGCTGTGAGGAAGTGAAGGTAGCAAGTGTATACTCACCCAGATGAGCTGTTCGCATGTGATTTGTGTCACTGGTGTTCATACACCTGAGTTTTCAAATTCCAGAACTCCTCAAGTCTGACTCTGGATACTTGTGGTTTGCTCAGCATGAAAGTTTGAGCTTAAAAGATCAGATCTGAACTACTGTCTCCGTTGCCTTGTTTAGAAACAGGGAACAGTGTGGCTGCTGCTCTGCTCCTGTGGCTTCAGTTGCAGTGGCTCCCTGCATTTCTGCTTGCTCTGCTCGTTAAGAGCTGCACATCAGCCCAGCATTATCCCTTTGCCTCTGCTGTCTTTCAGGCTGGAGTGATAGTGCCCTCCAGCTGCTGAGAGCCTTGCTGCCTCTGGATTTGATCAATTAGGGTGGGGCAGCACTGCTTCCCTGCAGGGCTTGAGTTTCGTGTCAACATCACAACTCTTGGTGTTGTCACAAGTGGTGTGGCCAAGCAGCGTGCAAACACTTAAGGAAGTATCAGCAGCTTGATGTTTGCTGCAATTTGTGCCCTCATGGGAGTGGTAAAAACTCACAAGGGCACTGCTGTGTAGGCAATGGAGTTGCCTTCTCCAAAGCAAGATGAAGGAGGGGAAGCCATGGATGATGTGGTCATCCATCTGCTGGTCACTTATATTTCAGATAAATATTCAAAACCTCATAAACAGGGGTTTCCTCATTGGCACAGTGAAGATGTAGAAAGTCTTTTTTACAACTAGAGGACTTAGGGACAGAACTCTTACCTGAGGTGGTGTGAAATTGAGAGCAAGGAACACATGCCAAATTCTTCCAATGGGGATTCTCATCCAGTAGATCTAGTGTTAGACATGAAACACCATGGCACTCTTATCTTTTCTTGCTGCACAAAACCCTTTAAAATTTAGCTTAAAAGAAAATGGTGCTTTAAATTATTCTGGTTTTAACAATAAAGGATTAAGGAATACACTTTGAAATCTATAAAACCAAGTGTATTTTCAGATTTCACAATGAAATATTTTACTTGTGCATCAACATAAGACCACAAGGCTCACCTCACAATTCAGGCATTGAGGTCTTCAAGCCTTTGAGGTTCAGTTTTCACTGGTTTTTGGTAGCAGCAGGCAAAAGAAATCTTTCAGCATAGTTTGAAATAACCACAACTGATTAGAAAATGCTCATAAGTTCTAAATGTTACTAGAGATTTACAGTAGTTTACCCCAAATTAGAGCTGACTCAGTTTTTCATTCAGCACATGATAGAAACTCTTACTTTCAGGTTCAGCATAACACTTTAGCCTGCTACTTTTGTTTTCCTTTGCATGGATAGAGGCAGTTTGAAAGGTGAACACAGCAGTCAACATCAGCTCTGCTTAGCAGGGAACTGAACTTGGACCTCAACTCTTTCATAGACTGCCTTATAAGGGATCCTGTAGAATACAGGGTTGCCTGTTTTTCTGTTTAAGTAAATTGTCATTTTCATTGGTGTACAGGAAGCCTGATAGGAGCAGGAATATGCTCCAGTTAATTTTATATCATTTGATATATAGGTTTTCATAAGGTTCAGACAAGCCACAGGAGGTCAAACAGTGCATTGGTGAGAAGCAGTGTACTTGAGTTGATAAGATGAGCAGTAACATTTTTCCACAGTGTACGAAAGAGGATGCTATCAGTGCAGCACTGCCATTATAGCAGCTTGAGTGCTCACTGCTGCTGCGGGTGTTTTTTTCCCTTTACCTCTCTTATTTCCAAGATGACAGCAGCAGCCACATTCAAAAGCTCTTATCTTCAGTCTGCAGATGGGGAAGAGAAGCGTGTGGTATGCTAAGGGTGAAATTTTCAGCAGAGATTAGGAAGTTACTTAGGTGCCTAACTCCTGTTTTCAGGAGTGATACAGGGCCTTTTTAAAGCAGCTGTTCTGTTCACAAGAAACTAATCTACTTAGTTACTGCAGGAAACATGCAGCTTTATATTAATCATACAACAAAGAGGATGAAGGGAAAGTTGCACAGAACAGACAGGAAACAAGACACAGGGAAGAAAGCAGCTCTATCCCTTATCTCTTCGGGCAACTGGCTGACTGCCTGTTGACCCCTTTCTTATTCCTAGTTTATGAACAAAAATATATTTATGAAGTTGTTTTTTTTAAATTTCAGATGGCAAGGGCTGCTTTCTTTTACATTACCTTTTACTCTCCGAGTCTCTGAGCTCTATTGATTCTCACAGTGTCTGGTGTTGCCAGAAGGCTGAAATCCTCCTGACTTCCTTCAGAACATTATTAGTAAAAGTAAAGGACTCTTTAACTCCATGTAATTTCATAAGCAAACCCTGTCCTGACGTTTCCTTACAGTTCAAACATTAGTGTAAGGCTCTTTGAGTAACAAGGGTCCAGTTTCCTCCAGAGTGATACACGGTCTGCTGGAGAGAGAAGATAGCTCATGAAACAGCTGATACAGGTCAGGTTCTTTTGGCTTAACTCTTTCTTTGGAGTGATATACACAAACTGATTTTGAAAAGCTTATTTTACTGTTCTCTCACCATCTTGGCTTAAGATGAAATCTGAATGAGTTCTTGTCATCCTTTTCACTCAAAACTGGTGAAGGTCTGCTCTTGACAGAGCTCACGGAGTTAGACAGCATCTAAAAAAGGAATTGCCTTGTCCAGACTGTTTTTAACTATTTATTCACCTCAGTCTTAAAAAATGTAGGATCTAGAACAGTGATGTTTGATCATATTTTGTTCCATTCTTTTTTCAGGGGAGCTTTAGAGTCTGGGTAGTGCTGGTGACTGGCCCTCCAGAAGACCATATCTAAGAAAGATTTTTCTGAGCTCTCTGTTGGAGATTGGTTGGTTGTCAAGGTTCTTCTGTGTCCTTCTAACCCCCTGGAACATGCAGCTGCCACTAACACAGACATGCAGAGTCTATCTTGTGGCAAAATTCAGGCATTCATGAGAACAAAGGGTCACCAGGATTAAAAGCTGCCATATCTAACACTGCACATGCTGCTTTCTCCAGCCCTGTACACTTACAGCTTTGGCTTTCACACACACAAAGGCACGTGGCTGAAGTGGAGATAACTCATCTTGTCCGGAGAGTTAAAGATCACTGAGGTGCCCCACTGCTCCTGCTCTCGCCCCAGGAGCTCACGGCACATGCTGCTGCCTTTGAGACAGAAAAGAAGATAGAGAGGTGAAAACATACCCATTTTTTGCTATTTTGCATATTATACTACAAAACTCTCCCAGCTACACAGGATGAACAAGAAAAGATTCATGCTTTTCCCAGATTTGTATATGACAAACTGTGTTCCACGTGATTGAGATTCATTCAGATGTCATGAGCTTGTCTTTCACGGAAACAAGTTTCGTCTTTTCCTTGGTTCTGTAGCCTAACTCTGTGCTTTAATCCCAGAGGAGCACCCACTGTTTCCTGATGCTGAGTCCTACCTGCCTTCAGTTTTCCCAGTGCCACCTCTAATGATGGTGAATACTCAGCATCACTTCTGGTTGAGACCGTTGTCAGTCCTCACTGCAACAGCCTGGATAGGCATGTTTTCCATGGCTGGATAAAAATTCCCAGAGGTTAATGACAGTCTAGTGATAATACAGCACTTTCCTTACAGCACTCCATTTTCTTCCGTTCCTCTCTAACCTAGCTTGCTGGTGTGCTGTAAATTTGCACAGGTAAAACCAAGCTGTCTTTTTCTGGAATGCTTATCTCAATCAGTTTCCTCCGAGGTAATAAACAATTCTGATTTCAGGTGTGACTCCTGACATTCACATTATGCCCTCAGCCCTTCTTTAGAAGAGCTGAATGCACATCCAGGAGTTCTTGATGTGTGTGCTTTGTAAGGAACTGAGATCGAAATTTCCTAGTGATTTTGTATTTTTCCTAGAGATTTTTTTTTATTTTTGCTTCTGGGGTGTAAGGTTTACCAGAAGGAAGACAAGACTTTTTCAGTGAGTCAGTACTGAATTTAAAAGTTCTTCTCAATTCATCCACCTATTGCTTTCCACATGTAGCCTAATCACACAGTAGCAGAAGCTTCTGTACCTGTATCCATCATTCCTCTGCTACAGGCAAGAGCCAACCTTACTCCCCTTTAGCATCTGGCATGTATCAGCTCCTCTGTGTGTTTCAGCTTTGAAACCTAAAATACTCAGAGCTTTTTTTCACCTTTAGGGCCTTGAGTTCATACCCCTTAGCTAGAAATATTCTTTGATGTGTGTTTTAGCATTTTCTGGCTAAATACCCTTGCTTGAGGCATGCAGTTATATTTGATGCTGAGACATTTTAATTTAAATAACTGATTAGATGTTAACTCTCCTGTGACAGAAGCACACATTAGGAACCAGGGGCCGTTCTACTGTGCTTCTGCATTTTCATTCCTTTGAGCTGTTCTTGCTATGTGGGTGCAAATCTTAAGTCATTCAGTGCCTACAGTGTTGCTGTTAATCATTCTGCTTTAAGGCCTCTGCAGCACTTCTAATTTTGTTTACAGATGCAAAGAGGTGCCTGAGCTCTTACCTTCTGTTGCTAAAGAAAGTGTTACAGGAAGTTAAGGAAGTCTTAAACACGTATCTGTGCCTTTAAAAATCTGACCCCAAGAGCTTGTGGCCCACCGAATAGCATCCCTATGCTTCCGAAAATGTGACAGTGTGTACATTTTGTGGCAATAAAAGACTGGCACTTCACATAGGAACATTTGGAAATGACAGAAGAAACACACATTTAATGCTGCTGCTGAGATACCTGTGATTGCTAAGAGGCCACAATCACCCTGGTTAACTTCAGGGTGTTTTANCCCAGAGGTTAATGACAGTCTAGTGATAATACAGCACTTTCCTTACAGCACTCCATTTTCTTCAGTTCCTCTCTAACCTAGCTTGCTGGTGTGCTGTAAATTTGCACAGGTAAAACCAAGCTGTCTTTTTCTGGAATGCTTATCTCAATCAGTTTCCTCCGAGGTAATAAACAATTCTGATTTCAGGTGTGACTCCTGACATTCACATTATGCCCTCAGCCCTTCTTTAGAAGAGCTGAATGCACATCCAGGAGTTCTTGATGTGTGTGCTTTGTAAGGAACTGAGATCGAAATTTCCTAGTGATTTTGTATTTTTCCTAGAGATTTTTTTTTATTTTTGCTTCTGGGGTGTAAGGTTTACCAGAAGGAAGACAAGACTTTTTCAGTGAGTCAGTACTGAATTTAAAAGTTCTTCTCAATTCATCCACCTATTGCTTTCCACATGTAGCCTAATCACACAGTAGCAGAAGCTTCTGTACCTGTATCCATCATTCCTCTGCTACAGGCAAGAGCCAACCTTACTCCCCTTTAGCATCTGGCATGTATCAGCTCCTCTGTGTGTTTCAGCTTTGAAACCTAAAATACTCAGAGCTTTTTTTCACCTTTAGGGCCTTGAGTTCATACCCCTTAGCTAGAAATATTCTTTGATGTGTGTTTTAGCATTTTCTGGCTAAATACCCTTGCTTGAGGCATGCAGTTATATTTGATGCTGAGACATTTTAATTTAAATAACTGATTAGATGTTAACTCTCCTGTGACAGAAGCACACATTAGGAACCAGGGGCCGTTCTACTGTGCTTCTGCATTTTCATTCCTTTGAGCTGTTCTTGCTATGTGGGTGCAAATCTTAAGTCATTCAGTGCCTACAGTGTTGCTGTTAATCATTCTGCTTTAAGGCCTCTGCAGCACTTCTAATTTTGTTTACAGATGCAAAGAGGTGCCTGAGCTCTTACCTTCTGTTGCTAAAGAAAGTGTTACAGGAAGTTAAGGAAGTCTTAAACACGTATCTGTGCCTTTAAAAATCTGACCCCAAGAGCTTGTGGCCCACCGAATAGCATCCCTATGCTTCCGAAAATGTGACAGTGTGTACATTTTGTGGCAATAAAAGATTGGCACTTCACATAGGAACATTTGGAAATGACAGAAGAAACACACATTTAATGCTGCTGCTGAGATACCTGTGATTGCTAAGAGGCCACAATCACCCTGGTTAACTTCAGGGTGTTTTAAAGAACAATAGGTACTTCCAGACATGCCTGAACCCTCTAAACATCTCTATTGCTTCGAGACCTTGATTAGGGAGGAACCAGTGCTCCTGAATTGTGACATATCAGTCATGCTTAAATGACTTAATCCCACTTATCAGTTGGGATAAAGTCAGACCTAACAGACTTATCAAAGTATGGAAATCCAAGACTCAGTTGGGATAAAGTCAGGCCTAACAGATTTATCAAAGTGTGGAAATCCGAGTATGATGTTTGGAGATGAACTTGGAATGAAATAAATCTCCATTCAGAAATGTACTCACCACCATATCTAAATATTAAGCTGCTGCATGATAAATGTGCCTTGTTAAAAGGTTACTGCACAATACTGCAGCATTCAGTAATGGAGGTTTTGTCAGTTTTTTTCCCAAACATGAATGCCTGCCTACATTAACAGTAAGTTTTGCAAGCATGGTTCTGATAGGATTTGCTGAAAAAATCCCTGAGAAAATACTTGACTGACCAGACAGATTGCTTTCCAGTGATGTGATGTACTGTCAGTCTCCCGAGGAACAAGACTTCTGACTGATAGCTAGAGGACGGTCACATACTGTCAAATGTTTCTCACATGAAAAAGGGTAAGGGGAAGGGGTTGCAAAAACTATCTCAAGTAGAATCTAAGAGCCAGTGTCAAGTTTGGGGAGAGACAGAAGCAGAATTAATAACATGATTATATTTCTTACCTGATAAAGTACCGTTGTTTCATTGTGTATTAATTTTCTTTCGCTCATCATGTGGCTTTTTTTTAAAAGGACAAAAATGGGATAAATATGATAGTTTCAGAAGTTTGCTGTCTAGTTTTTCATCCAATATTATGTTTAAAAAAGTTATTTGCCAGTATGTAAAATATGCATAATACGTTAAAACTGCAAAGCATATGTATTCCAAATGTTGCCATCCTTCTTTACAGTGATTTATAGACAGCATTGCCAGTTACATTTTTCTTCTTTCCCTTTTCAAAAGAGAAATAGCAAAAGAAAAAAACAGCTAAAAACTCTCTTTCTGAATAGACAGGCATTGATACATGTGCTATGTAATTTCCTTTTTCTTTTTTTTCCTGTGTGATTTTTCCTACAGGAGGCACATACAAGGTACCAGTGTGGCTTGACTCTTCAAATCTGTGGGCAAGTGACAGCAAGAGAAGCTCAGTGTTGGGATTTGTATCCCCAGGTCACAGAGGAGGAAACCTGAAACTTGAAAAAAACCACTGAATATCCTTTGGGTTTGTGCAGAGGCTTTTTAATTGCA
This sequence comes from Aleadryas rufinucha, assembly GCA_013397815.1. Taxonomy (NCBI): domain Eukaryota; kingdom Metazoa; phylum Chordata; class Aves; order Passeriformes; genus Aleadryas; species Aleadryas rufinucha. The sequence goes on along the minus strand of VZTH01012478.1, from coordinate 32,826 downwards.
GATTCAAATGGTCAGCTCAATGAAATATGCAACCCCAGCATGAGTATTCATAATCCATTTGAAATTCTTCTGACACATTCAAGTTGAGGGAAAAAAAAGTAGATAAGGAACAATATTTTAACAAGTATTAGCCAATTAGCAGGTCCTGGTTTTCTATTTGATTTCTCGCTGCAGTGTCTAGAAAAAAGGAATTAATTAATGAATTAAGTGCTTTAATATTACTTATTTTAAAGATGTGTAGCAAAAGCCAAGATGTGTGGGTGTCATAAACCAAATATCTCTGAGGCAATTTGTCAGTTTAGCACATCTTTATCCCACCAATGGCCTGGCAAGGAATGCTACACCTGTGCAACCATTGTATAATATCTGCACAAATCCACTGACTTCAATGAAACACATATTTTCCACAAGTAGTTCCTTACACGAATGCTCAAAGCAGCGGAGTTGGAAACCTAAACAGTAAGTTCTTTGAGGCTCCTACTGCAACAGAAATATGCAGGAAATTTCTGGTGGGATGCAAATTAAACAGAGAGCACTCTCTGTTCTCTAGGAGAAGAAAAAACTGTATTCTGAAATGCCAAGAAGAATCCTGCCCTCAGGCTTGCTTCCTTCCAAATTTGATTTTTTGTTGTTTCAGATAAACTTAGAATAAGTATCTAAGTTATTGGATGTCCATAAAAGGTCATCCTTTTGAATGTATTTGATATTTACAGAATTTTCATATGTGGTTTGGTTTTTCCTTTGCTCTTTAGTACTGCTGATATGGCTTGTGCATCGCTCCGAGCACACTAATCCACTCAATGGAAATGACATATTTCTGATGTCAGTAATTGCATTGTTCAATATCAAGTGCAATGATCTCTGGAAATATTTCTGTTTAAATACCAACTACCACTCTAAAATGTCAAAATTTTAATTAGTTTCTGTTTAGAGAACTCATGCCAAGTGTACACGAAGTGGATCTTGTTTCTGTACCTCACAGAAGGTCCATTCCAAACCCCAATGAATTCTGCAGGAGTTGTTACCTTTTCAAAGCAGGTAAGATCAAGACCATCACATCTTCGCAGTTCCAGGACAGTCAGTGCTTTCTCTGCTTTTCTAATTCAGGTAACGTTTTCGTGTGGCTGCAATTTTCAAGCCCAGTGGATAAAAATTAAAAACAATAAGAAGCTTATTTGTGCACTCAGAGGATCTCAACGCTGTGCAATTGTTTGGAAGTTTGGATTGCCTATTCACGGTGAATAGCATCTGTGCTCAATTACACTCCATCCATCAGGAGGTAAGGCTTTCAGAAGTAATGAGAGCATCTAAGAGATGTTTTGCACTAGAGAGTAATGATTTCTCAAACAGGCAGACAATTGGGTTGATTCACAGGTACTGCAGAAGGGAAAATTTTCCAGATGAAATGGAAATTATTTCATGAAACATCTCAGGATTTCACTGAAAGAAGGGGAGTATTATTACCAATTATTCTCTATAAAATGGGTTTGGTAACACACCATCATCTAAAAACGAAAAGTGAAAGGTTGCTAAATTGGATATTTAGATTTTGCTAATGAGAATGGAGGGAGTTGATGAATGTTAAATCACTCCTTGGCAGTTTTTAAACAAAGATTATCAATCATTCTCTTTTTTGAACTGACAGATGATGTTTCATTTTGAAATGAAGCTTCATGACTTTTGATCAAGCCTGCTGAAAATAGCATTCTGCTGCCTAAACTGCATATTCAGTTATAACACGTTGCGCTGAGAGTCATGGGATGATAATTTGGGATGCTCTGCAATCCTCTGCCTTTTTGAGGGATTTGAGGTTTTTCATTTGAAGCATATGTGCCACGACATGGCTGCATTACATTACCCAACAATAAATTTAAAATCATCAAAACAAAAATATTTCTATTTAGCATTCTTTTGTTTGTTTAACACTGTTTCAAGAAAATACATGGTACATGTCTATGCTGAATTTCGTGTGCCATGTTAAAATCAGGCAACTGCCTTGCCAGATGTTACCTGACCAATATTTCAGTGATAATCACCTCAAAGGTGTTGCAGAGCTTGATAACAGAGATAGGGACCTACCAGGGCATTCACTGGCAGTACATTCACACTTTGGGATGCTACCAAGGGAAGTCAAGGTTCTCATTTCCCTCTCATCAGTGCCCAACAAACTGATGTCCTTTGTAGATGTGTGTTCCAAATGCAGCCATTAATTCACTTTTTGGACAATAATATTCAGGTCAGACTCCATTCTTGGTGTAAAATTTCCCCTTGGAATTAAAATCTTTTGAGTAACTTGTCAAAAAATAGGTGTTCTGTTTCAGCAATCCATGTTGAATTTGTGTGGCCTCTTCCATCTCCTAAAAGCAGGGCAGTGGAAAGCTACATTAGCCAATCTGGCACAACAGACAAGACAGGATAAAGGTGATATTCCCTCCTGAGCTGGGAAGTAGGCGAATTTTTCCTGCCCTCAGCTGCATCACTGCTTGTTCCTTCCTTGTGACTCCTTTTCTTAACGTGGAATTTGCACTCTCCAGATAATAAGAACCAGTGTGATGAGCTGCTTAAACTCCTTCCCTCACTTCACCCTTAATTGGGGTTTGTGGTGGCTGGACTTCAGACCGAAAAGAACATCTAATTATAACTAAAAATCTCAGAGGTGCTATTTACGCAATTTTTTAAAAAGAATATGCTCTTCTTTGTGTGTTCTGCGTGTCCATACGTAACTGTGAAAAGATTATAAGAATGTAGAGTTGAGGAGAAATTTTCCTGCAAGGAGAACAGAGTTGCAAGGCACAAGCTTGAAATGGCTCTCAGGATTTTTGGAGCAGAGTTTGTGGGTATAGGCAAGTGCACAGGATTATCTGGTGGGCTTTGTGTGGGCTTCATTATTATTGACCAAAGAGGAAAGAAAATACTGAGGCTACTCATTCATTTGTAGGAAATGCAAGATAAACAGTCCAAAAAGTGCTTTGGTCACTAGTCAAAAGGACAAATGAAAAGGAAGCAATTAGCTGGGCAATCAGATTGTGATACTTAATTTATGTTTTCTGCAGGAGTACATTGGAAATGTTGCTAATATAACATCAAGCATCCAAAGATAGCGTTAATTCTTATTTCATCAGCAGGCACAGAATGATAAAGATGCCGATGATCTAAACTAAGAAATGAAAGAAAGAGATTAAAATGTCTTAGAAAAACAATCAGATAGTAATTGTGAAAGAAAAATCATAATCCATTGACCGAATTTGAATAAGAGCTAATAGCTCTGTCCATTTACTCTGAGAGTTAATCCAAAGTTTTCCATTACTAGTCTGAAAATTTGTGTAACATACAAGAATCCTGAAAGTTTGTCTGCCAGTTTTTTTTGGTTGTTATTTGTAGTACTTTTCAGCATCTGAAATGGCAGACCTTTGACTTAATTTGAGATTTCTGAGCACAGATGTCCTACAAATAATACATAAAAAAATTATCAGAGTGAAATAATTGCTTTCCTTTGGATACCATCCTGTCTGTGCCACATTTAACAAATGAACTGTCACCCGCTGAAGTATTTTCATATATCCACTGGGAGATTTAGTGAGGCAAGATAATAATTGCTTTTCTTCCACCTCTAAAATAGAAGATATCTTTTTTTTCTAACTGAAATATGAAATCAAGTCTGCAAACTAGACAGGTGCTGTTTAAAAAAACCCATCAGGCTGGATATGGCTCCCTGTCACATTGCTTGGTCAACAATAGTTTTCACAGTGAAATTCCTACATCTTCACAACTGTTTCATCATCCCACTACATCCTACATCTTCTTTCTCTTGAAGTCGATGATATACCAGAAGCTTTCCACAGGGAGACTAATTCTGCAAATCAGTCAATGGCACAGTGTCCAATGCACACAAATGAACTTTGTATAATGGAAAGCCTTTTCCTTGAGAATTTAGTAGAATGTTGAGAGTGAAAGAGTTAACAGCAGGTCAGATGTTCCATGTGGGATAGCTGTTTCCCTGGAAGTAATTTTGCTGGCCACAATGGTGTTGTTCGGGAACAGACCCATGTTCTCAGGAAGGTCCTGCATGGTGGCTGATAAACTCTTCATTCTGTGATTTATCATCATCACCATAATGTGGGGTTTTTCCAGAGTTCTTGAGTTAGTAGTACCCTGATTTATAACCCCACAGTATGAGCATTCTTGAAGGTATGGACAAAGACTGTTCTGGATGTGTTCTATGGAAACAGGTGTTTGGGGGTTTTTCTTAAATTACAATTTAAAGAATGGCAAATCATAGCGGGAAACGCCAAAATAGAAAATGTCCAAAAGAAGTTTAGCAGAGAAATTTTAATAAGAGATCCCTGTTCTGTGCTCATGGATGGTCTGTCTGATCTTGTTCCTTGCATTCAATTAGAGCTAACTACTGTTGTCTCTTCAGTTCATAATTCAGTTCACCATTGTGCCTATACTTCACTAACAAATAGTCCTCATGGAGAACAATGTTTTCAATAAACATAATAGGCTGGATCCTTGGATCATAACTAAGTCTTTGTCAAGGAAACCACATTTCCCCACCTTTCCCTCTATTTGCATGAGTGTTTGCTTTGTAGTCCCATTTTTATTGCCCCCATATATTCCTGGGAAAGCCTCCCACTCATTTTTTTGTTCTTCCCAAGCTGCAGCCTGTGGAAGCGAGTCCCAGACAGCGCTCCCCAAGCAGCCAGCAGGTAACTCACGTGTTTTTCAAAGCTAGGACATGAGAGATGCACATTCATTATTGCCCAGTTTAGAAGCAAATTTTCTGGTCCCTCTGTTCAACTGAGTTTACGCTTGATCTTGGACTGCTCACTTTTTTTTCTGAATATAAGTGGTAAATATTTTTCTTCTTTGGGAAAAAGAGGAAAAAAAGAAAAGGGATACATCTTAGGAAACATTGGAAATGCCCCTCTGTGTTTTGTTCCTTTCTTTTGGAGTGCTCATGCTGAACTCCAAGTGAACTGGTGAGAGGGATCTGTTTATGTTCTTTTCCACGTACAACTTTTTTTTTGGTTTGGAAGGAAACGACATCCATTTATCCAGAGAGCTCTGTGTGGGCTCTTGTCAATGAGCACATTCTACAGTCAGGAAAGGAGCCAGACAGGTATTTGTATCATTCCTAGGAACAGCTTCACTGAGAGCTCTCATGTAAACACAGCTCCTGACACGAGAGCAGCAGGCTGCTGATTAATGAGCTGTTGAGTGGTGGTGGATGCCTGTGAGTCTGCTGCACATCTCTGGAAATGATAACCAGGTCTGCAGTGATCAGCACACCTCTCACACGTTGTTATTTGATCGCTAAACTGTCAGCAGTGTAGGCAGAAAACTACAGATTACAGGCATCGCTTGAGATGTGCTTGGGCACATATTTCAGGAATGCAGGAAAAAAAATGTAGGCAGTGAGTGCCCTCCAAAGAAATACATTTGCTCTTTGTTTATGGAGCTCAGAGCAAGGACAATCTCTCTCTGTACACACTGAGATCACATGGCTCAAGGAAAAGCTGGAGCCAGTGGTCTCGATGTAAGCCCAAGTTGGCTAGATCAGAAATATGACATTTGATTACAGGAAGAAATATTACATAAATTGATAGAGCATTGAAGGGGCGTACGGCTGTCAGCTCAGATGATTCTGGAACAGTATATCAGACAGAGATAATTGTATAATCATAAGGCTGAAAGCAGTAAACCCTCTCATTGCCTGTGCTGGCTGCCTTGGCCACATGGGAAATCCTCACAGCAATTTGAGAATAAAGGCATTATATCAGCATCACTCAAGGAGATGAGAGCAGACATCTATTGCTCCTTTAAGCAGCTGCTGTATTCCATATCCATCAGAAGATCTCTATGGTGCTTTAGCTTGAAATTTAAATCAGGAAGTGGCCAGCTACTAACTTTGCCTATGGATGTCAGCTGTACAGGTTATCTGGACAAAGGATCCAGGAGATTTGGTAACAGTTAAATATTTTAAGCCCAAGTGTTCGCATAAGAACAGTGTAACAGAGTGGCACAGAGTTTGTAAATACCACAGAGGGAATGCTTATTAATAGAGCGCATTTCTTCAGCTGAGATTAGACAGAGAAAACTACTAACTGCTATTTTTAATAAACTAATATCTGTGTAAGATTTCCAGGCTGCACTGGTACAAAAGTGGATTGTTAGTACATTTTCCAGGAACTGGACCAAAAAAGGAATTAATAAAGCAACACATCATTAAGTAGACTCTAGCTTAAACTCATAAAAGACCATTAGAACAGACTAATCTAATTTTCTTCATAATAGAAAACATAAAACTTGCAAGAAATAATTTTAATGGAAAGATACTTTTATAGAATCCACCACTGCTACTGGTTATTTGTTTGAATGATTGATTTCCTTAGACATTTAAAAATATTGCACTCTATTTCTAGTCTAAATCATGTTTCAATTTTCAGCACAGCTTCTTTCAGATTAAGTAATCACTTTTACAAGATTTTTTCAATAAGAAGGTATACTTAATTGTAATAAGCTCATCTTTTAGCATGATCCTTGGGTATTTTGACCCCCACTACAGTGTTATAAGCATTTATATCTCTTCATTAATTCCATAGCCCTGCTCAGCACCAGCTGCGTTTTCCATCCCTGAAACACGCTGAAGGGGCTGACAAGGATCTTGCCAATGACTGTAAAAGAAACTAACCTGTCACAGGACAAAAGAAGCTGCATTCTCAGAAACTGATAGCTTCTTTAAAGTGAGAAAACAGTCAGAAGAAATAATCTATTTTTGCAATAAAATTAGATGCTAGAATGATTGCTATTTAATATATTTATGTGTGATGGAAAAGAGATAAATGGAAAGCTTACTGACAATGGAGAGTATCAAAACTGAGGATGGCATAGACCATTGTTTGACCATCTCACAGTGCCAAGCAAGAAGCAGCTGAAATTCAATATTGATCAGTAAAAAGCCACGCACACAGGGGAAAGCAAACAAACAAATAAACAAAAAACCTTCATGTATATCATGGTAGTTCTAAATATGCCATTATTGAAAGAGAATTATAAGCTTATCTGTAGTTTCCTGTAAATGTTAGCTTGGTCTTAGCTGGTGGGCAGGAAAGTGAAGGTGTTAGGAAATAGTGAAAAGGAAGAGATGAAGCATCACTCTACAGTTCCTTGTGGTTTTGAGGAACTGACATTTCAATTTATTCTACAAGTCGGCTCACCTCACTCTAGAAAAGGATATAATAACCCGAAAGAACACAGAGAATAATGATTAGTGGTACAGAATACCTTCTGTATGCAGAGGAAGTAAAATAATGAAGACTCTATAGCTTAGAAATTAAATGAGTGCAAATGGTTATTATAGAGGTCTACACTATCCTGAATGACACAGGGCAAGTCTTGAGGGAATGATTATTCATGGTCCAAAGGGCATAAAAATAAGGCACACGAAATGAAATGATCAGGAGGACAGCTGATATTGAATGAAGGCAAGTTTTTTGTTATATGCACAATTAAGTTGAGAAACTCACACCCACTGATTTTTTTAAGATGCCACAAGTTTCGATTGGTTCAAAATGATTAAATAAGTGATGGAGAGTTGGATAATTGTGATACCATTGAGGCAACTGTCAGTTTGGGAACTGCTGGAAGCTTAGAGGCAGGGAAGGTATTGCTCCATCAAGGCTAAAATACTTCTGAGCCTCTGTGAGTTGCTATTGTTAAATGCCAAATACTGAGCTAAATGAAAGTTTCATCTGACTTTTGCAGCCACCCCAATAATCTTTAGATGTCTGGTGCAAATTCAAAATTCTAGTGTGCAGTCAGTCTGCCAAAGTAAGTATTATTTCAGCTTGTATGGAATATTTCTCTATTAAATTTCTCTATTTAAATACACTATTGTAACTTTCTTGGTTACAACATGACACCAGAGCCCAAATCCTCATGAGCACCAGGGAGAAATTTTCCATAAATTGAGTACTTTATCTCATTATTGGTTGCATTTGAAGTCCAGGTTAGTTGTACCTTTATTTTACCCAACTTCATATTCAGGCTGACTGATCCATGAGTATTCATGACTGCAGCAAGTCTGGAAAATATTTCCTTTTAATCTGGCTCTGGTCTGGACTTCCATGGCATTTAAGCAGCCATGATCTGGGCTGTGTATCTGTGGGCAGACCATGCCCACTGTGTATCAGCATTTTGAAAATCCAGTAATGCTGCATGTTGTCCCTTATCTATTCGCTGTTTGAAGTTTAATCCTTAATCATTCAGGAGCCTTCTCCAGTAAATGTTCTTATTACCCACTCTTCTCTTTTGCACTGCTCAAACCCAGACTATGTTGTTTGTTCAGTTTTTTTATGTTAAAGTAATTAGAAGGAATACAGACAGCCCACAATGTGGTTTGGGGGTTTTTAAAAATATATATTTCAGTATTATTTTTAAATTTAACTCATGGTAGGAAAGCAAAGAGTATCTTGTGTACAGCTGTGGTCTTGTCTCTGCTCTGCCTTTGTACTGTTGATGGTTTTGGATGGTTTTATTGGACTATGAATGGGAAAGATCCTACGTTGGTTTGTGTTGTCCCTGTGTATTTAAATTGTATGTGTTTCTGGAGGTCCCACATGTATCCCTCACTAGTACGTTGAACCTCGTGGGGAAAAGTGTTTTGCTGTCTGTTGAGTTGTAACTCAGACCTTTCAGGTGTAGTGGACAACAGCAGGACATGTCTCTACTGAAGCTTTTCGGTTTCTCCTCTACTCATAGTAATATTTGTTACTGTTATTATACTGTTATTATTATTATTTGTTACTGTACTTCAAGATCGTGTGTCCTGTGGGGTGTTAGATCTGTTTATCTCAGCTTTGAAATTCTACCTGTTGAGTGAATGTAGGAGAGATTATCACATTTATGATAAGAGAGCAAACACTTTTTTACAGCATTAAGTTCTCTGTCAGTTCTCAAAGACATGGATAAAGATGCAGAAGGGCAAATAAAATCAGTGATGTTAATGGGACTGCCTGCCACATCTTTGGAAGTTTAGTGAAACTTTTTGAATGTGCTTTCCCAAAATGTTGAGAGGGGAAAAAAACAGTGGGGAATGGAGACTTGTTCTTCACCAGTCTGCAGACAGTGAAATTAGTGCATTCTCCCTGACTGACATGAGTGAAGACCCAACCTAATTTGAGGGCCTGTCCCAAATATTCTTGAGACATAAAAGCAATAAACTGCTGCTGACTCATAAAGAGTGTTCTGCTGCCAAAGAAAAAAAGAAAAAAAAAAAAGAAAAGGGCTTTTTCATGGCAAGAGCAGTAGTTGTGATGGGCAATGATAAAAGGAGAAAAAAAAAACGTTTTCGGTACTTATAGTTTCAAAGTATCTCAAAGACTATGTCAGATTGCATTGCTCATTCCCATTCTAAAACTTCAGTGTCTCCTAAGGACTCTGCTTCAGCTGAAGTTTCTATTTGATGAAGTGTCCAAGAGTTCAGAGGCATGATACTGACTGTGAAGAGCTACCAAAAAAAGTTAAATGCTGCCCTTTGCCCACAATATGCTTCACACTGACACCAGTGAGAATTGCTCTTACGTGTGAATATCTGACTGCCTGTTTATCGCTGACAGATCAGAATTCATAACCTCAGACCTCCCCAGCTGGAACTGGGGTTACTGTCTGGAGCACTTTATTTTAATGACTACATGTCTTCATAACTGAATTTGGGACTGTGAGCACTTTATTGTGTTGGAACAGATTGACGTTAGTGCTTTTGAAAATTATTTCAGGAATACTGAATAGCAAAGGCAGAGAGGAAAAAAAATCAGTTTTGAGAGGTCAATCCTTTGATCCTCCTGCTGTCCCCATATGCAATCAGCCGAGGCAAGGGAATCTGGAGAGGCTGGCTCAGTGTTGGGGTCAGAACTGCTCTGAGCTGGCAGGCGGCATCTGATGGATGCTGTCAGGGATGACAGCTCATCCTGGATTCCCAGCTTCGGCTGGAGCAGTCAGTGGGGAGCTGGACCGGGCTGGCAGAGCCTCATCACTGCCAGGGGAAGCAAGATTTTGTCTAATCACTTCAGTGTGACGGACAGCCATGGTGCCGCTGGGGCCTTTCCCTCAGCGGGTGCTGCACAGAGCTAATGTGGGGCTACATTAACTTGTCTGACCTGCAAAGAGAGAATGAGGTTGAGGAGGGAAATCCCTGCTCAAGAAAAATGTGTAGTCTGCTGTGTTGCACAGAAAATGCTTGAATATTCATTAAGCGTGCCTAGGATTTTATGTTATTAACTGAGATCTTTGGGATTTTTTACCTTATGTTTCTCCTGTAAGTCTTGTGCCTAATTTAGATGGAGTATGCCATATATTATGGAAAGAAAGTCTTTCTAAAGCCCATCCTGGCCTTTTATCTGTGGTAGGAAAGTCAGTGACTGGAAACACTTGAGCTTCTGACTGATTCTTAGCTATTTTCAGGTGTCAGAGTAGGGGATCATAAAATGTGACCTTATTTTCATGTAGCACTGTGTATGCATTCTGTAAAGCTGGTAAAACAAAACCCCACCAATCCTTATTGAAATATCTACCTAGAGCTTTGACTTTCACATCACAAATGCTGTTTAAAAGTTAACTTTTCAATTATCCAGTTAAGGCAATGATAAATGCCAAGAAATAATGACCACAATACAATAGGAAAAAGGTTGCTTTTTCAATTCTAAAATAATCACATTTCAAAAATATTTGCTAAAATCAATTACTGAATGTGATATGCCATGTAACCTTTCATTTGACTTGCTCTCAGACTGTTTTTAGAGTGGAGGAAGGAAGACATTATCCTAGCACAAGGTACTCAAGGGAATTATCAAGAATGTCTGTGCCCCCCTTGCCATTCTAAACCCGAAGGACTCATCAAGCAGGGAACCCACAGACTTGTAAGTATATTTTATACACATACTTATGGTATCACAGTCACAAATGTCCATATTCCTCTTGGCTGATCTTAGAATTGGTTAAATAACACCAGCAGTTCAGAGTCTTCTGTCCTGACACCCAAGCAGAGGTCCTACTCTGCTGTGTCCACCTTAGAATGTCAGTGCCTTCATTCCCTTGTCTCTGTTCCAGAAAGGACAGTGATGCTGCTGAAATTCAAAACAAATGAAGCAAAGAGAAACTGCCTGTTCGTAGCCACTGTTTAATACTGCCAGAAGTATTATCTTGTGAGATTCTTCCTGGGGTCACAGAGGAGAAGAAGTTCACTTCCATCTGGCTGTCTGGTGAAACCCAGCTGTGCAGATCTCTGCTTCATTATATCCTGTAAGCGCTGCAGGATTGCCTTGCCATCTCGTTTTACACCCCAAGGATCTGGATGAGCAACCCTTCACCAAAGTCCATATCTTGTGAACTATTGCCTTAAGTAACCCTTGACTCTAAGCATTAGACAGCTCCCCCCAGCAGCAGTACATGCTGCACTCAAAAGGCAGGTGCAGGAGACTGTGCTAGAAAGCTGGGGATGGTGTGAATAGGGAACTGGTGGCAATGTCTGGCTGTGGAAGCACCAGAGGGAGAAACGGCAGGAAAGAGGCTCTCAGAATGACTGTTGTTAACTCACACCTTCAGAACTCCAGCACATCTGCCCACAGTCTTATAAGGCACCTGGCTTGGAGGCAAAGGACTGTGATGACTCCTGAGGACTCCAGAGGCGGGACAGGGTGGAGACACTCCTCGCTGTCTGCTCCAGAAGCTCTCAGAAACGCAAATCCCAAACCTGAACATTGTTGCAGCCTGCAAGGGCTGCAGAGACGTGGCAAGGATTTGACAGCTGGCATCCCTTGTCCTGCCTGTCCTCCCAACAGAATCGGGGCCTTACGTCTGTGCACAGGAGCACTGGGACACCGGCTGGGCTGCATGATCATCCTTGCCCTGACAGCTGGACAGAATTCCTGGGCATCCCAGCGTGCAGTGCTGGTGACTACGAGTCTCTCAGAGCCTGAGCGAGCCCTGTTTTGTTTCAGGTTTTAATTTTAAGATCCCATTCCTCTCCTGTTGGATCTCAAGTGGACATTTGCTCTGTATTGCTGATACAGTGTTGCAACAGTCTTTCCTGTGAGGATGAACACACACACACACACACACAGAGAAATCAGGAATTTGCTTAATTGTGTCTGTTTTAAATGGGAAGAATCCATACCAGGACCCCAAGATCTGAGTAGAAGCTCTTCTTTAGCCAGTCATTCAAAACTTTTTTCTGAGAACCCTCCCAGCCATTTATCAAATACTTCAAAGTTATGTGGTCCCAACCACTTATGGCAGTGCATGCATGCATACATTTATTAAAATGTGTATATTCATTTAATTCTTGCCAACTTCTGCCTTATTAACAAAATTCCATTCCCTGTATGCTGAAACAATGACCTTTATATTATCAATTCAAGGATTCACAAAACAGATGGTGGAGACATAAAAAAATAAAAAAAGGGGGGAAAAAGGCAACAAGTGAAATCCCAGCTTGTCTGGCCACAAGGACCAAAGTATACTTATCAAAATAATCCTGGAAAGCTGGCTGGGGTAGCAAAACCATATGGGCTTAGTTGTGTTTCAACTCAAGGTTACTGTGTAACTTATTAGCATCCCGTCTTCTGCTGCTGGTAAATATTGTGCAAAAATCTGTCTGGGGGTGGTGATGAGGTGCTTCACATTAGGGAGCAAGAATCAGGATTCATAGGATTTTTGCTGTTTGCAGGATTCAGGATTTGTACTGGTGCTGAATAGAGATTGTGATGTGAAGGGAAGGGAAAGTGGAACTAATGCGGCTGAAACAAAGGTGCCTAATAGATGTAAACAAGAGAAGTTCTGTGGGTTTAAGCAGCAGAAGAGACATGAAAAAGGTTTGTGACAGAAAGCTTATCTGTTTTCCCAAGTCCATCGGTTGCTCCTGTTACAAGGAATTGCCTTATTAAACTCTGCAAGAAATTAAAGGAGACAAAAGCCTTAAATTGTCATTAATTAACACGTGATTGTTTTTCTAAGTCTTGGAGAAAGCTTCTGAACTGGCCTTAGAAAGGATTCTCACTTGCTTTTGTCCTTAATCCTGAGTCTAAGAAATTGATTTGTGCATTCTCTTTATTCTTCCTTGCTAAAATAATACTGACGTTCATATTGCTTAAGCAAGAGAACTCCAGAGCAGTAATTTTCTGGGCTTTATTTATCAAGAACTAGGAGATATGTTATATATACTTTATATATAGATGTATTATACACTCCAAACTTGTCTGCAGATTTCTGCTCCTGGGATTTACAATTGAGGTGTAGAGTCTGACACTTTGTAAATGATCCCATTCAGATAAATGTGATAAGCAACAGAATTAAGGTATGACACAAGAGTAAAGATGGACTGAAATAAAGTTGATGACAGAGAAGTTGGAATGAATGTTGTAGAAAAATTTCTTACATTTTTCTCACCTTTTGTTCCTCTCAGCTGGCCTTGCCTATTTCTGACATATTTTTAACCCATGTCTGTTTCCTGCTTTCTAAATCCTGGCTTAAGTAAGAAAGAATAGGAGATGGAGATTTAGACTCAAACCTGCTTGCCAGAAAGGACAGTCCTTGTGGGCAGTGAGACAGCTTACCAATGGACTGCACAACTTTGGCTTTCTCCTGCTGTAGCTTTCATTTCAGGTGAATTTACTGTGGGTTTTGTGCAGTGGGAGAGCAGAATTTATCTGGCCTATTGTGCTATATTAGTGAGGTGCTGGCAGTGTATTCCTAGCACAAATAAAACATAAATGGCATCTTTAATTAGTTTTCTGCCACACCATCCAACATTAAAAACAGTCATTTTCAAATGAATTTGTCACCTTGATATTTTTCTGGGGAGGCAATTGTCAATAACACTGAAACTATGAGTAACCTTCCAAAGATCATTTCATATAGCCCTAAAAAAAAGGCATAAATCAATCATTCTTCAGAGTAGTAGAAGGGAAAAGACTTGATATTTGTCCAAAGGTGAAACTAAGATATAGCTTATTTGAGTTAGGACCTACTGGACTCTTGATTGATAGGATCAAAGTCAGAGCAGACCTTCTTTGTCAAGTTCAAGATTTCTCTTTTGACTGCTGTAAAAGTATTTCCAATGAAGAGTACAAATCTTCTCCTGCCTTGACAGACAGTCGTACACTCCCTGTGCTGCCCCTAGTTGGTACTTTGTTTGACTGGCAGTAATTTTATATTATTGCAATATATATCTGTCTTTGGCATTTAGTGTGTGCACCTTAATTCATTTTATACTGTGGTAATAATTCTTGTTTTGCTTTAAATGCTGAAAAACCTGAACCATTCAAGCAGAAATTTGCATTTGACCTGTCAGAGGCAGTGACTGACATCTGTCATCCCTGCTCATTGTTTCAAGTTTTCTATCTGAAAAATTCAAAATAATGGATGATGTTCAAGGCTGCCAGATGTTGATGCTACCATCAACAGATAAGATGGATCATAGAATAGCAGTTGATATGCACAGCAACTCACAGGAAGGGAATTGTTTAGTTTTATTCTCTTGCTGCTGAAGTATAAAAAATATACACAATATTTTATATGTTTCACAACCATGAAATTCAAACTGCTATAAAGCCAGTGAAAGTACTTTTAAAAGAACTATTAATTTGGGAAAAAAAGGCTCAATTCTCTATATTTATCTCCCTACTTCATTTCCATGAGAAACAAGCATCTTCCACTGAGTTCTGGTACTTTCTGCTGCTGGTAGAATAACAGTCTTCAAGCCCCCCCAAAAAACTCACACCAAAAAAAACCCCAAACAAACCAGCAAACGAACAGACCCAACAACTGTTAAAGAATTAGAAAGGACCAGAAAAAGGTGCCATGGCCCAAGTAAATTAAATCTGTGCACCTGCTCCCTCGTGCACTTTACAGTCCTGAGGGTCAGGTTTCTTCTTCAGTCACATATGCCTGTATCAGACATGAAAAACAAAATGATGGGCCAGTTGTTGGTGTTCCTCAGAATAGTGGTTTCATTTCCTAACACTGTCATGAGCCTGTGTGATCTTGAACAAATCATATAGGGGAAAAAACCTCAGGTGGTTCAAATAATCTAAGTTCCTCTCCCCTTACTGGACAGTCAGTGGACACTCTTGGCTTTTGCACAGCTTTGGCAATTTATGCCAACTAAGGATCTTCCCTGCATTCTCCAGTTTTAGTGTACTATCAGCAAAATGACAAAATTAGCGCTCTCCTGCCTCACAAGTTCATTTTGAGAATAAACCCATTAAAGCAGTGTAAGGCTCTTAGATACTATGCAGATGGGAGCTATAAAAGCTCCTCAGACAGAAAAACCTGAGCGGTGGCAGTTCTGTGACCTAGATCAAGCTGCTCTGTTCCTGTCCCCCACCTTGCCTGAGCTCAGCTCCCTCAGCTGTGTAATTAGCTGGTCTCAAACAACCCTCAAAACTTCTAGAAGTTTTTGCAGCTCTCCCCTTTCCCTTAAGGTCTGTCTGTGCCACTTTTTCAGTGATCTACAGCTTTTAGGTGATTTCCTGTCAAACACACTTCAAGGCTACTTTCTACCTGGTTTTCTTTTCCCCTTGAAGCTGCTCTGCTGACACTGCAGCTTTCAAACATTAGAAAAAATATATATACTTCTTATGATAGTTTTTTCTCTTCCATAAGGAAGAATTAGAGCTTCTCTAGAGAAATCTGATCTCCATTGCAGTGGCTCTTGGGATATGGAGGATTTTAGCTAAGGAAAAAGTTATTTCATCTATATCTAGCTCTTGATATAGATACTGGAAAAGAAGTCAAGATCATAGAAGTGTTTTCTGAAATAAACATTTGTTTGTTCTATAATTTGTTCTAAATCTAGAAATTTAATGATGCATTCCACAGAATTCTTTAGGTCCTCTTTTTTCTGTGCTTGTTTCCAGTTCTCAGGGTCAGCAACTAGAAGGGTTAAGTAATTTCCTGTCCCTTGCAATGTACTCATTCTGACTTGCTACCATTTGATAGAAAGTATTGCTACAGGTGAGCTACATTTCCCTCCTGTCCATGACTGCTGGAGGCAGATGAGTAATTTGGTAAATCTGATAAAGTAAATCCATTGCTCAAAGCTATGCCAAGTGGAGCCACTTATTAAATGGCTGGAGAGTGCAGAAACTACTTTATTCTGTGTTTTTAAGCCTGGCAAAGTACGAGCTTTCTTTGCCAGTACATTGATAAGAAAGCCAATTAATAAAATTGCTAAATGGTTTGCTTTTTCTCCTGTATGTCTGAACAACATGAAGCATATTTTTGTTACGAAACTCTTTGAATCAGGTTGTTTCCTTCATGATTCTTGTCTTGTTGTGGAGTACAGCAGTGATGAGGAGAGAGAAAGGAAGGGCCGAGAAAACCAAATGAGAAATCTTTTGAGATGATTTAGGGAGCCTTTTTAGTCAGGTATTCTCTTCATTCCTACCCATTGCCATCACATTTTCTCATATTTCACCCTCGGGACTGGCCCTGTCTCTGTTAGAGTACTTGTACTGTCCTTGGGCTCGGGGATGCCCCTTGCAGTAGCTCTGCTGTCAGGTCTTGAGAGCAGCACTCCCAAACTGCTCTGTTTGTCTCACACTGGGATAAAGAGACACCACAAAGTAGTAGTCTTTTTTTTTTTGTATTTTTATGAAGACTATTTCTACCACCTCTCTGGGCAGAAGTCCTGGAGGCTACTGACTGATGGAGATCATGCAGAAGGAAATGTCTCTTTTAGGAAATCGATGCTTGTACTTCTCTTTGAAGAAACAATTTCAGAAGTCCTGGGACCCCTGTAAAAGATATCTCAGAAACTAATTGTGAAAGGAGTAGATTAACACCCCACTGCAAGATGGAGGCTTGCAGTGGGATCAGAGTAACTGAGATATGAATGACCTTTCCAGTCCTGTTGAACCTCTCTGGTTCAGGACAGAGAAACAGAAATAGAGAATTATGTTAAAATTTGCATGAAGTTCTTCACTACATACAATTTTTCTGGCAAATGTAACCATTTCCAACCCAAAATACGTCTCTTAAAGACTGCTCAGTAATATTATACCTTCTCACAAATACATTTTTTAAAAAATCAATCCAAGATCTGGAATGAAGTTGTTTTTCTGCCACTCCATGAAAACAGGAAGCTCAGAATATTCAGACTGTAAGAAAAAGGATCGACAGTCTAAATCTAACTAAATCAGTTGTGATAATTTATAAACAAGAGTAAAACAAAAGAAAGCAATGGGTTGCAAAATGAAGACTATTTAGTAACAACCTTTGTTCATAGTAAGATATGGAGTCCTACCAATTTGTTCTGTTTCTTCCCTTTAGAAAGGATTAGTTACCATAGCAACTGATACATAACGTGACATCCTTTGCTACTCCCAAGATCTACAAAGCAGTTTTTAAGAGAAGAAATGTTAATTAATATCTAAAAGAGTAAAAGAGACAAGGTCTTTCTGCACTGTAGGGAAATCACGTTGTTATTTGATTTCCCTTTGCGGGTGTTCTGTAAGAGCAGGATGAGGGGCCTGCACTTCCATTAATCACACAGGGAAGAATGGAAGGGCTGCTTTGATTCTGTTCAGACATCAGTGAGCATAACCTATGACCTGGCCAGCTGAAATTTTGTCTGAACTGCACTGAAGTCAGGTTAGTTGCAATGAGAATCTTGTTTGTAAGGCTGGGAAGTGCTGCAGCATCCCAGTAAATTCTGGGCTCAGCCCTGCTGTACAGTCAGTGCATGGCCACAAACAAGGCACACACATCTTCAAAGCTTTTTAAATATCCACAGTCTGGAAGAAAATGATGAGACCTAACCACGAAGGAGATAGAATTACAGAATCATATAGATTGGAAAAGATCCTTAAGATCATTGAGTCCAAGCAATACAAGGATATGAGTCTTAATTTTTATGTTACTAGTCCAGTGAAAACACAAGCTGCAGGAAAAGCCCTGGATGGAAAATCTATTTAATTCTTTGTCTGGATATATAATGCACAGAAAGAAATATATTATTCCTGTTAAATGCATGTAGAGCACAGGAAAAAAATCTCTTGCTATGCCTGCTAGGATATTTCTCTGGGTAGTGGAAAACTTGTATTTGGATATTATGCAGCCCTTAGAAATAATTTTCAAGGGCTATTTACCTGTTTTCTATTTAGAATTTTGGTTTAAAATTAAGTACTGAAAAATAAATTATCTGATGTGGATTATGCACATTTTTGCACATTTTCTGTTTTTAAACTATCTGTGGTTCACATCCCAGGACACTGAAATCAGAAGGAATGACAAATCCTTGCTTTGCCTTTCATTTAAAAGAAATTCACACAGTTTTTCTCCATAACATCCATTACCAGTTCTCTGAGCCTGTCCAACCCCCTAGTAAATCACATTAAAGGAATTCACAGTACATTTACTTATGACTGGAATTAGGCTATCCCAGATACTTTGAAAAAAGATGCTTTTGGAAGATGTTTGTCTGGATCAGGACCAATAGAAAGGCCTTTGGGCTAAATTTTCAATCACTGTATATGGGTTTGTTTTGCTACATTGATGATCCCGCTGTTTGTGTGTCACTTAGATGACTCCTGAACTGATGTAAACAGCATAAAATCTTTCCTATTCACTATTTCTCCATCTATGAACTAGGATCTCCTTTCATGCTTAATATCACAGAGAAAATAAAATAGATTGGTTTACTTTTCACTGGGAAAGTCGGGTTTGAATGAAGAACCATTAAAAGGTTAATCCCTTTTTTCACAATTCAGGAACATAAAACCCACTGCTCCTGTCACCTTCACATTCACATCCTGAGTTCCAGCTGATGAATAAACAGACTGGAGATTATCACACAGAGTACATTCATGTGTAAAATGAAATTCCTATTAAAGTTCACTGCTTCAAATGATATACGCTTTGTAGCTCTTCCTGCAGACGTTCCTGCTGAGTTCTGTCACGATAGGCTGAAATCCAGTCTTTCTTCTCATCCTTCTGTTTAGCACTATAACAAAGTGATCTCTGATGAGTCTTCGTAAAGTTTTTTGACAGAAAATGCCAACAATTATTCAATTTCCACCTACAGAAAGTCATCTTTGGCCATCAGTGACTTGCTCATTTATTTATATAAAACCTGATTTTGAGTTACTTTCAACAAAGTTATTTGGAGTGTGTGCAGAGTAAATCAAAATCTTCAGCCCCATGTATGGACAAGAGCACATGAAGATGGCTTGTGCTGTGTTCCCTAGTCCTTCTTGGCTAGCGCAGGCTTTGTATTCTCACATAAACCCACCTGCCTCTATGCCCCATGAATTCAACGTTTCAAGTGGCCAGGAGATAAAACAATGTATTTCTGTGAAATTTAGTCTTCATCCTGGCTTCAGACCCCACAGCCCTGCAGGGCTCGACCTGGCACAAAACCCCTTAGAGCTGTGTTTTCCCCTTTGTGATGCACTGAGCAGCACTTTTAAGAAGCAAGGTTATGTTAGCTTTGCTTTATCTACCTGCAAGTAACCAACAACTCTGACATCAGGTCATTATAATCCAGGTATTCTTATTTGTCGTTTTCTGGTGAAAAAAAATGTAAGCTTGTCCTGAATTAATTCTGCAGTTTAAGTTCTGTATTAATTTCTATATGGCTGTCATCTGGGAACTTAGATTAATGAGGGCTTGCAGTGATGTTACTCATATGACATTAAACATTCCTTAAGTCCATTTCCATTAAATTCTAGTCTATTGCCACAGATGTTCATTCCAGGTATAGTATGCTTAGTGAAAACAAATCTATACAATTGCATGCTTGGCCAAGTATCCCCTAGAAAAGAATCTCAGGAAAGTGAGATCGAGAATGAAGATGTGCAGAACTGGCTTTCTTTGTTTATTCCAAACATACAGAAACAAATCTCTGGGGGTTAATTTTTCCTGTGCTACCATCAGCACTTCCACTTAGCTTGTATTTTTTTCTATTTATGCAATGAGCCTCTGCTTTCCTGAGTCATTTTAAATCGTTTCAAGAGGCTGGAAATGTGCTGTCCTGGGTGCTCTGTTTTAGGAGCTAAAATTAATTTCCTTGGAAGTATTCCTGGAAATTGTAATCTATACATCTATATTTCATGTGAGACTGGGCAGTTATGTTGTCTTTAAATCAGCTCTGGACCTAATTTCATGTATTTTAATGTAATGGTCTAGAGGGTGTGCCTGCCAGCTCCCAGTCTCTCCCAGGTATATGTTCAGTTTACAAATCATATCCTTCTCTAGCTAACTATAATTATGCCTATTTTAGGTCTGTGTCTCTATTACCATCAGCCCCCACCAAGTTTCTGTGTCAAGTTGATTATCTCAGTTTCAGCTAATGCCAACTCTGAAGAATGATTTTACTTGCATGTTCCTATTATACCCTAAGTTCTGCTAAGAGGTGGCTGAAGCATAGAAAGCCCATGAGGAGGAGCAGTGTTTTCTCTTTCCTTGGGGATCCACTGAGCACAGTCAAGGAAAGACCATTCTGGAGTCCACGAGGCATTTGAATGATTTGCAATAGCAAGTTACGACTCTGCAGCAAGGGGATGATGGAATGAGTCTCCCAGGGGTGGGAAAGGACTAGGCAGAATTTGCTTTAATTCACTGGAAATGAGGAAAATACTGGACAAGCAAAGTTGTTTATGAATCCTTGTTTCTTATTTCTTTGTCTTGCCCAGCATTTCCAGATTTAAAATGTTAACTATGTTAGCCTATATTTCAGTATATAGGAAAACCCTTTTTATTCAAAAGCAGCTCCTGCCAGATGAAAAATCTTTTCATCTCTCTGAGAGGAGATAAAGGGTATTCACCCAAAGAACAATGTCTGTATAAACCCACTCCTACTCTCAGGGCAGTTTGTGGTCATGTAGCACTGGCCTTTTATAAAGCAACATGGTGCTTTTTATCTCCTTGTATGAATGGCAGAGCCATCTCTGCTAGTCAGATACTGAGCTCAATGTTTGTCCTACCATTAAAATACAGAAAACTTCTAGGCTCCAACTTTGTGTGTCCTGGCATA
>VZTH01012478.1:0-11769 GCA_013397815.1 Aleadryas rufinucha | reverse complement strand
AAAAAAAAAAAAAAAGCACTTCCCTGTTGTTCTTACTGCAGCTGCCTAGATTGACTCAGGTGTGTTAAAGTGAGGCTTTCTCATTTTAGTCTGCCAAGTTTCTAAGATTGTTTGCTATGTGGACATGTCTTAGAAATGTATCTTTATTAAGAATTATTCTTTTTAAAATATGGCTTAATCTCAACTTATATCATTTAAAGTTACGGCAACTTTAGAAAAGAAGATTAGATAAATATTTGCCTAAATCCTTCACTATTGTGAAGGATCTTGGTTGCTCCTTCCTTGTCTATTGAAACAAAACCATCAATTATCTCTTCAAACTTATGTTCTAAATGGATGCACTGTTTTATGAGACTTTTTCCTAGTTACATTATTTCTTGAGAACAGAATTTTCATCTGTGTTCATTTTTAGCCACTGCACGTATTTGTCTGGTTCTGCTGCATAACTTTTTCCTCTTGAAAAATGACAGAAGCAAACCTGTATGGTGTGTTTCGCTTTACACAAAATCTGCAGACTTCAGTAGTTCCTGTACTCATCCAAAGATATTCCTCAGAGATGAGGTGCTTTGCCTGATTAAATGGAATCTTTCAAAACAGCCAATACTTTGCCAGTTATTAATTTCTGAATTTAAGTCCTTTACAAGTATCTTCTTTGGCATAGGGAAACCCCTAATTCCAGATAACCTTCTTGAGGTGCTTTCTTTGTTTTCTGAGAATTCTGACTTCTACTCTGAGGAGGTTTTCTAAGTTTCATTGCAGATAATGTGTGGTGTTCAAGAATCCCTCAGAGCCTCAAAGCCTAGCACAGGACAGTTCCCTGGACTGTCTGCTTCCACCTGATCAGCATTAATAAATACCACTTCAAAGCTTATTGGAAATATTTCATTTCCCTGGGTGAAGCCTCTTAACAGAGGAGTTTCCCCAGAAGAGCTGTATTCCTATGAAGGATGTCTGTGTGACTCAGTACACTCCTTTCCTCCTAAAAATAAGCCTGTGATTTCTCTTATCCTTTTGTCTTACTGTCTCGTTCTCTGGGCATTTCTCTGAAGCTGGACAGGTGAAAAAGCTTTCAAAGGCAGACAGGAGGGAGCTCAGCAGGTGTCCTGAAGAGCAGGGTGTTTGCTCCTGGGCATGAGGGGAAGCTGTGGCAGTGAGAGGAACAGACACTGGGAAAGAGGGGCTCTAGCTTTTCCCTGCTGTGATCTGGTGTATTCCACTTGCTGTAGCCTCTACAGTTTCTCCAGCCTTTCCCAAGCAAGGTAGGAGAGCAGCTGAGGAGCAGGAGATGGAGAGTGCTGGGACATCCAGAACATTCTCCAGTTTTTCTTTCCTCTCTCTTTCCCCTGTTGCCCTCCTTCCACCTCCATCACACTCTTCCTCTCCTTTCTCTCTCTCCTTTCCTTTCTTTTCCTCTCCTATCATCTCTCCCTTTCTTTCTTTCTGACTGTAATTAAATGCCTGTGGCTTATGCTTTCTTAAGCTTCAGGATATGCAAGTCCTATTCATCTTTGGAAGAAATTAGAGGGAAGAGCACTGGACCTGAGAGGTTTGTGCTGCCTCAGGTGAATGTGCCAAACAGGTGTAGAAGTTTGGTCTCGCACAAATGACTGGGGTGTGACAGAGCTCGTTTGAGCAGTAATTAGCAGCTGGAATTAACCTGTACTGTGTGCTGGTGGCACTTAACAAACTGCTGGTGTAAAGTCAGGCACAGCAATGTTTGAAATGAGGTCTCACCATCCCTGGAAGTATTCAAAACCATGTGGATGTGGTCATGGGGACATGGTTTAGCGGTGAACATAGCAATGCTGGTGGACTGGCTGGAGTCGATGACCTTGGAGATCTTTTCACAGCTCAATGACTCTGTGGGGCTGTGGTTTCCCTGGGTAACTGGCTTGAGGCATGGAGACGTCAGAGCCTCTGCCAGCAGGGCAGTTAATTAGATTGTGTGATTTCTTTGAAACAGCCTTATCTTGTGCATCCCTAGCTTATTCATCTGGCCGGAAATTCCCTTTCAAAAACAAACAGAAGGGTGTCTTGGACTTAAAATCTTGCAATGCCTCTTTCCTATGAAGAAGTCCAAACTGGCACTGTATTCTTCACTTAAATATGTGAATTTAAAACAAACTTTTCCCCATTTGCTTAGCAGAGCTACAGCTGAAAAATAAACCTACATGTGCCATTCAAGTTATTATGAAAAGTACCAAGATGTCCAACTAATTTAGTATTTTTTCCCTTTTTTTTTAAATTTTTTTTTTTCCCACTGAAATGCTTTCAGTTTGGTTTTTTTTTTTTTAATTTGGAAAAACCCCTGCTAATTGCAATTTCTCTGTAACTGTTTTGCTCAGCGTGTGTGTGTACACTGAGAGAACAACTCTGTGGCTGCTGCTCTGCCTGCGGTGCACTTGCATCCCCCTGCCCTGCAACCAGGTGCTGCTCATAGCCAGGGGCTGAACAATTTGTGGTGTGTTTCCTCGGGAGTGGCACAGCCATGCTAACAACCAGTAACTGGTTGTACTCAAGAATTTCTTATGGCAAACCAAAGATGTGTCTGTGTGGATTCACTCAGTTTAGGTTTAATGGTGTTCTGGCTGTGCCTCCAGCACTTCCTTTGGAAAACTACTGTGTACCTTGTTTACTTAAAAATTCTGCCAGGAGTTCGAACGTTGGGCTTTCATTACAGTTGCACGCCATTCTGGGAAGGTCAGGTTGAAGCATCATTGCTTCTTGCTGTAGTTTTTTCGTAGCACCAGGGTTTCATGTAATTATATTTTTTTATTCTTAATCTTGTGCTGTGACTGTCCCTCTGTGTTGGTGAATTTATAATGTGATAATGTCATTTCAGGTTTGAAGGAAGTTTTATGGGACAGATGTAGAACTAAATAAATTTGGTGGGTTGGGTAAGTGGGGTAAAGAGGTTTTCGGAATTTAGCAGTCAGTGTAGCTGTTGCATCAAGCATAACTGCAATTCTCTGTGTCTTTACCATGAAAAAGGCTGTTACTCTGTCTGGGACACAGCTACACAATGAAGTATGGTTTAGAAAAAAGAAACAAAAAGCCCAGGAAAAATGCAGCATGTCCAATACACGATTAAATACTTCCTGATTTAAACTTTGGTTTACTGTCAAAGTTAATTTAGAAAATCTTTCTGTGAGGAATATATTTTCCTTTTACTACACATTTATGATCCTTGAACAGGATTAACTTGCTGTGTATTTTCTTCATGACAATGATTTACATATTTTATTTATGCCCAGTTAGGGGATCTGAGATCAAAGCGTATCTTCTATGCATTTTTTTCTTTAAATAGAGTTTGCCTAGACCAACCACCTACCAGATTTATAAGAGGAATTTTCACAGCAAACCTGATTTTTCTTTCTTGATTTTTTTTCATGTTTCTGCAATTCACAAGGTATTCTATGTGTAACTGTTTCTTGAAAAGTAGTTCTGCTTTAGAACAGGAAGTAATACTTTGAAACTACTTTATCTTGACTAAACTGATCCATTGTTCCTGACAATGACTGCTGCTCATGTTACGTTCTCCTGTGTGCTGTCAGGATTGCAATTTAGGACAGGACACTAACAGAGAATTTTCAGCTGTAGTATTGGAAACCAGAGACATATCTGAGATTATCCACTTACTCTGATTCCTAGCCCAGAGAGATGAGTTTTTTGCTTCTCACTCTTCCCCTTCCCTCACCCAGTAATATACTCAATTTTGTTTTTTCATCTTCTTCACTTTAAGTACATCTTTTTGAAAGCTTTATTCATTGGTGTGACTTAACTAGAAACTCCAGAAAATTAATAATAATGAGGAAAATCTTTTTAAAATGTTGGTCATGATACATACAGAGGCAAAAAGTTCTTATCCTCCTGTGTCTGCTTAACAACATTGAGTTTCCCTGCATGAGACACAACCCTCTCCCTCTCTTCTTTCCCTGGTTCTAATGGAAACTCCTGTAAACAAACAGCAAACGCTTTTCCAAGCTATTTATTTTTCCATCATGACAGGAAATATGACAGACAAATGTACTGCAACACAACTTTTCAATGGCTTTGCATACAAAATATATAAATACAGGATCTCCTGACACAAGTGATCCCTTGCTTACCGGGCTGGAAAGGCTTTTGGTATTGTTCAATTTTGATAGTGTCAAACTTTGCAAGCGCTTTTTTGTAGGTGCTTCTAGTGTTGTGGCACTGTGATGGTGATCACATTAATGAAAGTACTTGGTCTAACACATAGGGTGTACAGAAGGCAGGAACCTCATACGTATCTTTGTCTTTTTGAAGGCAAGTTGTTTAGGGAATATACTGAATTATAATTTTTCTCTGAAGTGTCTCAGCACGTTTACTAAGATAACAGCACTGCACAATTTCAAGTGCAGTTTGACTTCTTGACAGAAAAATCAAACTCACTGCTGAAGACCATTTCTTTCTTCAAAAATTGCATACATGAATCATTAGCACCTTTAACAAGATGGAAGATCTCCAAGTCTGATTTGGTCAATAAATCTCAGCTTCCAACAGGGAACTGCAGCAATTTCTTTCAGGGTTTTGGCATGTGTCTCACAAAACTGATGAGCTTGTTCACAGACACTCTCACTTTACAGTGAGACATATGGTATGTTTTGTGTTTGTGAGTTTCTTTGATATTGTCTCTCTGGCACAATTTAATGTTCTTTCAGTTTTGTTTGGAGAAAAAGAGAATTTCTTAGTTAAAGTGCAGCAAGTGTGTTTTAGGAAATTCTTTTTGTTTAAGAAGGAAGTAAGGGAGATTATAAGGTGCAATATTTGTTTCAGCTCTCTTAATGGATAGTTACATTTTTGGGGTACTTCCAGTGAAGAATCGAGGCAACAAATGTATGGATTTAAACATATCCATCCATTATATGTACAGCATGCTGCAGAATACTTGCAGGAGACCTTTCAGTTCTTCTCAAGGACTGAGGTTCTGTTTTCTCAGCTTAGTTTCTGGCAATAGTTCCATTCCTTAATCAAACCTTGAAATGCTGAGATTCCTATGAAGGAAGCAGCCCATTGCTGCATTTATTATAACACTGTGCTGCAGCTCTGAAACTGCAGGTCAGCAGCTAACACCTTGTATGTAATAATACAGTTGTTCTTATTTCTTTGGGTTATGATATATTCCACGTATTTTAATTTGCCTCCATGTTCTCTGATCACTCCATTGTGGAAGACAGCTCTGGAATTCTTTACAGTAGTCCCAGAAGTTACTTCCTCCTGGAAAGTATTCAATTTGCTGAGGAATTTTTTTTTTTTGGTGGGGGGAAGAGGGGCAGAATTGAATATTTTGAGACATAACCAGTGAAGAAACATTGCCTTGCAAAGTGAGGACTAGCCCAGTACTCCAAGGGATTGAAGGTTTCAGGGGAAAAAAGCAAAAAAAAAGAAAAGAGCTGCTCTTCTGAGGGAGAGTTTATTTTATGATTTTCCCTTGGCTGTGTTTTCTCTTTGCCTAAAGAAAAAGTCATAAGGGGTGAACTGTATAGTTACTCTTTATATGAAAAACTTCCTTTAAAAAAAAGCAAAACAGCAAGTGGCAATTGCCCTGCTTCTGTGTTGTCATTGCAGTGATCAGGCGGCAATAAAATCCTTCTTCTGTAGTCTTTATTGTCATCTGCTGATGGGAAGCTCCTGTTGTTACAGACTGCTGAACTTTCCTTTTAATAGCAGTCTGCAGCCTTTTAGACCCAAGTTATGGGCTATATACTAAACAAAAAAAACCCCAAAAAACTGGGGGAGAATAATAGAAAACTTAATATTTTGGGACCTGCCTACATTTTTAGTAAAATCTGATTTTTGAACATGGAAATACCTCTTTTTTAAAAAATTTAATTTAATGCCTTTGTGACTGTTAAAAACAATACAAGGAAAAGAGAATCTTTAGGGGCAAATAAAATACAGTGTTTTGATACAGATCTTGTTTGAAAGCTGTAGACCTTTCACTCCATGAAATCACATTGCCTGTACTCCCTTTGTACTAATTTGAATACAAAGTGTGCAGAAAGAGATTAAACATACAGGTGGTACCATGACTGATGTATATATCATCAGTTCTGTGAGTTGTAAGGACATTTCCCCATTTAGGCAATTTTTGGAATGTGGCTTGTGTCCTATAGTTTAAAAACTGAAACACAAATGCCCCTGGGAACAGGGCTGATTAGGCTGAGAGGCTCCAGGTCAAACACAGAAGTTCTGAAATAAGTGAGAGTGGAACGAGGACAAGGAATTGAGCAACTTAGGGCGGGATGGAAGCGGGACAGAGTGGGGGGGTAGGGTTGTACAATGTAGGACTGTGAACAGCTTCTGACAATCTTTCCGTATCTTGGACTGTTTGAAGGCTGAGGATCCAAGCCTGTTCTTGGAAAGAGCTCCCTTGAGTGCAGTGCAGCTTTAGGCACGTGGGAGATGGTGGCAGTGGTAGTTCACTTCCTGAACGCTGGCAGCTGACTCGAAGCCACAGAAGGATCAATAATGCATCTTCTGCCCCTCAGCTGNGGACTGTGAACAGCTTCTGACAATCTTTCCGTATCTTGGACTGTTTGAAGGCTGAGGATCCAAGCCTATTCTTGGAAAGAGCTCCCTTGAGTGCAGTGCAGCTTTAGGCACGTGGGAGATGGTGGCAGTGGTGGTTCACTTCCCAAACACTTGCAGCTGACTCGAAGCCACAGAAGGATCAATAATGCATCTTCTGCCCCTCAGAGCTGTCAATATGGTGCCTAATTCTTTGTGTTCCTGATTCCCCTATTTCAGCAACCGCTGGTTCCAGAGGTCACTGCTGTGTGAAATGGTTCCTCTAGGTTATGCACAGGGATGGCCAAAAACTGATTAAAAACTCAGAAGTGACTGGTAAAGACAGGTCTTGCATGTCTTTATTAGCATAAAAATTGGTATTAAATGAGACTGTCACTTCCATCGACTTTGAAAAATCTGTACTTACTGGGCCATCAGCCAGGGGCTCTTGGATCTCAGAATAATTTTGCAACTTGATGTACAATAGACCCTGTGCTAATACGTGCTGCTAGACTGCTTCTCTAATGAAAAGAGAGTGCCTTTCCCTACCTGTTAGCTCGGCTCTGCCAGACCTCAGTCTGGTAAAGGAAAACTGACAAGAGCAGCATTATGCAATCCCAGCCCAGAAGAGATTTCAGGTGTAAAAAAAATCCCACTGCTAGGAATACAGAATTCAGGATTGAGATTTGTTTCTTCTTGGGTATTTTGTCTTTCCTTTAAATAATGCCTTCATTTAATGCAGACTCTTATTTTCATTTACATGAAGGAAGCTTTTCTAATATAAGAAATTATTCCTCTTAAAGTATAAAGTAAACTTGGAATGTGGAATTATTCTTTTGACTCAGTAAATTGCCTCCCTTAGGTTTTACTAAATTAAGGAATGTATTTTCAATTTTTCCCCCTATTGTATGGTGTTTTCTCCCCCACACCCAGTCATAAATGTCTTCAGCTGCAGTTTAGAAGAGTATCTCTATATGAAACTAATTAGAGTAATTTGTAATGAATGAAGTCAGATGTTTTCCATATTGACTATGACTGAGCAACTGGATTTTTAAGAATTTTTAATAAAACTGGCTTTAAATGCAGTCAGATTAATTCTGGGATGAGTCTTCTTAGGAGCCAGGTTGTGATGAACAATGAATTAGCTTCACAAACTTGAAATAAAGCCTAGTTCACTTTTGACCTAGGTAGGTGTAGTAAAGGGGAGATGATAATGCCACAGATTCCACTGGTAAAAATGCAGCTCTGAGACCTCTGGTTTTCTGGGTTTTTATATGAGGAAATATTTAAAGCTTGACCTAAATATGATTCTGTGGTCACTAATGCTGTGTGTTTTAGTTACCTGACTTTCTTTATTCTCTTTAGCATACCTTATAGGACATTTTGATTGTAAAATATCATTAATATTAAAACAGCTTTCCTTATGAAAATAAATAAGTATAATTGTGTGAACAGCTTCTGTAAAATCAGGCTGTGAACAAAAAGAATCATGAAACCAGAGAGCAGTTTGCATTCAGATTTGCTAAACAAAGAACTATCTGGTTTAAAAAGCATTAAAGTATAGAAACTCTTGATTTCCAGTGTACCCACCATCTTGTGGGAATGTTGCCAGAGGATTTGAGTTTATACTTTGACAGGTAACTTAACACTGTTGCACATTCCCTTTTGTGCTGGTGGAATGGTTAGAGTTGTGCTAAGTATCTATCAGCTTTTAAAATGGTCTTCTATAGTTCCCAATTGAGTGTGTTTCTGTTGAAACAGATATGTATTCCCTCAAATTGATTTCCCACAGCGTTTTCTTTCTTTTAAAATATTTCAATACTTTAATGGAAAGTGTCGCTGTTGAGCGCTAGCGGAGTGCAAGAACCAGACTGGATCGGGTGAGGCGGAATTCTGATTTTATTATTTAATTCTAAAACTTATATAGTCTTTTAAAAGTTTCTCCGGATTGGGTCAATTCAAAACCTCCCCCTAGGCCCATAGGCCAGGTAGAACTGCCCATCTTTCCAGAGACAGTTTCAATAACATCCAAACCTTATCTTTATTTATAGAACACAGGGAGAAGCAGAGAAAAATTCCCATGGGAAAGAATCTGTGCTACCACAGGAAAGTGTCTCTGGTTTTCCCTGGGCTGTAAAAATAAATTAATTTTTCAAAAAATCTGAAAAAAAGCTTATGTAAAAAAACCCAACAATGCGTCAAACCCCCAGTATTTAAAACCAATCAAACTTTTTAAATTCCCTACACTTACCACAGCTGAAAAATGGAACTAGGAAAAGCAGAGACACTTGACCAATTCTGTCATTAAATCTGTGAATTAAACTTGCTAGTTAAGTTCAAGATAAGATAACAGGGCATTCCAAATGAAT
This sequence comes from Aleadryas rufinucha, assembly GCA_013397815.1. Taxonomy (NCBI): domain Eukaryota; kingdom Metazoa; phylum Chordata; class Aves; order Passeriformes; genus Aleadryas; species Aleadryas rufinucha. The sequence goes on along the minus strand of VZTH01012478.1, from coordinate 2,866 downwards.
TCCAAGTTGAGGTCTGTGAGCAAAAACTCTTTGAAAGTTAGATGAGTGAGAGTTTACATGACTTGAGGGAGTGATAACACTTCTCATGCGATCCTTCAAAGCAAATTTGAAACCTGCACAGATAAACTGGCCAGGCCTATTGATCTGTTTGATCCAGGGAAAGTAGCCTTACAGGAAATGTATCTAGATGTAAATGTTATCTGGACACACATGATTACAAAAGCATGTTTTTCTGTCAGTTGGAGAAGCAAGATAAATAATTGCTTAGCTTGGTTGACTGCATCTGTTGGTTATGAGGGGACTGGAAAGTGTCCTGAAGGGGACTGGTGAGGTAGGTAGGGCTGGTGCCTCTGTGTCTGCAGCACCACGTTTGCACTAAATTGTTTATAGCAATTTGGAGGCTGCTTAGGTATTAAGCTGCTCATCTGTGAATACCACTTGCTTTCTCTGTTATTTACAGTATTTTAATGAACTGGAACTTTATCACTTCAAGTTTTGGGAGAGCTGTTTGCATACTTTGCCTCTGTGCGTTTGTGCAGTGCACTCCTTGGCTTTGCTAGATCATCTTCAGAAACAAACCTCCTCATGAACAAAAAATGCTATATTCCATGAAACTGAGTGGAACTGGGTGAATACTGGGTTTCCAATTTAGAAAACATGAAGTAAATTGTCATGCTGAGCAAAATGAAGAATTATTTCAGATCCAATAAATACCTTACTCATTTTGTTTTTTAGCTTACTACTTATGCAGCTACTAAATTAGGTATTTTATATGAAAATATTTGTTTGGGTAATGTGCCTTAGTAAAGAACGTTGTGAGGAAAACAGGCAAATTGCTTGGCTGAATAATTACGTCTAAGTGAAGTCGTCTCTTGGGATAGAAAACATTTGTCTTGCTCCTAAATTGGTATTTAGCAAGCCCTCTGAACACAGTATGTGAGCCACTTTTTATTGGTCATTTTAACATCATGTCGGTGAAGGAAGAAATAAGATCCTTGAAGTGAGAGTTTTCAAATTGCTATAGCTAATTCTGCCTGAAGGGAAGTCTAAAATCTGTTCTAAATGATCACTTATTGTTTCATGGGGATGCTGGGACAAGATCTGGCTGATATAGTAGTGCTTAAGCTAATTAATGTTATTGATGACATGTGGCCAGCAGCCACAATAATTAGATTAAATTTCTCAGGAATAAAATTTATTTGATAACTTTAAGTAGAGCAAAAGTGTAGGAGAAAACTCATCCTGTTTATAATCCGATCCTGCCTGGGATTTAGAAAAATGATGTTAAGAATATTCAGTTGTAGAACTCAGAAAAAAATGTTACTTTTTAAGGCTCCAGTTGGTCCTGACTGAGTTTATAATCTTTCCCAAGCATTACACTGTACCCGAACTGCAGCTTTTTTCCTGCCCCACCCTTTTCCACGTAGATTGGCTTTGCTGAATTGAAGAAATCTCCCCACTGCACCCCTGAATGCACCAAACTGAGAGGCTTGGGAGATGCTGGTGTAGTTTTCCAGCATTTTTTGGAAAAATTTTTGGGGCATTGCATCTCTACTAGCTTTCAATAAAATAATTAAGTTAACCACTTTGAACCCAGATAGCTTAGATTACGAGGCTCATTCAAAGGGTTATTTTCTTGACCTCACTGGGATCAGCAGGCAGCAGGATAGTCTGAGTTTGTGACAAGGAAGCACTTGGACACATCTTTGTAAAACTTACTCTTATCTTGAGCTTATTTTTACATTCTTCCAAAAATTATTCTGTATCTTACTTCCATTCTAAAAACTGCACAGCAACTATCAGAATTCATTTAAATAAAAATGCATCTAAAGGAAAAATATGAAAAAAACCACCAGCCCAAATATGCAATATATTTTAAAATACAGGAGCTATGCACTGCCATAACAAGTTATATCTGTTCATTGTGAGTAGATCACATTTCTCCCACTGCAGTATTCAGACATCATTTGTTCAGCTCTTTGTTGCACAATGAACTTTGTGCTTATCTGCAGCAGCTTCGGTCCTTGTGTCTGTCACTACAGTCAAGGCTAAGGGAAATGTGTCCAACTCCTCAAACTAAGGTTTTTAATTCAGGTAATGCTGGTACGCTTAGAGTAAAAAACATTGGATAAATAATAGAGTTGATCTCCACCTGGTTTTGCTGCAACTTTATTATAATACTGTGTGTGACAACATCTCTGTTCCTTGGTACAGTCTCTTCATGTTCTCTGCAAGCTGTCTGACTGTAGTTTGGAAATACCCAAAATTAGGATGACGAACTTAGGATGTTTCTTTCTCGTTTGGAGGATGGGACAGTTCTGTTGCTGGGTGTCTTATGTTCTGTACCAGTGCCTGAGTTATGCTTTTCAGCTGAACAACGAGTGCTTGAATGTGTGCAGGTAATGGCAGTGAAAAGGTTCATGCTACCCAGTGATCTTTCCTCCTTTTGAATTATCAACTCCTGATGAGTCAGAATTGCTAACTGTGAAAATGGGCTTGAAAAGAATGAGCATGACCATGATCTCACTGAACAAACAAATACATTTTTTAAAAAGTCTGTACAGCATTAATAGAAGGAAAGATTATTAGTTTATGAGGAAAAACAAAGCAAGGAACATGGAGAGGTTTTCAAGAATGTGAACACCCACAGTAGTGGACTGCGTAAATTGTGGGAGAACGGCTGTCTCCCAGCTCACATTTACCTGTTTTAACTAAAATACTTATGTTTCCTTTTTAACAAAAAAACCCCCAGCTCTGTGCCTTGCAAACTGTGAGTCCAGAGACAGGTTTGATTTTATTTGACTCTTGTTTTCTCTTTCACAGATCTGAAGTTCCATGCTTTAAGTCATGCCTGAAAAGTCACAGA
>VZTH01012477.1:403254-413259 GCA_013397815.1 Aleadryas rufinucha | reverse complement strand
CCTCAACTCCAGCCCCCCTCCTCCCCCCTCATCTTTAACCCCTTAATGCACCAGCACAAGTAGCTGTTTCATGCAGCCTGCAATGCAGCATTTCTGCTGGGTCTGCAGCAAAAGAGGATACAGGGGGACTCAGCAAGAACCCATCAGACAAATGACACCTTGGGATACTTTAAGCTGTGCAGTGGTTTGGGGTTGTGTGAGCGGTAAGGAAAGAGGATGAAATTATGAACTTCACAGCAGAAGACAGACACTTAAAAACAAACGCTCTTTAAAGATACTAATTTTAAACTGACTGCATAGTAAGAAAACAGAACTGAACTGCTGCTGAGTGCACATGCAGACTTCTATGGCCATAAGAACACATTACAAGGTCAAGTTATGGCCATCACCTACTGTGGTATATGTACCACTCTTTCTTACTTGCATTCAGAGACTTGAAGATTTCTTCACATACAAAAAAATCCCCAAAAAACCCCAGAAGAGTATGAAAAAAAAAATTAAGTAACAGTTACAGTACAGGAGGAAAAACTGAAGTAATAAGTATCTAGCGAAGCCAGTCATCAACCACACCTTAGCATCCAAACCAGAGCCTTCTGCTAGAGAAAAGGGCAAACCTCCTTATTAAGTATGCATATATTTCAGGAGGAGCAAGAACAGGCCTGTAGCTGACAAAAAATTGCATTATCCATTAAAAGAAAAAAATTTAACTCTGCCTCCCATAACTGCTATATCCTGTGAAAGACTGAGAGGCTCTTCTACACTGAGTTGATTTAAAAATTGTGTCTTCCTGCTTAATTTGCATGACCAGTAAAAAGATCTGTACTCAAACAGGATAATAAAACAAGACTTATGCCTCATGATGAAAGTGGTTTTCCGGATCCTTAGGATACCTTAAGCTATGCAGAACAGGACATACATCCTTGTTTGAGCCACTAGGTGGGGGATGGAATGCTGGGCAAGGAATGGAGGAAAATTACCCACCTCGGGGGTAGGTTTGTGGGGTGTGCTTTTTGAAGAAAATGCAAGGGAAGGCTAAAATAAAAGCAAAACTATCGAATAAAGTTATAATGGAAGCATTTCATTGGCTTGCACATGGAATTGTTTTTCACCACTGCAAAATGCACCCTGGCAAACCAGACACTCTTAATAAAAGTAAGAAATCAAGAGCTGGTACTCTGCATACCTGACGAATGTGCATAGTTAGCTGGTGTTGTGTAGTGCAAATCTTTTCACACAGAGGACAGGTATAGGAAGACTTCTCTTCTTTTGTTTCCTGTAGACAAAAGACAACAAAACAATCAGAAGGAGTATCAATATAAAAGGAATAGAAAGCTGTTAGTGAGGAGGGTGGAAAAATATAATCCATCCCAAGTACAAAAGGCCACTGCTAACAGAATAACTTGCATTTATACATTTATCATCTGATAGATCCCTCAAGAAAGTTTCAGAAACTTCTGAAATTATAAACAGGGGCCATTTCGACTACCACAGAAGTACAGCAGCTGTTTTAACAGTACACAGATACTCAGCAGTAGCAGTTTAGGACAGGAAGTGAAGGCAATTGCAAAGAGCTCAAACTGCCAGGAGGAATTTAGCTGAGCAGAAAGTAATTCCTGGAACATCTATGGGCAAACATCATTATTCTTCCCAAAACCTTTTAATAGCCCAAGTTGTTGGAACTTCCGATTTTCCACCCCATCTTGATGGCAAAGCACTATCTTGGTGTCCTTTTGTAGGGGGCTGTACGTTCTGCTCCATGGCTGACTCAGAAGGAAGAGTGGCATTTACTGAATCACCAGCACCATTTCCTTTAGCATCCTGTGTTTCTGCTGGAAGCATCCCATCCAGGCACACCAGCCAGGCCCCACCCTTCTGAAGCTCGCAAGATCTGATGAGATCATAGCAAGAAAGAGGTGACAATGCAGGAGTGTACGTGACTCCAAAAGAACATATTATGAACCCCGTCACTCTCCGCCCAGGTGAGAATCAGGAGTAACCATGGTCAAACCGCGAGTACAAACAACAAGCCAACCAGAGAGCTCAACCTGATTTAAGTATGCCCTTAAGACACAGAGCAAAGCCACCACTCTTCCAGCCAAGGATGAAATGGCACTCTTGCGGGAACCAAAGCTGTTTGCCTGAATTTGGCCAGAAGGATGGCTACTGGATGATGTAAAGGGCATTTTCACAACCTCACCAGGAAGCCCAGGCATGGCTTCTGCACCAAGGCCTGTATATTAAAAGGAAGATGATTTGGCACTGAAAATTAAACCTCAGTTTTCCATGAGAATGATGCACATTTCTAGTGACAAGACAGTACAAAAACCATCTCTGCATGACCAATGGGAAAGCCTAATATTTATGCCAAAATGGCATTTTTTATTGAAGTTCTTTGCTGGCTATCTTAAGTACCATTAGTAAAAGCTTGAAAACAAACAAAAAGCAGAACCCATTCTCAGCAGCTCTTTAGCTGGAAGTTGACGGGTGTGGAGTGTGAGTGTGTCTATGCATTTCCTCTCTCCACACAATTCTCTTCCCCCAGTGACATCCCAAAAATCATCAACTCAGAAGCAACCATTTCCAGGTTGTCAGACACAAGCATTCACAAAGAACACTGAGAATTACTAACCCAAGTCTCTGTGACAAATTCTCTGGCACGTTAGGACAGCAAGATGCTGACACAGTGTTAGATAAAGTTCTTTTTTATGTCTCAGTAAAGCAATATCCCCTCCTGCATGATTTGGGGAACCATTCTAGAGAGTCCCTACATTACATTTTGTTTTCAAAAACAGGGCCGTAGTAATTCTGTATTAACTTCTGTGACCTGTGGACATGGATGAAGAGCTATTTTCCCATTTTGCCTGAAGTAAACAAGTCTTGAGACTTTGTTTCTTAAGTGAAAGGATTAGGTTCTCCCACTTCTCCCCACTCTTCTGCTTGTACATGTTTTTCCAACTACATTTCAGGCCTCTACATCCCAAAGGTAATCACATACAGGCCAAGGTCTAATGTACTAGCACTTGCAAAACATTAGAAAGAAAGCAAGAAAGGCTCCCATTATGAAGTCTGAACATGCAAAGAAAATTAAAATGCATTATCTCAGGTCCCCTCCCCCATTTTTATACACAAACGTGTAATTCACAAACATTCACTCCATCCTACTTATACAACTTTAATTTTACTATATGCAACCTGACCGTGGAGTAATGTTCAGCTCCAATTATACTGCACCCTGTTAAAGTTGGCTCAAGACAGAGAACAAACACACTGTGCCGTGAGGAAAATCCCTGCATATGTGCTGACAGTTTAGATGATGTTTAATCCCCAGGCTATTTCTGCGAAATTATCAACCCACTACTGGTTTTTTGCCCCCCTCCTCTTTAAATGAGTGCTGCAGTTCTACATGATGCACTTGATTATTTCAAAGCCTGCTTTCCAGACTGCCTTCTCTTCAAATCAGCAAATTAACAGAAGATAGAGTAATTACTGGTTCACCTTGAAACAAAGATCAGAAACACACTATAGCCCAGCCAGAGCTGATTAGTATTGAATCTGGGGTTTATTATTAACTAAAACCCAAACTTTCTCCAGTGGTCAGACAGGCTACATGCTGCATACCGTAACACAGCACAAGCAAATCAGTTGACTTACCCAATCCAGACCAAAAAACATTAGCATCCCTACTGTAAGAGTACCCCCATTCACCAATTTAAAACACAGCACTCAGCTACCCCACCAGAGCCAAGTTGGTGAAAACACAGTTCTTGAACTGAAAGATAAAATTAGCAGCTCATTTGTCAGCTACTCTCCCTTTAGTAAGTCAATCTGGCACAACTGCTCTGCATTCAACTGATGGCAAATGCTTTTGGAGTTGTAGCATTAAGTCTGTTTTTCTCCAGCCCAAAAAACACCTCTGTCACACTTATTTTCGTCAAGCGCAAAGCAAATGAGAAGTTAAAATACATGCACGAAAGGTTGATGTGAGAACATGCTTATTAGACTATGGGTAGACGGCAGCCAAGATAAAGTCAGCATTATAAAGAGAACCATAGACTTTGGGACAAAGGTTCAGGGCAAAATGTTTCGCTGCCAACTCATGGGAAACAGCAGTCAGACTCAGAAAATCAGCTGTTATTATCCTTGAAATTATAATAAGGGGCATATTCTGACCAGAATCTGAGATCCCTGTACTGCTACACACTAAAACAATTCAGTGCTTTCATTCTGCTATGCTGAAAGTGGAAATTCGCTGTATTAGAGCCTGCTAACAAGACTGATACCCACTTAATATTTCACATCTCACTTCTGTTTTCTCAGTAATGTAGCCATTTGGCCCTCTGGCCTTAACAGTCTTTCAGCCTAAAGACAAATAGGCTATTTACTATGTTTTCAATGTATTTGTTTATTTTTATGCTGTAAGAATCCCTCTTAATCCTGTCACATTTACTCTCGAGCTTCCTTTGATTCGATGCCCACAGAAATACCAGGTGGAATAAAGGTCACCAACACTAATAAACTTCCCTGAAGCCAGACCACATGGTGTACCGGTGGACAGCTGTGTAACAGCACTGCCCCAAGACCAGTCTGGACTCCAGAGCCTCACTTTGCATGATGAAATCAAGGAACCAGGGCAGCCCCTAAGTGAGAACACTGTAAATAAACCTTAGAGCCAAGTGCTAGACAATAAGATCCCACAAACACAGCTGTCTGTATACTGCCCATTCCCCATTTAAGATTGTCCATTTACAGCTAATGGCTTTTAACTCCTTTCACGCTAAAAAATCCAAGACAAGTCTGTCAACTGGGCAGCTACTCGGCAAGCTATTAATAAACTACTATAGGAACATCACATGAGTCATGCCTCTCAACCTTTCTGGTCCCTGTTACATCTCAGTTCATTTACGAAGTCTCCGTGCTTCACCTCAAGCTCTAAAGTCAAATGACCACAGGGATTTGAGGGTTTTCTCGATATTCTACAGCACCTTCTTTGGCGGAGTTTGGCCCAGCAGGCGGAAAACACAGATATAAATAACCACAGCTTAACTGCTAACAACTCTCTCCTTTCACTTGTTTAGATCAATATTGCCATCAGCTGGTGCCATCAACTGGTAAATGGAAAAAACCTGATAAAAGCTACATATATTTACTCTGTGAAATTCATACAAGGCATTCTGCAATAGTTCTTCAGGCTTTTATTAACAAGAAAGTTAAGGGCACCTCATACTACATATATTAACTGAGCATCCTGATTAATGTTTTCTTCCAGAACCACCTTTAACTGTAAATCACTTGAATCTTGGGCAGGGCAGCTGCACACCTCATGAGATTATGTGAATGCAAGAGCCTGGAGAAAGGATGCAGCAGGACAAAATGGCAATTCTTAGGTGACTTTGTTGTTGCTAGGGGCATCTGCTAGACCAGCTAACCACTGCATGACACTGGAGCTAGCGCTCAAATGTTTTATGTGTGAATCCAAGCAAGTGGACCCCTTTGATTCCCAATCTTCTAAGTTATGGTCTGGAGAGATACCAGAAAACATACACAGAGGAACAATGGCAGAGGCAGGAAAAAACCGCTGAGAGGCAAAAAGTCAAAACAATCAAAGAAACATAAACGACATCTTATCACTTTCCATGCAGCTGCTTGTCCCCCCTTTGCCCTCCCTGCATTTGGATTTACATACCTGGTTCCTCCTGCCAATCCGATTTGGTGCAGGAGACTTTGAGGGGGATTTGACATTTTGAGAATTCCCGCCATTTTCAGCAATCTTCCCCACATTCATCACTGCTGACATCATGGCATCAATGGAGGACAAGTCTGCTCCGTCCAAACTGTTTGGTGAACTTGGTGATACCTTATAGCTGTTTAAGCTTTCCAGCTGCTTCTCTGGAATTAAAAACAAAAACACACATAGGAGTTCCTAGGCCATCTTAAAAAACCCCAAACAACCCACAATATTTTCAGCTGCCTGTAACTCACATCACATTCTGCTGGATCATCATGGAGCACAGGCAACAGGCTATAATAACTGGAGTTCTTATAACAGGACAAGCTTCTCATATTGGAATACATAGGACAAAGTGTACTTTTTTCTCATAGGACATTCACATTTTCTTCATTTTCAACCTTAATTCAATATAGAGCTTATAGAGTGATTTACTTTACACTCTCTTGCTGTGAAATGGTATTATTTGTGGTACCTTGTGATCACCATGAACTAGTAGAGCAGTACTGATGAGTGCATGCTCTGGCAAGCACGATCATTCAAGCAGGCACGTGTTTTAAACAGGACTGCACAATTAAGGCATTAGTAACACAGTGTAGGGTACTCGGTTCTCTTTTAAGCATGGTTTAAGCCAGCTCTGTATATGGAATAAGCTAAAGTAGCAAAAATCCAACCAAACAAAACCCTGTATCTCCCCTATTGCCTCTTTACTGCCACAGATGGCACATATGTGATTTTGGCCTACCAAGCCATACTAGTCCATGGAGCATATGTGTTACATATATGATTAAGGTCACAGCTAAAGCTGTCGAGATTCAAACTTCTCCATCACGTGCTGTAAGTAGCAGGGATGCTCCTATCTCAGATACCAAACTCAAAATACACCTAAAATCTCACCTCTGGTTTCTCAACATACAGACATGTCAAACACACAGGTAACGCCTTCCATTTTCCTCTTTACAAGTTTGAAATGGAAGATGCTTTTAAATTAAACACTCCTTTCCCCCACAAGAAGTCTCCCTAACAAACAGGAACACCCTGCAAGTCTACTGCTCTGTCACCTCTGGTGGAAAGCACAGAATCTGAATGTGTGTTGTGAGAAAGTCACTGTTATAGAAGAGTATGTGAGGGTGAACAAGGAAGAACACATTTATCTGTGAACATTTGATCTCTGCATAATACTGTCTTTGGAACATAAGTTTGAGGATTATAAACAGGTGGTTTTTTGAGGCTAAGTTACATGGTGCCAAGTTACTGTGAGCCAAGAAAATCTTAGCTTGGAAGCCTGCAGTGGTAGTTGAGAATTTGTGCGCCCATGCTTCTGCTCAACCTATTTTATACTTTTCAGACAGATAAAAAGTTAGGGATGGGAAAAGAAATGTATGCACCAGTGCTTCTGCTCAATGTATCTTATACTCTTCACACAACAAGGTGTATGGATGGGTGAGAAATGTTTCTACATTCCTAATCAATGCCCTAATTTACAGAGTCACAGAGCTAGCTGAATCATTTACCTTCATGTTTCTCCCCTGATTGACTGTGGCTCTCTTCTTGGTTGCTGATCTCCTCACTTAGTGTAGTATGTATAGTTGCGTCCGGCTCTTCAGCCTCTTCTTCAGCAGCACCCTCTAGCACTACATGAGGGAGAAGGAAAAAAGAGAAAGGGAGTAAGCTTTTCTGGAAGCCATTTGAGGAAAGTAAGACTACAGCCCTTTATTTTGAGGGCTCCCCTGACTACTGCCAGTTAGGTCTGATAACAGAAGCGCACAAACAGTGCCAGTGCAGCCAAGCGCCCACTGTCATGAGTGCTCAGGCACTGGGCTGGGAGATGCTGCTACTTCGGCCAGTGGCAAAATCCAGGCAAACAAAGAAACCCTCACCAGCTTGGTCCACAGTATGAAGCCAGCAAAAAATGGAGGAAGAGAGAGCAAGTTAGCATATCACTGACAGCAGTGATATTTGATTAAGAAGCTGGAAGAATATTCTGCACCTAGAGAATTTAGGTGATTCAATTTCATACATGCACTGCTCCCCTCTTCTCTTCTTGGAAGATTAACATTTACTCCCAATACACGAATTCATGGTGGCCACCTTCTTCCTTCTAGCAGTGCTGAAATTACTACAGAGGTTTCTGGGACCATTTGGCACATTCCTCACATCCACTGCCCAAGGTTCCCACATAAGTTAAGACATAAGTAACCATTGTATGTACCAACAGAATTCCTCCACACCCCTTTCTGAAACCACAAACTTATCATTGGGGTTTAAGGAAGGGTGCCTGTTCTCTCTGGAGAATGCCAGGGCAGTTAAACATCACTTTTAGAAGTGATGGGGAATGATCAACACATGAGAAAACAGGAGTTTTCTGCCCACAGCACTCATGGCTATAGCCTCTGGAAAAGGTTATTTGTAATATGGGAAACTACTGATATGTTTTTAACAGAGAAATACACCTTTATAACCTTACAAGCAAAATGTTTATTTCATTATGAAAACAAACACACTGTGGACATTTCATCATCTCAGATTTACAAATCACATCCAGTAAGCTCAATACAGGTTTTCCTTTTATCAAGAGAATAGAGACAATTGCCTTTAAACCACAGTTGAGGGCTTCTTCCTTCCAAAAAAAAGACATTCCCAAGGACAACATGCAAATCAGTCACGCAACACATCTTCAAATGCTGTTTGAACAGCATTTGAAAACAATAAATGTCTCTGTTACCCCAACTACCAACAATTTAGAGCACCCAAGAAAAGGCAGACAAAAAGAAAGGGCCCACCTTGTGTCAAGCAGTTCCTCATTTCACACTATGCCAGACAAAGCAGTGGATTCAACCGTCCTACATTTAGCTGCCGACCTTCTAAGGAGCAGCACACAGATGATCTGACCCAGCGAGCCACTGCAGTCTGGAGACAAAACCTGGGACCTGCCTATGATCAGGAAGTGTAAGGCTCAGCAAAACATCAGCCTCCTAACAAACACTGCTTTCCATCTGCACCTTCAAAACCAGAAAAATAGACTAACCTGAACAACTCAAAGTAACTTTTCCTTAATTATTTTTGTACTTTTCTGTTAAGAAAATACTAGTGATCCCCGTGACATGGTGATTTCTGGCTCCAAGGTGAGGCCAAGCACCCATCCTTCTGTGTTTTCTCCATTAACTATGAGAGCCATTTATTTGTCTGTCTTTATTTTAACTGTTGTAACTTTACTGGGTTTTTTGTTTGTTTTTTAAAAAGGTACATCTCATTCAAGAGGAACATAATTATTTATTTCCCCCCTGTTCCCATCTTATTTTAATCACTTTTGTGGTAGCTGACTTACTTTTGAATAGAATAAGCAACAGAATTATTTTCAAGACTGGCCTAAATCTAAAACTGCTTGCTCTTTCTGCTTAGCACTACCAAAAATAAGGACCAGTTAAAATTATTTGGAGGTATTTCTGTTAAAAAATAAGTGCTTTAGTCCTTAAAAAAACCCTAAACAAACAAAATACACAATTCCTTCCAAAATACACATATTCATTCCTCTTTCAGCCACTACCTAGCACATTAATGTCACCACTGATACATCCTGGAAAAAATCTATTGTGTAACTGTGAAGACTCCTGTGTTTGCCAAGGTAACTTTAAGACAGCTTAGTAGCTTCCCAGAGAACTACAGTCAGAATTCCAAGTGCTGCTTTTAGCAACACTGAAAATGGGAAATGCTCAGAGAGAGCCTGCAGAACAGGCAGGCATACATGCACATTAAAAAACCCTACCTACTGTTTCAGAAAAACATGCCAACTTGCTCTCTGGGTTTTTTTTCAGGAGGAAAACTATGTATTATACTATTATAGCCTTTCATAATTTCTATGAGCCAAAGGTTATTTTTCTTTTCTGAATCTAAATACCCTCCTCTAAAGGCAAACAAATATATGTAGTCAAAGATCTTATTCTTAAAACCATTTTCTGCACATTAAAAACTTCCAATTTTGAAAGCAATCTAGAGATCGCAACTGAACTGTTGCTGCATGCTTTTATTTACCTATGTGTTTTCCACTCTCTTGCATGAAACAAAAATGCACCACTGAAACAAAGACAACTGCATGAGCAGCACACACCAATTTCAGAAGCATAACTTTCTATTTGCAATAGGATATAGAAACAATAAGAACGCTGGGCCAAATCACTCCTTCCTGTGGGAAAACCCGTGGCAGAGCGCCTTTAGGCAGGAACATACTGAGAGATTTCTCTTGCAGCCTTGTGTTGTTTTTTTTGTTCTTTTTTTTTTTT
>VZTH01012477.1:350837-403204 GCA_013397815.1 Aleadryas rufinucha | reverse complement strand
TTTTTTTTTTCCCCTTTAAAAACTGCATCACCGAGGATGGAGAAGTGTTGGGATTTTTTTTCCACAGGGCCTATGAAACTCAGGGAATCAGACAGGCAGCAACCAGAATAGATGCCCTATGCCATACTGCCTTCAGGAGTGTAAACCTTCCCGGCTCACACCAAATGCCCCTGCTTGGAGGTTGTGCTGATAGAGCCTCCTTCCTCCCTCTCCCCAAAAGAAAACAAAGACCTCCAGGAAAAAGGATAAACAGGAAATAAGCTGAGAAACAGTGCAGCCTCAGGTTGCATTCAGCATCAGACCAAAGCCTCTAGGAAACAGGGAAGTGGTCACAAGCATTCAAGTCATCTTCTCCTTTGAAGAAACCCCCCAGTGTCACATTCATCCTGTGTGAAAAGGAGGAAAAACAGAGAGCAAGTGACCAAGCAAGAGTGCTGACAAATGGTAGGGGGTACAGGACCAAACAAGACAATGCAGCCCTCTCTGCATGGCCACACCAAAAGACCTGTCTTTTCTGCAGGAACGTGTTCCTTCCACTTGATGAGGTTGCTGAAAACGTGAAACTGGGGCAACTTCCATCCCACAGAGCACCCGGAGGGGCCTTCAGCTCCTGCTTCTGACAGAGGTCCACTCCTGATGTACCACATAATCAGCTAATGGGAGAGTCACTGCAAAAGCAGANATACACAAGAAAGGGGAAACGCACTAAAAAAGTAGAGCTTAAAAAAAAAAAAAAAAAAAGAAAAAAAAGAAAAAAAAGAAAAAAACCTTGTTGCTTCCCATTCAGTCTGTACAGGAAGACACTTGCTAGACCTATTTCCTCCTTTGGGATAAAGTGTGACTCCACTGTATGCTAAAGCTGAGCCCATCAACAGTTACTCCCCCTGCTTTGCTTATGTGTATTTATTTGGTTTTTTTGTTTGTTTGTTTTAAGACCACTCTAAACAGCTACAGCTGTTTCTCCTGTGAAGAGCATCACGGATGAAGCAAAAAGGAGAACACAGGCCACAGGAGAAGGAAGAAGAAAGGAGAAAAAATGATGAGTCTTCAGAGTCACAGTCACTTGACTTGCGACTGAGAGGCGAGTCAAGCACAGAGCTACACAAGCACAGAGCAGCACGTCCCGGCCCCTGGGAGCTGGTACAAGTCTCTGTTCCAGATTGCTCCACTGTCTTTGCACATGAGCTCTCTCCCTTTGGAATAGATAGGAAGAAACGCACAATACAGGCAAGAAGGGGGAAAACCTGGTACATAGCACAAAGCGGCTCATTGTTCTGCCTTCCGAAAAAAATCCACATTAACGTTAAAAGTAGAAGCCATGCACTAATTGGGCCAGGGAAAGATTAACACTCTTGGCCAAATACTTTTATTGGTTTCATTAAACATACTGTAGTATTTAGTTCAGAACACAGTGGGGGAGAAGAAACAGGGGAAAGAAATGACAGGTTTAGGAATGTGCACCCCCCACACACGCGTTTCAAACCACTTTTTCCCATGAGGTCCAAACAGGAATCCTGAGCCTTCTTCATCATTTCCATCTTAGCAACACTATTAGCTTAGTCAAGGCTTTCCCACTGGTTTTTTTCTAAGTGGCACGAAAAAACCCCAAGGATCATTTAAATGAAGGCCAGACCTGCTAGTATACAAATTTAGACAAGAACAGAACTTCACAGAGAGATATCACATTTGAATAAACAAAGTTTACTGTTTACCCTTGAGATTATAATACCTAAGAATCGCTACACTGCACTCCAAACTGCTTCTGATGCGCTGGTCTCTTACTAAGCTTCTACACAGAGCAGCAGATCTTACTCCCAGAGCACAAGGCAACACTCCCAAGCACAAATGGTCACTCCCACCCCAAAAGAGATGCGCGCTATCACCCGCACTACCTTTTGAACATAATTTTCCATCAAAGCTGGCAGGAAGGAAAAAGGGTGAAAAGGCATCGTGTGGGAAGAAAAAATGGTTAACACTATTCAAAGCACTGCCTCAAGGCAAAGGAAAACCGAACGAGCAAAGTTTTCCCAACTGACTTTTTTTAATACCAACTCTGCCCTTGCTACTGAAGTGTTGGTGCTGACTCCGCACCCCAGCTGTAGGAAATTACACTGGGAGCATCACCTCACTGTCCCCACTGTTACAGAACCAGTATAGAGCAGCCCAAGGAGAAAGGAAGACAAGCACAGAAGGAAAGACAGTGGCATGGGAGTATCTGGTGGCCGCTCTTTCACTTAACAGTAAAAACTAAGAATGCTACCCAAAAGCTTTTGAACTTGCACCTGTAAAGTAACATTTTCCTCTATGAAAAAACCAAAACCAAACACAAAAACAACAACCAAAAGGAGTAACATCTCTTGAAGGGTACTCTCTGAGCACCAAAGAAGACAGACTCTTCTCTTTCTAGAAACTCTCTGAGCTATGAGTGATACAGTCATTTTACCTGTGTTAGTGCAGGTATAATACTTTGCCTCTTGAAATAACCCTGTGAGTCTACAGCATCCATATGTCTAACTTGTACACAGACAGATACACCCAGACATGGAATAAACAAGCAAAGCACATGCTTATGGCCATGCCTTAAAACTGAGCTAGGGATGATCTTCTGGTGGGAGTGGGACAAAGGAAGAAGTGCTAAACAAGAACAAGATGATCCCTGTATTTCCAGACTATTTTGCATGCTGTTGCTATAACACCTAACAATTAGGCTAAATTTTAAATATTCAAACATATTTACTCCTCCTGTTTTATTTCCTTCCAAGCATGATGGGATACATGTGTGCATTTAGTTTTCAGGTAGCTTTTGAAAATCCCTTTTTGGTGACTTATGGACCAGTAATGCTCCTCAGGACTTTGGCTCAGAT
The DNA here is from genome assembly GCA_013397815.1 of Aleadryas rufinucha. Lineage (NCBI taxonomy): Eukaryota > Metazoa > Chordata > Aves > Passeriformes > Aleadryas > Aleadryas rufinucha. The sequence continues at coordinate 400,340 of VZTH01012477.1, read as the reverse complement.
GACCAGAAGCTTCTCTCCATAAAGCATACCAGAATTTGAACTTAGCTAATGCCTTTAGTGAACGACAACTCTGAATCACCATGATACTCTGGCATTACACTGGTGCAAGACACTGAAAACAAGGAAGTTGTACTAATATAACAAAGAGACACCATAGGGGCAAAACAGGGGTTTCCTGGATGAAATTCACCTTTACGGTCAAACTGGTTTACAGCAGTGCACACAGCTACCAGGCAGCCTTAATACAAAATTAATTCATGCCCATCCTCTTGGCCCTGCGTTCCATTTGCTAACTCAAAGAGGGAAGCCACGTTTGCACCTTTCGCATGCACCGTGTGCTGTGAGAACAGCCCTCACGCACGAGCCCGTGGTCTTGCTAGGCTAGAAAAGAGAACTCAGGCAAAAGCTGCTCCGGCACCAAGAGCGAAAGCGAAACCTGACGGCCCCCTGGCTCCCAACAGGAAAGCCCAGCACACTTGGTAATCACCTCATAGAGTTTGATCTGAGCCTGTACTGAGTTCCCGACCAGCACTGGCCTTTTTCAGGGATGGCAGTGCCACACACAGCATTGCAAGAACTGCAATAACCTATGGCTGCATTTAGGATCCGCAGCTGGAGATGAATTTTGAGACTTTTCTAATTCCTTAGCACTCCTTCCCCCTGACCAAAGACATATCTATGAGCTGCTCCTCATCACTGTTGTTCATATCAGCTTCTTGGTGAGTACCTGGCCCTCCAGGAAGCTTTTGTCACCAAACTGCAGTCAGCTTCAAGAGCTTGCTCAAGCAAAAAGGATACTGAGATTTGAAGACAGCTTAACAAACCTGGGACCATGAACACCACAGTTAGGCAATAAAATAAAGTCAGGGCAACAGGAGAGTAACACAAGTGGCTCTCAGCAGACATCCCTCCTTTCCTTCACATGTTGACAACTGCAAACACCCCTCCATCCTCATTCTTGCCCGGCTGCACAGCTGTTAGGAGGCCAGTGAGAAGGGAGCCTGGCTTCTCCCAATCACTGGGAATCACGGCAATGCAGGGGAAACACGGAACAAGACAGGCCTTGGGCTTTACCCAGAACATCCCCTCCCCTGCACCCTCCCCACTGGCTGAGGAGGGACACAAAAGCAATACTGTCTGTCCTTATAAGCTCTGCTTTGCATGTGTTCGGGGAGTGGGGACAGCTGTGCGGACGGCTCACAGAGTTCCAGGAAGTCGATGTGTTTCTTGGCTTTAACTCCAGTTTATTTGCCTTAGATGAAGTGGCAACCCGAGAAAGTCCCTTCATGTCTCCCCTGGGCTGGCACTGGCTGCAGAAGGGCAGAACTCCTTGGGACATGGCCCCTGGTCTCTCCCCACACTAACCAGTCTTCCCTAGTCCAGTTGTTGCATCTCTGCCTCGGGCCAGGGCTGGCTCACATCCCACCGGGCAAGGGGACAGCCTTGGAACATGGTGTGAGAGAGGGTGGGAGTCCAGAGCAGAGCCAGAGACTGGAGGGAGTGGGCCCTGAAGGCAGGATGGAAGTATCTCGCAAAGGCAGGACAGGTCAGGCAAGTGGCATCACATTGCCTGCCAAAACCACTGCCCACATGCCCCGAAGGAGCCCAGGAGAAGGCGAGAGAGCAGAGGGGCAGGGGGAAGCTGAAGCAAGGACCACCCCACTGTGCGTGTCTCCACGCCCAACAGGCTGAGGAAGGGGAGATGCACCTGTCTGAGGTTGATACCCCCAGCAATCCTGGGGAAGCACAGCCCTGGGAGACAAAACATCTCCTGCTGCTGCTGCCATCTCAGACAAGCAAGAGGGGATGAAAGATTGCAAAAGGAGGAAACAGTCAAAATGTAGCTTTGTGCATTCATTGCTTGGGGTTTTTTTTCATTTTCACTTTGCCCTGACAAACCCACTTGACTTAAAACCCTGGAGGGGATGTGGGGAGCGCTATAGGTTAATATCCCATCACCTGTGTGCCTAAGCAAGTATTGTGCTGAGGGAATGAGATACTTGTCCAAGAGCCCAAGGGATGAGCTAAATGCATTGCACTAGGGAGAGCCAGATGGAAAACATTTCTGAGTAACAGAGAAGAAAAGAGACCTCCCCTTCAAATACTCTGAGTTACAGCACCCCTCGGCTCTGGCTGAGGAGAGGCTGCAGGCACGCAGGGCGGGCGAAGCGGGATGCGGGGCTCAGCTGGGTAGCTGTGACGGAGATGCTGACATCCCCGACAATATATGGCCAGCCTAAACCACGGGATATCTTGTCCTTTTAAGGTGGGCCAAGAGCAAGCATCTGTGCAGCAGCAGCAGCACAGCCCCAGCCTGCCATCAATAGCCCCTGGTGTCACTGAAAAAACAGGGGCTCCTGTGCCATACCAACTGGCTGTGCAGATGCCTGGGCACCCACCCCGAGAGGAGACAATCTGCCTGGTTGTTCCTCTGCACAGCATCACGGAAACAAGGAGGCACATTAGCAACAAGAGGAAGAAAGCCACGAAACCATGCGGCCGGGCTGCTCCCTGGCAATTGGTGCCTGCAGCTGTTGGGGAGGGAGGCAGGGAGGGAGGGAAGGAGGGCCTGTCCCTGTCCCCATCTCTGTCCCTCACCCTGATGGCCAGCAGCTCAGCCAACAGCAGCTTCGGAGCCAGTACTTGAGGTGAAGGTTTAAAGCAAATCTCTGGAGGGAGAAACAAGCAAACATTTCACCCCCTCACACTTGCTCTTCACATGGTAGCCAGAGCTGTGTGTGTGTGCAGGACAGGTTGGGCAGGAATTAGAGAGGCAAGATGAATCACACTGAGGAAGATATAGAAAATCTACTGTGCTACTGCCCTGCTTCTTGTGCAGTGCTCTGGTTGTAATTCTCTTCCTCCAAAATGAGGATTTGAAGAGAGTTTCAAAGAGGAACTGAATGCACAGGCAATTTTACAAAAATCATTCTGAAAATAGGATAAGCTAGACCAGGAAAAAACTCTTTCCTTTTGGAGTAGCTATGTCCCACATGGTGTTTCACCACTCTAACTGCATCCATATGCTAGCAAACACAGGCAAGCCCAAGGGGGAGAGCATCAGTTTGCTTATTGCAGAGCTCCCAACTCATCCTCTGCAGCCCAACCACGCTGTCTTCGCAGGAGATGCCAGCGCACTCTCTGCTTGGAGCACTGTACCAAGGTAGCATGCCAAAACATTTTATGCTTCACAAGATAACACAGCAAAATGAGAAAAGGAAAAGTAGAAATTACAGGGATTTAAACCCATTTCCTGGTGGTAGTGTCAACCATCAAGATTTTATCACGAGCATGTAAAGTCTGATGGTGCTACACTACTGCACAAAATCTCAAATTTTTTAAGTCAAAATTCTAGTTTTTTGGCTTTTAAAAAAAGGACAGAGACATTACATGCTCAGCAAATTGCAAAAAGCAGAGGTGAAAAGATTAATTTTAAAGCCTCAAGATTTAAGGATAACCATGATCTCAAATGCTCAACCTGTAATTTCTTAACACACAGGGACAGCAACACAGACTGTCCCTTCTCTACACAATACATTTTGTACTCTGGAACATATACCTTCCAAAACTAAAATGGCTTTTTTAAAGAGAGAAAAGGATTGCAATATCCCAGCACGTTTCTAGCATTTATTTAAAAGCCAACACAGCTGCACTTTAATGTTATTTAAAGATGGAAACCTCCATCAAATTACCAAACTTGTTTTAAGCAGAAAGAGATTCAACATGCAAATATTTTTCAGATAGAATGATTCAAGAGTTTGAAGCTCTTCTCACTGCTCTTTTCCAGGGAGCATGACTTGCTGACAGGATTAACTACTGCCAGGCTCACGAAGCTGGGAGACAGCTGCCACATGGCAGCCATTTATTACAAAGCTCCATTCCTCTAAAGTTAGGAAAGAGGCAGACTGTTTCATCTGTGTTATCAGCAGGGTTCCTCTGCCCCACAGGCTTTAGTGACTAGGCTTTTTCTAAACAAACACCTCCTTTTCTCCCCCACCTTGTTAACATCATTATCTTCCTGTCTTCTGTTTCTGGTCAGCACAGGAACTATTCCCCCTATCACATCCTCCAAACAACAACAAAAATCTATAACCAAGATAATTTTAAAAGTTCAGAAACACAAATCATATCCTTACCCCCTTCCCCCTGAAATAGATTTTTAAGTTAGGGAGTTTAAGCTTGAAATTTTCAGAGGGGAAACCACATGCCACAGGGAGGAGAGAGAGAGATGCTGGAGCAAAGGGACTCAGAAGCATGCTGTACAGCCCTCACTCTCCCATCCACCCTAGGAGGCACTTGTAATGTCAGCCTCCAACTGCACTATCCCAAGGGCCTACACAGCTTTTTCATGAGCAAGATAACTGGTAGCGCTCCTTCCTAGCTTGGATCTCCACGCCAGGCAGACTCTCTGCAGGCCCACAGGCCAAAGCCAAGATCTGCTCTGTACCGTAAGAGGCACAAGCAGATCTCAAGTCAAGCAACTCCTACAGCCTGCTAAGGACCAGGAACAGATATAAACCGTCTACATAATCTCCATGTGATATTAAGCATAGACAACCATCAGCTGACGTTCTCCTGGTATTGTGAGCCAGAGTTAAAAGATACAAACTAGCTGTTTTCATTTTACCGGAGGTTATTCTAGCTATATATTTGCCACAGATGCCAGAGTACCAAAGATCACTCAAACTGAGGTTTATTGCTTCCTCCAAGTGAAGGAGAAACCCAGCTTTCAGAAAAGTAGCTCTCTCCCACCACTGATGACCAAGGTGCAACAGTTCTGTGAGCATACCCACTGGCTTACACCAGCTGGCCAATAGCCTTTGGGCTTGTTTGCAGAGCTCTAAATTCTGAAATACAAAGTTTCTTTCTTGGTTTAGTTAAGTAAATTAATTACAGAAATAGATAGTGCTGGCAAGCCTCTCGACACTGAGATCCACACAGGAAAGCCACTTGGAAAATTTTGAACAGCAGAGCTACTTGCCAGTGGTACTCTTCAGTATGAGTTTTCTTTCTATTTTGAAGTACACACAGTGCAAGTAACCTGTGGAAGGTGCTTCCAGCACACTGACAAAATGAAACAGCATCTGTTCATTTTCATAGATTGCAACACACATGCAAAGAAAGGGCATAGGGATCTTGTTCATCAATTTCTTAGGGAATTCAGAAATCCCTCAGCTTTATCAGAGAGTACAAGAAGCCTTCTCAGGAACAATATATCTCTATCTGACCTGAAAAAAATATGTGTTTTCAAAACAAGAACTGAATACACACACATACACACAAATCCCCCTTCATCCACAACCATATCCAGCTGCTGACCTTCCAAGTTCCTTGTAGTATAGTCTATGCTCTGGGACTTTAAAAGCCTAGCAGGCATTTCTAAAGGATTTTACAAAGTACACTGGCCTGGCCTTGTAAAAGCTCATGAGGAATCCACGGAGGTCATCATGCAGCTTAGACAGTCTGCAAACAGCATAATCCACGTGCTGGTGAGGTAAGAAATGACCGAAGTCGGGCGGATAGGCCTGAAGACTTCTGCAGGGACTGTTTCCTCCAACAGTGCTGTAAACCCTGGAGGAAATGCCTGCTGATCTTCAAAGCCCTTCAGTAGGAACAGCCTTAAGTTTCCTGAACATGAGCATTCTGGTTGCAAGGCCACAATCCTCTTAGGCATACAGAGAAAAATATAAAAACAAAGGAAACAAAAAAAATTTAAAATCCACTAAGGTTAATAACTGCAAATAACCAGCGAGACTGACCCTCTACTTTGCAACGAGCTGTCGGATCCATCCAGCAAAGTTCTGATGCTCCTCGGCACAACAGCCACACGGATCAAGCAGCAGCTTACAATCTCTGCAGCTTTCCTTTTTCTATTCCAGGCAGTCCTCCACACGTGTAGACTCCTGGACCGCAATACTCAGTTGTTCGGACTACGAGGGGATGCTACAGCTGTGGCTGCACAAGGTGTCCACCGTAACTATACCAAGGCCACTGCAGTGTGCTGCACTGCCAGCAGAATTTTAGGTACAGCCTTCAGTTGCCTGACGGGTTTCACAGGCGACCATGAGTAAAGGGGAGTCTGGACACCTGCACACTGCAAAGAATTGCAGGAAGTTTATTTCAGGAACGCTGAGGAAAAAAAAAAAAAAAACAGACAAAATTGTGAACAGGTTTCTTCAGTAAGTGAAGTTTCAAGTTGCTATTCCTCCAGCCAGAAACGTCTGCTGCTAGTCCAAAACCACCCTCTCCTTCCAAAAAACCAATTCTACTGCTAGTGCTTCACACATTTCCATCAAACAGATGATACAGACAATTCTTGAAACAATTCACATATGAAAAGGGAAATTCATTTCCTTCTGCTGACTCCCCTGATATCTACTTAACAAAAACATTAGCCTGAAACAAACTAGTATGAACTATATATATATATAGTATGAACTATATATATATGAATTACATAGGTTCAATCCAATTCTGGGTAAAGTAGTAGTTGCAAATAGAGAAAAATTAACAACAAGTGATCAAGTGGCCTGTGCACCCACTCCAATTTCTGCAGGACAGCAACAGTTTGCCAGTGGAAACTTGACTAATCACTTTCATACGCGCACATAGCAAAGCAACATTGAAATATCATAATCAGACCCATGATACCGAAAGTCACACTTCTTTTGAGGAGTGATGCTTCCACATTTACATTTTCTTAGGCATATAAACATACATGCCCACACAGCCACCTTCTTTTAATTCTAAGCATGAAGTCACCTTGCTTTAAAGTTTTAAACCAGTACACACTGCAACAACATTTATATTTACATTGATCTTGCTAAGGTCACTCAGAATATACTCTACAACCAGAAGGGAAGAAAACCTTAAGTATTTTAAAAGAACCACTAAAGAAAAAAAAAATCTGGTATTATTCATTGATTAGGTTACAACTCTTTCGAGGAACAAACTGTTATTTCTACCCAACTGACAGATTCAATCCTCCAAATTTCACTCAAAAATTATGTTCATTCAGAATAAAAGTAAAGGATAAAGAAACCTCAACACGAGAACTCATATTTTCACTCAGATGATAAATAGCAGGAGCTGTTTTCCCCTTCCAGTTCAAACATTATTGTTTTGTAGTAAGTTTTATATGCCTCATGGAACTCAACCATTCAATACAAAAAGATACAAGAGAAGAATTCAGGAAATTAGTAGCCATCTCAACCTGTAGAGCAGACAAGTATGTCTTATGAATGAGTTAAAACAAGAAACTGAAAGGTGAATGCAAGCAAAACCACTAGTTAAATGAATTATTTTTTACTGTAAGGTGAAAAACTTTTCTTAATCTACCCACTCATTTCACACACGGTAATATGCAACTGTCATTCTACCAAAAATTAGAAGAGAGTCACCACCAAATTTGTTTCACTTATTTGTTCAAGTGAACTTCAAATGGGGCTTCTGAAGCTAGAAGATTTTGCCATCCCTATCTACTAACAGCTGAAGACAGAAACTGACCCTTTCCTTATCTTTTAGGGTCTGGCATGACATGAGAGCTATGAAGGTAGGCACTTTCATAAACAGAAACATGTTCAGCATTTTCACACCGAACTTGAAACACCATTCAATACAAATTTGACATAAAAAATATGAGAGCTTACAGATTCAAAAGATTCTCAGTAACTACACCCCTTTAAACTTCCTAAAATCTCCAAACATGTATAATTTTTGAAGTAATGAGGTCTTTAAAATAGCAGTAAGCAAGCTCCCTGAAGGGTGGGGTAATTGGGAGGGTTATCACACCTCTGGGGGAAGTCACAGGCTCTATCTTGGCAGTGTTTCATCCCTTCATATACCCAGGGGACTGATTAGTTCATGATAAGCAATTAGGCACCCTAGGGAGGACGGTTAACCATCTTACCAAAACAAAAAGGCTGCACAAATGTAAGTCTCATTAGATTAAAGAAACACTATCTGCAGAACAGCAAATTTGTGTTTATTCCCTTCTACTGGAACTTGCAAGTACTACATTTTGCCTACATATGGCACACACAGATCTAGAAATCCCAAATTTGAGCACGTACTTGCTGCTAAATTGGTAACAAATGCTCTGAAGCATTTTCTTTCCCAAGACACTAGTGCTGTGATGCAGGAAAAAAGGAGGAGGGACAGAGGGGAGAAATACAGTAAATACTGATTAGAAGGCTTGAACTAGCAATCTCATTCATTTAAATTCTTTTCCTCATTGTTAAAATAGTTCCTAACCAGGATGAGCTGCAGAAAGTGAGACCTGGAAAAGCTCTATATGGCTGAATGCTGGTTACATTTTAGAATGAGACCCCCAGTCAGCAGCAGACCCACCATTACACGCCTTGCTCCTAAAAAAAAATGTTCTGGGAAGCTCCTGCCTGCTGTGGGGCTCGTGGTGAGGCACCTATGCATATCACAGTCCTACCTATGTTAAGTCCTTATCTCTGATGAAGCAGAGAGACGCATTCATCTTTTGCCTGCCAACTGATGTAAAAGCTCCAAAACATCCAACAGCTGCCGATGGCGCTGTTCCTGACTTACATCAGGCTCAATGTATTTCAAAGTACTTAGATGGCTTAAAATATGAAGGAATGCTTTTCAATAAGACGACCCCCTGTCTTTTTCTGTCCTTTTATCTTTTCTTAACAGTTTGCCATCCAGTGATAGGAGGGAACCCCAGCTGCATAGCCTGAGCTTTTATCTTCTGCTGACCATGCAGCAACACAAAGCTCAGTGCTGGATTTCCTGCTGCTTGCCGAAAGGGGCTGTTCAGCTTGTTTAAATATTACTTGCCTTGGGAGCCTTGGAGTTGTGCCCAAGCACTGTACTGTATCTTCCCAGCATCCATTTCAGCATGTACTTTAAAGGTCTTTAGGTTCCATGTACTATGCTCCCTCTCTGCTACGGGAGGAGCCTGATGACTCCAGAAGAGAAAAGGAACCCCATTCAACTCCTCCCTCTCTCCCCATTTTCCTCACTAATCCCTCTGCCTCATTCCATTACACAGGTAACAGAAGTCTCTGTTCATCCCAAAAGCATGACAACACATTTAGTCCCATACACTGAACCAACTGCAACCAAGGCAAAAGACATTTTCGTACAAAAGGCTACAGGTAGGAAGAAATTAGATGCCGTGTATCACATATAGCAAGTTACCAGTGTGCAGTGAGCAAGCAACCAAGAAAGTACAGTAGAGAAAGGGGATTGAGGTACAGCAGCCTCCTGCCATACTAAATTTATAAACTCTCCATCCTGGATTTTAGAAGAAAAGAATCTTTAAACACAACCATCTCTAAATTTTCAAACTTAACATTAAGGCAGTTTCCTTTCCCGTTCAGAGCAGTGATGAAAACAAAACATTGTTTTCACAACACCAGAAAGGATATTCCAGCCTTTAGGAATTCTTTCAGAAGCCCTCCTTTTCACAATTACCGTGCCATCGGGAGGCTGAGTTCTGGCTACAAGGTCAGGAGGAGATAACCTTGGCCAATAGAAATGATCTGCATCAGCCCAAAGGCAGTGCCAGGCCACCCATTAAGCAGCCCAGCAGGCCTCACTGTTAACCTGTGTGCAGCCAGAAGCAGCTGATATGGATGGAGAACCAGGAGGCAAAAATCCAGATTCACAGTCTATCCGTGACAGTTGTGGACACAGCCGTTCGAATCAGGAAAACTTCAGTAAATGCTGACTGCGAGAACTGCCCTGTAAGAAGATGTCTCTCTTTTTCCATGGCAGCTGGGATGCAGAAAATACATGCACCCCCACAAGCTGATGTAGGATTGCAGGAAACTCAAGGCTAGATGTGAAAACCTGTTTTTAATCCATTCTGCTTTGCCTCAGCCTGCAGCGTACAGACTCATTTAACCTGATGTAAGCCACGGCTGTCATTCAGAAGGACAGACTGCCAGTCCTCACTTTACCCCGCAGCTCTGGCCACGTGTTCTCCCTCCGGCCTCATGCCAGTCCTAGAGTTTGAACAACCACACGGTGATCCAGGACCACGGAACAGATCTGATTTGAGATTTGCGTTTATTTGGGTTTGTTTTTCGTTTGCACTTAAAAATGTACATACATGTAGTTTCATCAACAGCCTTCACACATGGGAGCTGAGACATAGTCAAATTACACCCTCTATCTGAGTGAGGCATGAGAGACCTGAGCAAGAATGTTGTCGGTAACTCTACTCCTGCGGTGCTGCAGTACCGAGGAAAGATGAAAAGATGTAGTGGAACGAACCCACAACCGGCTCCATCTCCTGATTCCCTCCTCCCGCTCCCCCCTCGCTCCCTTCTCTCCAACTCAGAGCTCACTTGCAACATCTCTGCCATAAAAAACATTTAAAAATCTACCTGAAGTTCAGTTTTCTGATTACACACAGTGAAAATAAGTTCACAGTGAAGTAACCTACCACAACTAAAATGCTTCTACTGCACCACTCCCAAGGCATCCCTGGATGAGGGGAGTAAGAGAGAAAGAGCAGTCTTAGGCAACCAGTTAGTACTTTCCTGCTTACCTATCCAACTTTTCCTGCATCAAGGACTGGGTGTAACTTTTGCACAGCGCTAAGCACAAAACAAACACAACTCGAAAATATCCACCTCCCTTCCTGCACATGGCTGAATGAAGCCTAATGTTCAACTCATTTGTTTGCTTGTAAACTTTTGTCAATGACCCTTTAGCCATGCACAAAGCGAAAATGTACCCCCTCCAATACCACTCATGCTTCATTAAGTCACATCAATAACAATGCTGAAACAGCCTGCCACTGTGTGCCACATGTACCAACCACAGCTCCGGAGCCACCAGCAAGTAGGGCAAGCAGCTCACCTGGAGTCCCCAGGTACTTTAGAGACAATATTTACAAACCTTGGGCCCTTGGATTTAACATACAACACAGTGGGAATGGCACACATGCTTCCACAGGGGCAGCTGACCTCCTAGAGAGAGCGGTATTTATTGTAAAATGCATCACCTTAAGGGGATGGGATGGGACAGAAGCAGGGAAAAGAAACCAAAGCTGCAGAGGAACAGGACGTGTTGCCCGGCTGCATGTCCTCAGGCACTGCTAGCTCACATTGCTTGCACCATCTGATCACTCAAAGCTAAACATGGAATGTAGGTAGCAAGTCACAACGCTGCGCAGGCCTGGAGACGTGACCCATCAGCTGTTTCTGCATTATAATTATTGCACTGGGGCACAGCAGGACCAAAAGTTTGCCTGGGCAGATTTCTGCAAAGTTCTGGCTTGTTAGAAATGACAAGAAAGGTCACATGCTGCTTTCAGATTTGTGATTACAGTCACTTTTCTGCAGGCCTGCCATTCCCTGTTTAAAATCCTCAGTCTGCAAGAAAAGTGGAAGGCCCAGAACTGTTTCACGTTATTCAAAACTGCATGAAGAAGTGAGATTGCACAGAACTGTGATCTCTCTCACCTCCCTTCCTAAGACAAGACAGGAGTTTCACACAAAGATGCAGTAAAGCAGCACTCCTGAATCACCATTCTCTGCATTTCTCAGCTGGTCTTGGTCATTTCCCCTTCAGGCCACTTCTGCTCCCAGGCTTTCTCTCACTCTCTTTTTATTTTTAAAGTTTCTGCTACCAATAAAAAACCTGAAAACCTTATTGCAATACCATCATTTCCTTGTATTATCATATTCTCTAGTGAACTGATTAATTCTCGGAGTGATCCTGACCCTCAGCTCCCACTGGGCCTCAAGTGATGCAAAACGCTTCTTTCAGCTCTTCCTCCATTTTATTTTTGTCCTAACATGCACAGAATACAAGTACAGGACTCAGTTTTGCAACTCTGGACTTAAAATGCAAATATCTTCACTTTGAGGCAATCTGATTGTTTCTATAACATGCTCAGAATTAAGCAAAACTCACAGAGTACAAGTCAGTAAGGAAATTATTTCATCCAATATACATTTAACACATTGTACTGTCCAGGCTTTGCTCTGTTAGTAAACTTTAAATTATTAAGAGGCCAGTTTCGTCAGGTAGTGACATGAAATTTAGTGCAACAGGTCAAAGGAGAAACCAACAACAAAAACTGTAGAAGGACAACAAAAACCTGCAGCAGTACACAGGCACAGCATTTCTGTCATACAAAACACAGCAGGCACTCTGTATCTGCATAGCACAGCCCCTTTCCAAATGACTGCCTTTAGAAGACTTATAGAGTGAAGGGATGCTTTCAGGAGGCCACTTGGAGCTACATCAAGCTTCCTGTCTGACACCACGTGGACTCATCCTGCCCTCGCACCCATCCCTCAACCAGAGAAAATGAAAATCTTAGCACTTTTAGCGTATTTCCCGACCAAGATGCATTCAAAGTAAAATCACTGTAAGGGCCAAACACCACAGGGATATTGCTCAAACTTCTAAGGTGCCATTTTTTTGCAAGAGCAGAGAGGTACTGAGATGCCAGGTGGTTAATGGGAAGATGGACACAAGGAAGACACCAGTAAGTGATGAACAAGTCTGTAGGTCAGCAAAGCATACTTGAAGCTAAGAGACCAAAACCTCTGTTAGTACAAGAAGAGCACCCCTCTCTAAGAAACCACTTTCTATCTTATTCCCCCCATGCCTTCCCTGATACCCTTCTCCCTACTGTAATTCAGAACAGCAAGGCAACTGATGTCTAACCATGTATCAGAAGAATGGGCTAATGCAATGTCACTCAGCCCCACTGCATGAACAAAAACCACCAATGAACCTTGCTAGTGGTTAACTCTAAATTTTTGCTTTACTGATGGTATTACACTGCCAAGGGTTCCCTTGTCTTTGCACACACACTGCCCTCTTAGAAATACCAAATCTGCTCAAACCCAGATTTACAAATACATGCACAGATATTCTACACATCTGCTTCCACCTGGTGGATTACCAGAGATGGAGGCTGCAGCGCTTTTAAAACAAACGTGTAAACCCACCTCTAAAATCATTTGCATGGTAATCCTGTGGGCAAGTAAAGAGGGGAGGAGGCTCAGGGGCAACGGAGAAGTTTGCAAGAAATAGAGTAAGAATCACTAAACTTTTTAATCCATTTTTAATTTCAGTTTCTTCCCTCTTGGAAAACAAACAAAAAAGGAATTTTTCTTTTATTTTGAGGAGTTCCTCAAAACAGAAGAGGACAAAGCTGTTCAGTATTGCTCTGGGGTGCTTAACATGAATAAGTAACTTCAATCGAGTGTCTTGTTAACTTAAAATTCTCTTTCCACAGTCCCCCCTTCCATAATCAAGCAAAAAAAAAAAAATTATACATGTTATACAATCAAAACAAAACCATAAAGTAATTTATTGCTAGCCATAACTACAGAAACCAGGGGTTCTTTTAACACTTCAGCAAAGCAAATGAGAAATGACAGGGAGCATCCTGAGAAGCTCTCTGTTGCAAATTCTTTCAGATCTGGTTTCTAAAAATTCCCTTGCTATGATACCTGCAAATGCAGCTTTGCAGTAACTTCCAGTTCCATTTTCATATACATATTTTTAAATATAGCAGCAGCCTTTGCCCTGTGTATTGAGCACCGGGGGTATTCCATTCTCTGTGGCCAAGGTTTGCAGGAAAGCTGACTGGAGATCCTAGAGGTGTGGCACATTTCTTTTTTGCTCTAAATACTTCTGACTGGAAGCAAAGGTAAATATTACTCCAGCCTCAATCTGTTTCCCTCTTGCACTCACAGCAGCTTAGTCAGACACAGTCAACAGGCTACTGCAAATTACACTTAAGGGCTCATTACAAATCAAGGCCTCAGTCTTGCTAATGAACTGATACTAATAGGTTCATTCTATGGAAGAGAACCATTAGCTTCAGTACTGGTCCCTGAATCAGGAAGTTTGTTTACATCACATGCACAGGTATTTACAAACTTCTGGGCCCTTGTTTCTATTTAGGAGACCAGTGGTGTTTGGCAAGGAGTGCAAATCTTGTCAGACAACTTTCAAGCTACCCTTACTCCACATGGAGCAGAAGCGCCTACAGAGTAAAGCACATTCACAACAACAGCGTTTTCATCTTACACCAACAAACCCCTCAACCAGGAATTCTATACCTATACCTGTACATCACAGTGCAAGAGAAACAATCCCGCATTCCCCACGTGCATTTTGCACCCAAAAGAGTGGACAAATACAGATATACACATACAAGATCACTAAACTGCTTACTCAAGATGTGAGACTAGGTTACCACGTTCAGTCTTGACAAAGCTGAAATGACCTATTCTGCTCTGGAGCAAGACAGACATGAGGATGTTTGGCTTTCAGTGGATCATGCACAGTCCTTTTTACCTCCAAATTACAACAGACATTAGGATCAGACCTCACTGGAGAAATCACCATTGCCTTTGTCAGCTGTGATAACAGATAACTAATTCAATCAATAGCTGTAATTCCAATCTCCCACCCGCTTTGCCCTTGTCAAATCTCAATGCCCCTGCATTATAGCTTTGAGAACTTGAAGAACAGGTCAGACTTTCTCCCCCATGTTAGAGATTCAAAGTTTGCCGTATGTTTTTTTCTATTTCCTATAAAAAAAAGGGGACATGAAAGTAATTCAAAACCTGAAGTCACTTTTCCCTCAGCTTCATTCTCAGAAATGGCTGAAGAACTTTTTTTTTTCTACTTATTTTTCTTTCAAAAACAAATATGGCCTGAAGCTGAACACCTGACATGCAGTGTTTCAGCACAAATGGTTAAAGCTCAGAAGAGCCACATGCAAGAGAAAACAGGGCCAGTAATAAAGCTGCCTGGTGATCTCCAATTGGAAATCCTCCTGGCATCCCAGCTTCTTTCATGCAGAGCAACTTACTGACATTCTCTCTCCATTCCTCTCCCTGATGACTCTCTCACTACACCTGGAAATTAGGAAGCTGACTATGCTCCCTAAAAACTGGTCTGGTCAGTCCCAGTCACCCTAGCTCCAAAACGGTGAAAGCAGACAGTGTGACATCTCAGCAGATGAGGTCCAAGACTAAACTGGTGGAATTGGCAGCAAACATTAAAAGTACCTTTTTTCCCTTGAGCCCAGTTGCTGTCACAGACCCTCATTCCAAAAGTCAAGAGAGATTTTCAATGCATTTTTGGGGTTGCTGACTTTACGCATACAGGGTAAACTCCACTTGTGATTGCTCACAATTCAGAACATACTTGGAGAAAGGAAGCAGAAAAAAGCTGAAATTCTCTCACAATCACACAAGCCCAAGAGTCACAGCCTTAACACCGCTTGTTTCCCATCTCAATAAGTGTCTTGCAATACTTGTTTTTGTAACCATTTTCCATGCTGTCTACACAAAAAAAGTACCTCGGAAGCCAGAATAACTACATTCCTTAAACATGGACCCTTTCCAGACTCTCCCCAAACCTTTCTGTGCTTAAGGTCCTATACACACATGAACACATGGACCATTTACAGGCCCAGCAGTTAATTCACCTTCAAGTTGCCCTAATTTTGAGGCTGAAAACATCCTAAACTTCTGCATCCCTGATGGCTGTCTGAGGGAAGGTGGGCTGCCTCCTGCTTACTCTGCATTCCCGGCTGGCAGGACTGCGGTGTGGCCTACCCATGCTACTCTCCTCAAACCCGGACACACTGCCGGTGTGTCCCCGTGCACACGGGGTGCCATCACCGCGACCGCTGCGTGCACAGACTCCTTCTTCCTGAGAAAGTCACAGCAACAAACTGCCTGCTTTCCAGTTTATCCTTTTCAACTCTTTTTTTTGTAAGACAGAGACACCTCCTCCCCCTCATTTCCTCATCACCTCCACTCAGAAAGCCTGAGGCTCGCTGATTTCATGGTAGACAGTAAGGCCTTTGAATCAGTGTCTGCTGGCTGGTCTGGAACCAGCCTAGGTAATGTTCAGACAGGACACACACCATAAAGACTCTTCCAGAAACTTTAAAATCCAAAATGCAAATACTCCACCCATCACCTTGAATGCTGTCAGGTAATAAAAATGCTAATAGAAGAAGTCACAGCAGAAGTCTCTGGCTACCTGCCTGGGGTCTGATGACTGCAGGTAGGTCCTTGAGAGGAAAGGATGTGATCCGGCCACCGCTGATGGTTGCTTCCCTCAGCTCCTCTGGCAGATCCTGCCCTATGGACCAGGCCCTGTGTTCAGCTCACCTGGGTTCCTACATTTCTTGGGCATAACAAACAGTAATGGTAGAACACCTCTAAGAGCGACCCCAACTCAACAGTGACTGTGTCTTCTTATCATCCTCCTGCGATGCCACACACATTCCGGGACTCAACACCACCAACCTGGGAGTACATCCTCTATGACTACATCAAAACAAACCCCCATTTTGGAAAGATTTTTAAGAACAAAAAGTCCCAGTCCTAATTTTTGTACAAGGAACAAACCCTGCAATACCCGCCTTGTGTGCTTCAGGCCCTGAAAGCTGCCAGAAACAGCTGAAGGATGAAGGGAGAAGGAAGTTTTTTGTGATGAATCCTACTTTTCAGAAAGTTTTAGAAATAACTGTACAATCACACAGATGCAATGCATTGCTCAAATAAGTACGTAAACTCAGAACGGGAACTAGTTTAAAAATCACTATGGCTTTAGGTTTTTTATTTATTTACTGTTTTGACTGCAAAGGATAAACTGTCTCCTGTAATATAAAATTACTTTTCAACTTCAATATATAATTAACACAGGAACTGGTACTTTTAGATCTTTCCTATGCATTTGTATCACAGACTCAATGGTACAAATACAAGGATGCCGACCTGTAAGGTTCATAACCACACCTCTGCATTAAAAAGATAACTGAGCAGTCTAACAAAAGGGTGTTTACTTTTAGTGCACCCTGATTCTGTATCACTCAGCCCATTCGCAATCTGTAACACTGATATCACTGATATTTAGACACAGAGGGACCCATGTTTCTCCCTCAATCAGATTTAGTAAATCCACTAAAGTCAAAACAAAACAAGTCAAGAGACAGAAGAATCAGGCCTTTGGGATGCTATACTACTGTCTCCCATGTGGTTAATTTTGATGAGCTTGTTGAAGTACAGCCTTTAGCCAAGTGCTTTTTCATACAAACATCCATAGCTCAGAGACGATTAATCACCATTTATTACTCACCTTCTGGCAACACCCACTCTAAGCTAGGCACCATCCAGACACAGCAAGACAGACGGTCCCAGTCTGAAGGCTTTGTGGTAAAAGAAAGCCATTTCTGACACCCGATCCTGATGGAGAGATATCTACAGACCCCTGTGGTACTCAGCATGGCTACTGGGATCTGCCAGAAGAAAGGTGCTCACAGGAACACTTAATCACAAATACCACTCTTTCAAAAAGGGACAAGGTACGTATGAAATACATCGGCTATACCTACTGTTCAGTACCTGTCAACTGCTACTGGTGTTACGGTACAAGTAAGCCTCATGAAAGGATTTTGCTGAAGAAATAAGGTGAATCTTCATAGATTTATCAATCAGAGCCCCTCACTTGGTTACAGCAAAGTAGTTATTCTGTTCTTCTGCAGCATTAGTAACTTCTCAAACAAAGAAGCCTGATTGAGGCAGACAGTGAGGGGCTTATCAGCTTAGGAAATGGGAAGGATGGTCCAATTAACTGCCAAGCAGTCAGACATAATTCACTCTGACCAGGCCAATGAGAGACGAGTCCCAGAAATGCATGTCCTGTCCATTTATGTAACACCCAAACATTCACCCCTGCAAAGTTTTCCCTTCTGGAAGCATTGCCTAAGTAAGGAGCAAGTCACTATAGGAAAATCCACCTGTATGGACCTGCATCTGATTAAGCAACCACTTCAGTGGTACAGGAGGCACTGCCAGTCGCTACACTGCTGAACTCAGGCACTAACAGCCATCACCGAGCAGACAGCCAGAATGCTCTGTGCAAGGTTATCTGGGGTCTACACCACTGCACTGTCTTCTCACACATCAACGAACAGGGCAAGATGTAGAAGGCACAAAAAGGAAAAACCGCACCTTGGTGTAGGTAGGAAGCCTTCATCTCATTTTCCTGAGCCAATTCTGCCTAGCACAGAAATAGTCAGAATGTTACTGAAGTAATTTCACAATGTTAAAAACAAACAAGCAAAAAACCTGAAGGCAAATCGTGTGTAAGAGCTGATTAGCAGTGAATCCAGCCACAGTGCAGCTCTTCATTGTCCTCTGCCATGCTTAGTACCCTGCTAGCACAGGGTAAACAGAAAGAAGGCCAAGAGTAAGAGGAAGGGAAGAAATTCTACAGAAGATGCTAGAATGAAAAGAGAAGCTCTCAGTCAACCATCGCTTTAGCTTGGGATCCATCACCTAGGATGAAGCAGGCATTTAAAGTGGAGAGAGGAGAAAAAGAAAAAAACACATCCCCAAAACACTGATTCATGAACACAAGCATCTGCTGGTCAGGGGAAGCGTGGAACCTTTACTCTGCAAAAAGATGCGCATGTGGGACCTGCTCCATCCTTTGATAAGATACCTTGTTTTGTGTAATCCTCTCCGTTTTTAAGTGCCAGACTGAAGACTGTCAGTCAGAAACACATGCTATGAGCAGGAGTGTAAAAAACCCCAGTTGTGTGGAATATTTACATTACATATGGCAACATCCTATTTGTCAGGCAGTTACCAGGAGCTAAGGAATCTGTATGGTACCAGCAAATTCGCCTTGCAGCAGAGTGTTAGAGAGGAAGCACAAACCAGACTATATATGGTATGTTTCCTGAATGATTAGGCATAAACATGGTACAGAAGAAATTATGTCTTGTATAAGATGCTGGGCTTCCTGCTGCAAGGCAAACCATCCTGCTCGGAAAGCAGTCTGTCACATATTCCTCATATGCTTCTGGCTGCGGGTGCCAGTGAAACCTCTAGAAAACAGGAACAGGTTATGTGGCAAGTAATGATTAACTACGTGGAGGATCAGCCCTCCAAGCTCCACCCGCCAGCATTCCCTGTCTCCTTGCTGCTCTTCCTCCCCCGCTACTTTTCGGTTGGGACCGTTTGCAGGGCGAGCTGGCGGAGGAGATGAAGGCACACAGAGGCACATGTCGCGCCGAGCGCTGCCTCTGCCACGGGATGACGGGCACGGACAAGTGCACCCTCTCTTTCTTAAGAAACAGCTGGCAGCAGGCGAGCGAGCGCTGCAACCATTCGCCTGCCCCACGTCCAAACGCAGCTGGCACAGGACTATTTCATAACGGGGAGGAGGGGGGAAAATCCTGAAAGGGAGAGGGAGGAGGGTGTACTGAAGATGCCTTAAAGCACAGAAGAAGGTTCGTATCTGGCTTCTGCATCCTGCCTAACCTGTTTTGTGGCATGTTCCGGTTAACTCTCCTTTTGGTCGAGGCTCTTCGTTGTTTTTCTTTTGGCATCCAAAGCCAAGTTGCAGCCCCTTCTCTCCTCTGACTCCTTTCACGCTCCATCACACTCCAGTACAAACATGGGTAAATGGAAAGGAGACACCAGAAAACAAAACGCTGAGTTCATCACAGACTGAAACTGGATGCAGAGTTTCTTTACTGGAGGGGACTGGATTTTCCCTGTTAACTCACCAGGACCACCAGCCCTCAGGTGCCAGACTTCTCACCTTCATCACAGCTTTTCAACATTAGCAACTCATCAAAAAAACTTAGAACTACACAAAGTGGTAAAAGGGTGGGAAAACAAAGCAAAAAAAAAAGCCCCAAACCTCAAAACACACACCCAGAAGATTGCACGCCACACAAATCTAACCAGAGCACAGTGTGGGAGCAGCAGCAGTGATCCCAGCACCAGGATATACCCTCATCACCACAGGAGATTTATGTCTTCACTGTGTACAGTACTCACAGGGTTAATGAGTAGCCCGAAGATCAGAAATAAACCTGCTAAGCAACAAAAGCATCAACTCCAGGCTGTGCTGGGTGGTTTTTGACAGGGGTTAAGCAGTCGGTAACCAGTGACAAGAACTTGGTGGTTCAGTAGCCATTTTAAGCAGCAGATACATTAATCATGGGAGTGCAGTAACAAAAGAAGCAGGAGCAAAAACATGCTACAGAAATGAGGACCCCTAAAAGCTCAGCAGCACACATATACCCCTCTGTTGTGTGTAAAATAAACTTAGAGAAGCCAACAAAGAAGAAAGATTATTCCATGACCTCCGGAGCACAGCAAATCCCTCAGAGCAATGAGTGCTAGGCATCAGAAACTTCCTGGTTTCCAGGCCGTTGTTTCACATGTTTTCTGGGGAGTTTGCATGCTGTGGGAAAGATTCCCAAGTACACTGAAAGCAAGCCTGCAACATCCCCTTCCACTCCCACAGCAAGTATGCAGTCCATAAAAGATTAAAGTGTTGGAAGCATATGCTTGAGCGAAGACTCCTCTTTTTTTTTTTAAAAAAAACACATCAACAGTTTAGCAGTTGATGCATTTATCAAAATACTTTGCCATCCGTTTTTTAAGACAGCAAAGTGGGGGGCAGGGAGATGGAGCAACCAAGCAAGAGCGTGTGAGACACATGCAGTCTGTAACCTGAACACCATTTTGCAAATGTATTTACTATCGTGCTTTTCTTTGGGGGCTTTTCAGGCCAGGGAGGCCTTTGTCTCTGTGCTATATGCTAGCCAGCTCAAAACAAATGAGCAATCGCGGAGTAAGGAGATCTGGCTCCTTCTCTGAATCTACTGGGATGCTGAGGCACGAAGATGTACCTGAAAAAACTTCTGTTCGATTATGAGCCCGATCACTCCTTTTGGTCACGCGAGCGCCTGAAGTCTGGTACAATTATTAACTGTGCCACAGTCACATGAAAGAGAACAAGCTTCCCCTTCCCACCCTCATCCCGTGGGTAACATTATGTGGGCAGTAAATATATGAAGGAACATGGTGAGGCGGGGGGGGTGTGTGTGGAAACCTCCACAAAAAGGCTTCATAGCTGTACATTTTATTATTATTATTTCTTTTTGGTGGACGTATTATGGCCATTTCAGGCAAGCCTGACTGATGCCCAGACATGTTCGGGTACCCAAAGGAGAGTGAAGTGGGGAATCCTCATCTCTACTCAGTGCTGCCATCATTAAAGAGGGAAAATCAAAGGTGTTTCCAATTTTCCCCATTTCTTAAACACTGTGATGATGGTGCATGGAAAGTATTTTGTACTAAAGCACAAGTGAGTAATTTCTAAACTGGTGGGCTTGCTTTGGAGCTGTTCTTATTTGTTGGAGGGGATTCAACAGGTATGAGAGAAGAGAGGTGAGAAAAAGAGACCACTGTGCTTCTGAGGAGAAACTCTTGGCATTGAGACAAATGAGGTAGGCAGCGTTGACTAAAACCCTAAGCTGTGATTCAGCTGTTGGGACCAGAGTCTCATGGAGCCTCCCTGCTTTACAGCCTGCGCTCACGTAACTAAGAATGGAAACGGCACTTTCTAAAAGCTGCTTTCCAGGACTGAGAGGGAAACGACAGAGAACCAGCACTCAACCAGCATGGTACCCAACTAACCCCCAACTCATGCACCTCCCAGGCTGCCAGAGGGCTGCTGTTGCACTGTTTAGCTGTGAACCAAGCACTGCAGGTGTGTGTGCTCTGTAGAAACGTGAGCTCAGAAATACTAATGGCTGCAACGCAGCTAGGATGGAAGCTGTGCCTGACGGATGTGCAGCCCCTCCGGCCTCCCCTGACACATCCTAAGCCAGCACAGCAGCCCCTCCCAAGCAGTGTTTCAGCTGAAACCAGTAAATTGTGCTGACCTTAGAAGGGGGGTAAGCAGGGCACGTGGTGAGGAGGAGTGTCAGGTTTGACATCAGATGACGCTTCCTAGACATAATTAAAAATATAAAGCCCAGCGCATCTTTAAGTGGTTACATCTATACAGTTGCCAGCCCTGGGACACTGAACAAGAAAAGGTGGTGCTGGGGGAGATAAACAGTGGGTTGATGACAAACAATAAAACATAAATGAGCACGTCCTCTTTCAAAGTGCTACATGTATTTTCTGTTAAGTTATAATTGAGTATGTCCACAACAAAACAACTACATTTATAATACTATACCATGCATCCATTTTAGAAAATATTTTAAAATGGGCTTTTGCCTTGGCCCACCTACACAAAATAATGAAGAAATATCACTCGTCAGGAACTCCCTAAGAAAAATAAACCTTAAAATAGCATGGTACGCTCACTGAGTAACACGTATTTCTGCAAAACTGCTGTTCTTTATATATTTTGCATCTGAAAACTGCAAGTCTCACACGGGCACACACAAAAGACAGACAGACTGCTGCTGTGGACAAAATGGTGCCATTTAATACAAAAATCTGGTTTATGCATAGCCTGGCTGTACTGCATGCTGGGCCCAAGCAGAGTGGGATGCAGCCAGTTATATCGAACAGTTGTGCCCTCAGCAACAAATGGTGCATTCATAAAACTGGAAAAGCCTCTGTCTAGGGGATCGCAGCTCTGCAAAGGAAACAATCGCTTGCTGACATTTTCTGAGGGAGGATATGGCCAAAAGAGGTTGAGGGGGAGAAGTATGATCTACAGGAAAGTTATGTTCAGAAGAAATACCAAAATATAAGGGAAGAAAACCCTAATCTGCCACTGAGCTGCCTTTGC
This sequence comes from Aleadryas rufinucha, assembly GCA_013397815.1. Classification (NCBI taxonomy): domain Eukaryota; kingdom Metazoa; phylum Chordata; class Aves; order Passeriformes; genus Aleadryas; species Aleadryas rufinucha. Next base: position 377,741 of record VZTH01012477.1, on the reverse strand, counting down.
ACTCTCCCTCCATTAGCTAGTCTCTAACAAAACAGCAAGGCCACCTGAAAAGACATGTGGTTGGAAAACACTTGGCCAGTCAAGGGTATAGAAGAAAAAGAAGAAAAGAAAAAGCTTTCTTGTAGAACGCTGGCCCATGAAGAAGCGACAGCCATCACACAGGCTGCAGTACACAAAGCCGCATGTGACAGGCAGTTTCTAACAAGTTTCTTACCCTTGCCTTTATTAGCTATGCCACCTCCACACTGGTAACTAAAAGCCAACATCTGGTGCTAGCTAAATGTCACCACAGACAATCCCTTTAATAAAAATTTAAAGAGTCTGGGTCCCAACAAGGAAATAATTAGTGCTTTGAATGTAAGACCCTACATGAGAGCTTCAAGACTGAAAAAATCCTGGCTTTTAAGCTATCCAGAGCAGTGAGTCTGGTGTGCACTAAGCCCCTTCTCCAGACCCCATGCCACCTCACACTGGGGATGCTCAATTCACAGCTGCTGGCCTGTGTGTAGCCCATCTGGACAGTTCATCTGGTCAGCACCCTGTGCTGGGAAGCCCAAAAAGGTCTATAGATGTCCAGGTCTTGCTGCAGGATGGGAGCATGCTGCCCAGTTTGCCCTTGGCCTAGGGAGCTCTGGCTCCTCAAGCTGAAATGCCAGACACTGCAATCTGCCCAAAACATACCTGGCATCTCCACCTCTGAAAGCGAATCTGACCTGTCCCCAAGATGCACAAGACACCCATGCAAGTCGATGCAGAAGTGCTCCTTTTGAGGCTAAGCAGTTAAGCAGCATGGCTTATTAAAGAATACCTGTCACCTGCTCTGTTCTACTGAGCTAAGCAATAAAGCAAAAAACCCCCACATCATACACCATAACTGAAGTTCAGTGGGAGAGCCAGGGGCAGTTCCTGTAAGAGACCAAAAGAATTGAGACTCACCTACACATTGACAGGAAATAAAAAACAATTCTCCCCAGCCACTCCTGGCTGCCCTGAGGCTGTGGTGGGGCATGCACCCTGTTTCCTCCTGGCACTCGTGCAGCATAGAGGCCTCACATCTCGCCCAATAAACATTTTCTCCTAAAAACAAATCTTGACAGTTTGGGAGAACTGAGACTGTCTTCCACAGCCGTGGCAAGCCCAGCTGAAGGAGACAACAGAAATTTTGTGGCTGACAGAATGAGTCCCTCCATTATATTATCAAGAGAGTGTGTGTTTTAAGAGATTATTAATAGAGTCCTCTTGCACTGAAGCCTTTGCAAAAGTATCTAAAAAGGGGATGCATGTAATTCTTCCTAATTCCCCAGTGCACCTAATGGTCTTCTGAGAACCTTTTATGAAACAATTTCAGAGGTGAACAGGACTGTGGTTCCACAGACTGACAGTAAAAGTATTTTTCCAGAGGTTTAAAAAAACCCAACCAACCAAAAAAAGGCAAAACAGGATGAGCGGTTCTTCAAGAGAGAGAGAGCCATTCCTGCACCTCAGTGCCACAAGCAGCCAAAACCTGCAGGTCCACAGGAGTCGAGGAATAAACACTGGCAGCATGCACGGCAAGCTACAGAGGTGAGAACTGAGCCACAGCTATTGAGGCACTGGAGAATGAAAGGCAATGCTTTTGTTTACCAGCTGCGCACTGCAAATGACTGCTTCTGCAAGAAAGCTTGCACTGTCCTTGCATAAATAACTTCAATAAAATGGTATAAAAAGCCACTTCATTGATGCTGGTTATCAGCTGAAGACCTACAGCAAATACAAAACTACAAAAGCTTTTACAGAGGCATCAAAGCAATCTAAAAACTGTCTGACTTTACTCCTTGGTCACTTTCCAGGCAAGGCAAAAGTCTGCACATACATGTAAAGTTTCATACATGCTCCCATTAAACCTGCCCTCAGTACTAAGTGAATGCATTCTAGAATTCAAGTGGCACACATGATTTGGTTTCCCTCCACAGGCTTTACAAAGGCTTCTAACACAACACATGATCAACTTATTAGGAAATTATTTGTTTGTTTTAAATTTGGAGAAGGCAGCAAAAACACCTGGGAAACCGTGGGAGAACATCAACAGAGTTGAAAAGAAAATTACATCCCAGCCTCCTGAAAAACTTTAATATAAAGCTCTTTGGGAAGTCTGTGAATAAGGGATGAACAAAGAAGTACTCCATTTGAGAAATATCCTTCCTTTAAACACTGAATCACAGAATGCAAGTCTCTGCATCAACTTGCAAAAGAAAAAGAAAAAAAAAATCCTGCCTGAAATGTGTCACTTTTTTGCTGCTGTTTACTTTGTTTGTTTGTAGTGGTTTGCTAAAATCCCACAAATATTTTAGACTGAAACCACAGTCCGTATTTTATATTTAGATGAACTATGGCATCTTTCAAGAAGCTGTAATTGTAAGCCTGCATCTAAAGCTCTCCCTCTGCCTGCCCTGGGACCATGCAGCCACTGCAGAAGGAAGAATGTGAGCCGTAACTGCAGCCCTGGTGGTGACCCTCCTCCATGCAGTGGCCCAGCCACCCCACAGCTCAGTTCCAGCAGGATGCGAGAGAGAGTCCTTGCACCTCCCATGATAAGGGATGGTTTTGAGTAGGATGGCTAAAGTCTGTAGGTAAAATTTAAAACCAACAAAAAAGTTTCTTCCTTTCTTTCTTTTACTTCCCATCTGATCCAGGTGGAACAAACAGGATAGGATTTACCTCTTGTGCTGGTGCCTCTAGTATCAGTCCTGATTTAAATCAATATAAAACACAGTAGGGAAAGAAGTCTGAAGGTTTCTAACTGGGTGTGTTGAACACCATGACCTCCTCACACCCCCGCCCCACAAATACTTAACTGCTGAATGAAATTCTTCTCGTTTCCTGCACTGAATCATCTGTGTCACCACAAAGATGAGATTTTTAGCTGAGCGCACACGTTTCTGATTTGAGGGGCATGCAGTAGAGGGTGTTTCTCAAACTACTGTCAGACCAGCCACACACGGTTTGGATTTCTTCTGTGTTTGAAGTATCATTTAACTAAATCTCTGTTTTTCCAATGGGGTACAACCTTTCAGTGATGCTGTTTTCTAGGAAATATGTAGGTGAATGCTGCTGCTTCTTTTGCAAAGTATTATTTGAATGGAGCTAGGAGGGACAGGATATGCTGATTTGCACAATTAAAAATAACTTACAATTTGAACTGTGGCATCAGATGCTTCAACAAATTTCATTAGGGCAGATTACATGCTCTTTTCAAAATGCCTTTTTTCCAGACCTCAACTTAAAATCATTTCATTAATTTACCCACAAATTACCTCATTTTCATTGCTAAGCTGATCAACTATTTTTTAATCACTACAGCAATTCATTCTGCAGAAAAATTAGCAGCACTGTACCCTCAAATACAATAAAGAAACATCCAAGTCACCCAAGAGAAAGAAAGGTGAGGCAAAATGCTAAACCACAGTTCCTTAACCACCCTTCCTAACCAGGATGGCTTTGTACCATTGCAGGAATGGAAGGGAGGAAACTGTGATCTGTTTGGCTGTGCACTGCTCAAGTCAGTGGGATCTTTGTGGATGCTGGGTAGGAACAGGCCCCTACAAATATGCAACAAGCAATAGCAACGCTTATACTCTGCTCTGGATTGATCTGAGTCACGAGAAGCTCAAGCTGTCAGTCAGCAAGAGTGCGAGCAGGGCTGATCGTTCTGGTCATCTCACTGGAGCAGAAGAAAAATCCAAGATGCACATCCTCCTTGCAGTACCCCCACATATTCTCACCCAGATGAAAGCTTAAGGATAAGAACCATATTTTTCACACAGGCCTCTTTTTTCCACAGTGGTGTCAACCTTCTCCATCTCTTATTTTAATAAAGGAAAACCTACCATCCTTTTGACCTTGGACTTGTTCATTTTCTCTGTTTCTCTCAGTCCATGCTCTTTGCTAACCATTCAGCATGCTGCGAGCCCTGATAAAAGTGGTTAATGTTTACTGAAACCTGTGTATGAACTGTACTAAACCTGACGCAGGGGGAGGCAAAGTTCTGCTAGCAGCATCCACGACCAATTAAAAAGAAGTGTTGGCTTGTTTTTCTTTTTAAACTCATCCCCCCTCTGCTAAACAGCTGCATGAGTAGATGGGCAGGCAGCACAGGGAGAAGACTGAAAAAGTTCTTCTAATCCATCCACCTAGACACTTCAAAATAAGTCCCTGTTCTGAGTACCACAGGCGTTTCAGGAATACACAAAAGCAATGAAAGAACTACTGGGGTTCTCTTTCTGGGGGGATGCGTACTTTATCCCCAAATAATTGTTTTCCAAAACAGTCTGAAAACCTACAAGACTAGCAGAACTGTTGAGTGTTTCCTTTTAGCTTTCCCGGTAGAAGTCCATACACCCCTTGGCTTGAGCAGTCTTCAAAACATCCTATCAATTAAATGAAAAAGCAGAATATTACTACTGTAAACTCAAACTACAAGTAAAAGTTGATCGGTATGATTCAGAGACTTTAAATTTATCATAATTTCTTCTCAGCAGAGGCACAGACTTAAAAACAATCAGCAGTTTCAACAGCTGTATCCCTGCTATTTAGAAGAACGTTTTGTGCCATAGACTAAATGTATGCATCACCCCTTCTTAGCTTACTGGCATTTTCTCCCTCTGTATTCTAACATCCAGCCCAGAGAGCTCTTACAGACAGCTCCTTCCTTCCTCCCTCCCACTGTCTCTGGTGACACTGTCTCTGGTGACAGTGGGATGCTCTCAGGTGTTTAATGACAATTTTTTTTTTTTGTACTAGAGGGCAGCAACAGTGCCACTGTCACCTTGGAAACAACCATCACCCACTGTTTGCAGAACAAACAATGGTACCTTTTCAGCCAGCACAAGGCAGGCAGGGCAAGGGGCAGCCAAGCAATTCTGGGACTTACAGGAGTGTTAACATATTGCATTCATTCAGTGCGTCAAAAAATAGTTCAGCACGAGGAGCAAGGCGCTCTCAAAGTGAGAGCCTTTGGCTGCAAACCACAGACAAGTGCACAGGGCTCAGAAGGTCAAACAAGTCTCCCCAGTCAGCAAGGAGGTCTTTTCCTCTGATTTTTTTACTTGCCCTCCTGTTCCCCTCTCTCATACATACAGAAGGAAGAAAAACACACCTATTTAAACTGATCTTATCCATGAAAAGTCAAGTGTTCAGCTTCCAAGTAGCGCTCTCTGAAGTTTTCTCAGTGTGCCAAAATATTTTAAAGAACTGTTTACCCGCACTTGTAGTGCTTTGTACCCAATGCATCAAGAGCCGTTTCCAGAAGCGTTCCTTGTGAAGTTAGTGAGAATTGCGGTTATTCAGCATTTCAGACTGTATGCCTAAGCACTCAAACAGTTATATACCCCTCTCCTCTCAAAATAATTCCATTTTCAGAGAGACAATCTGCCTGCTTTAAAATACAGACACTCAACAGCAACTTCTCAGTGTCTTCCTGTCTCCTGGAGACTTTTTTCTCTGCTCAAAAAACTCCCCCACCACCAAAGAAGCCTTTTTACCTACAGTAACCCAGGGGAAAGCTAAATATTTAAGGATTCAAGTTTTATCAATTTAAAGACGCTCTCACAAAGTGCCTCACTCTTGTGGCCTGTCACATGCGGAGTGTTCAAAGCAGAATGGAGACTGAGGCATCACTCGGATACCTGAGTGCTTTACAACCTTCCCATACCGGCTTGCAGACACCTACATTGCTGAGAGCAACCTCACAGCAGTCCAGCTGCCCAGCTCATCCATAGGGTCACTTGGCAAAGGATTGTAAGGCCCTGCAAAACCATGCTGCTGCTTGACTTGTGCATAAAAGGACATCCAGGTGTGCTGTGAAGGAGTGCCAGGCGCAACACACCCAGCTGAGAACTGCACTGAGGTGATGAGAGCCGTATAAAGGTACAACAAAGCAGCTCTTGGGCGAGATCTGTAGATTTCCACATCACAATATAAACACTTTTCTATAGCCTTCACTCATCTTTCACAGCACACTCAGCTTTGGCAAAGTAAAAAGGAAAAAAAAAAAAGGCAAATCACGTTTAGACTGTCAGAAACACTGACTGGTGCTGTCCTGCAAACTAAAGCCTCCAGCAAGCTTGTCCGTGTGGGCCGGACAGGTTCACTCACGACTACAACCACGGTAGCTCAGTTGAGTCAGACTAACATTACTAAACCTACCTTAATGTTCATTAAGATGCAGGTTAACACATTTACTGGTCTTGCACAGCCACAAACATGACTTTGGACACGGCAGGCTGTACCTTAAGGAGCATCAAGAGAGGTTTTTTTTTTTTGAAATTGTGTTCGGCTAACTCAGTTGACCTCAAACAATTGAGACACACACCCTTTTTGCCTGTCAGGACAGGGTCCTTCTCTGTCTTGCACTGCTGGGACAGGAGAAGTGAAATATGTATGGAGGTGATTCACATAGAACCCATCCTTCACTTACTCCTAATAGGGGGTGGAGGGGAGGGAAGCATATGGGTGAAAAGCCGCAGCTGTTCCAAGGCTGTTCCAACTTTACAGCACACGATTTATGGAAAACAAAACAAGAGGAGCAGAAAAATAGGATTTGAACATTACCGACCTAGAAGAATCACTGTAAATACCTCCTGCTCTGTGCAAGGGCTACCCTGGGCTCCATCTGCCTTCAAGGCCAAGAAAGGAAACATTAAACTTAAACAGCAGCCAGGATTCACTGTCTGCTTCCTAACATGCTTAGATGGGGCAGTCTCTACCAGTGGCAGAGCACAGGCAGGGCACTGCCCAAGCCTTGCTCCTGCCCTGCACTTGGCACTGCCACTGTGTGCGCCAGCCAGAGCCTGGCCAAAGGGCAAACACAACTCTGCCCCACAGGACTGCCCTCTGCCCCAGCATCCTCACCCAGCACCAAGTTCGGATGGGCGTGCGCTCCTCACACCCCAGCCACCGGCTCTGGCAATTTTGGCAGAGGCACGTGCTCCAGAGGGCTCTGACGCAGCAGGCGAGGGAGGCGCAGGTACCAGTCGGACAGGAACACGCTCCTGCCCAGGACAGGCTTACTGAGGGCTGGGGCTGCTACTCAAGGCACCGCACCACTGCCCAAACAAACACGGATGCAGGCGCATCCCCCTTCGCTCGGGCATCCCCGCCAAAACTCCCTGTGGCCATGCCCAGTGGACACAGGCCTCCCTGCCACGAGGGCGATGGAGCAGCAGTGGCTGCAGCAGGGCCAGCCCTTCCCTCCCTTCCCCCCGCGCAGCCGCCCCCACCCTCCAGGAGCTCTATCGCAAATCCCCAGGCCGCGCCGACTGCCAGCTGACAGAACTGTTTAGTCAGCAACCAGCGAGAGAGGAGCGGCCGCCCCCCTCCATCCTTCCCGGCTCCTTCCCGTGGTACCTCTCCCCGCCGCCAGCAGCGCCAGGGAAAGAAACACTCTCTTGCTCCCCAAGCCCTCCCCAAAACGGTGAATACCCGAAGCATTCACATTTCCGAAAAGTTTGTCGAGCTTCGCACGCAGCTGAAGGATGCGGGTTGTTGTTTTGCTGCTTTTTTTTTATTCCCACCCCCTCCCCTCGGTGCTTTGTATAACCCTCTTTCAGCACCCTGCCCCATCCCCCAGGCGAGAGGAGATCCAGAAGCGCTGCTGCTGATGGAGGAACTTCCTCCATTTGCTGTGAGAACATCACTCCGGCGGCCCCGCGCCCCGCGCCGCCCCGCAGAGGAAGTGCAACATAATAGCCAGGCCCCAGGTGCCAAGGTTAGCCTGTCCTTTTCCTCTCCCCGGGATGATTTCCACCCCTTTCAATACCAGCCTCCCGAAGAGCAAGGCCTTTAAAAGTTACATGGAAAAGTTATGAACAACACCAGCAACGACAACAAAAAGAAAGCTGAAACCTGCTCAAGCACCACCACACGGCCTTTGCACACCAGAACTTACATGACTCAGAAAGGCTGAGCCTATTCTATGAAGCGAAAAGTCTAGTTTCATCCATGCACAAAAAAGCCGAACAACTTAAACTGTACTTTTCTAAGTCAGAGCAGCAGCCCAGCCCGTGCCAGCGAGGCAGCAGTACCACCAGCATAAGGAACTGCCTGTGCTGGCCTTCTCTGCTTGCCCAGGGCACATGTAACAACCACAGCAGTACAAATGTCTCGGCTGAAAGGAAAACCACATCTCAGGCCAGGCTGGAATAATGAAAACCCTGGGCAAAAGGCATGGATTTAGTCTACAAGGCAGATGGAGATCAGCACCCAAACCCTGTTTCTCAGAGCATCAAGTACACAGTTTCCATTCTCTATTCTGACAACACCTGCATAACTGAAGGCACAAAGTAATTAAAAAGAAATAGGTTTTAATGGAAAGTCTCACAGTGTCTTATTATACTTTTCCCTTTTCAGTTTGCTTGCTTGGTACAAAAGCATGCATCTGCTTCCTCCAAAATGCAAAAACTCAGTGTTGAGTTGTTGGAGGGAAGCTCCTACACTGGCTCATTTCACAAAATTCTCTGCCTTTCCAGGTGGAACAAGGCGAGATTAAAAGGTGTAACTATGCCCTAGGTGTTATGATGTTATCCATAATTTATGCAGAAACAAAATGTCCCATACTGACATCCCTATGACAAAGCATTTTTTGGCTTATAGAAAAGTGTTTCATGGTGAAAAAGTGAAGTCTCTCCTTTCCTCCTCTCCTACCCATAACAAAATACATGCATGCATTCTTTTTTGCCTTTTCTCCCCGCTGAATATCCATGCAACTGGCTCCAATTCATTTGATTAGTAAACTGCAGAACAATTGAGGAAAGTGAAGAGTTAGCAACCTGTCTCAGTTTATCATACTGTGAATATAAGGAGTCACTGAAAGGAAAAAAACGACCCTACAGTCTCCAAACAACTAAGCAATGGTGAGGACTGAAATTCTCTAGGAAAAAATAATGTTTTAAGTTCAGAACCCCTTAATTCTCTCTTCCACGCTTCAGTGCTAAAACCTCACATTCTACACAGGCTGCCTGCTGCCAAGAGATAGACAGCTGCAACACATAGACACAAAAAGGAGGTGTCTTTTGGCTGCAGTTTTAGATTTCTACATGCTGCCCTGTTTTATATGGTACTCCCTCAAACAGTTACAAAAAAAAAACCCCTGCAGATATCTAAAAACAAGTGGGACTGTTGTAACCGATGATAACTACTGATAGAGCCTGTATTAAATGTGCAGATGCCATAAGGCCCTTTCACAGTCCATGCTCCTCTGCAACAAGACAATTTTCTAGGAAATGTGCTGTTGCAGTCTTTGTACTTACTTGGCTTTTAGCATATGTTTAGTTTCATATCTTATAATAGAAGCCTGGGCATTCCAACAAAACCTACATCAGTCTTCACTCTTATTTTCCTTAAGCTGGTATTTCTGGGCTGTGATTGATACTCTGCCCTGGCTGCTCAAACAGACTTCTTCCACAAAAGACACACCAACACTGCCAAAGCTGCACCAGATTTGTACCAGTCCAGTCAGAACAAAACCTGGACCACAATCTTACATGATGAAACATGATCTCCTTACACAATATCAAGCATGATTAAGAAAGAAACTCTCTCAAGATGGAAATTAATTTGGAAATAAAAAGAGCAGCTAAAGGAGACATCTGATTTCCAGAATTTTTTACACAGCTAATGCAATAATGAGATTTGCATCAAGAGAGCAAACAAAGAATGTATGATAAGGTGGGAAGATAGGACTATCTTTGCAGCCAAAACTCTCAAGCCTCTAGATAAAAACAGTGTGTAGTTTTGTGCCGCTTGCACTGAGGGTCAGCATCTCTCCAGAAGCTCTCCCCTTCCTTCAGCTGCTCATTCCCAGGCAAGGGAAAGACTATGATTTGCCTCCCCTTTACTGACCAAAACAAAAGTTGGTGAGGTATGATTGTTCAAAGACACAAAATATTAAAGAGGACTGGCTAGTCAGAACATTTTAGAGATAAGGCTTACAGAGAAACCCCACAAACCCCTTGTGTATCAGCATCTCCGAAGATTACAACAGCAGGAGTAAACTGCTAGAGGTGAAGGGGTAAGCAAATTACAAAAAACAAAAACAAAACCCAAACCCCTTCAAGCTGGTTTTGCTGTTTCTTCATCCTATGATGTCAAATGCCCATTTAGGTTGCCAAGGAAACCATTCTGAAGTCACTAATTCAATGTCATTATGACTTTTTTTAGTTACCAAGGCAAAGACACACCAGTAAAGGGAAAGCTGGGAGGAAATACCTAAATATCAAAAGGCTCTTAAAAGAGCGCATCTTCAAAGAGAGAAAAAACATCAAGAACAGATCTCCATTGAGATTTTTCCCTTTGCATTGTCTGCAGTCACATACCTGGAAGAATACTTGCCTTGAAGTTGTGGAGGGAAGATGCTTGAATACAAGTGGTGTTAAACACAACCTTTAAAGGCAAACACCACAATGTATCTGAAAGACAGGGGCAAGTGGGAAAAAGAAAAGGGGAGGGAGTGGGGAAAGTGGCTCTATTAACATAAGGCTGCCACTCTTAAGAGTTACTGGAATCACAGTGCAGAGATGCCCATGAACTGATAGTAGCCATGGAGCGGATGCTCACTCTCACCTTCAAGCAGGCTGGAAGCCAGAAAAGCAGGTAAGAACCTACATGTTAAAAATGAAGCATCTTTAAAAAAATGCAAAATGGTTGTGCTGGTTTTTCAACATCTCAACTCCAAGCCAGCAAAGATCCTAAGCCCAACAAACACAGCAGATGCAGTTCCTATATGCAAGGACAGATACAACAGACATTGCTAATCACCCCCCACCCATGGAGCAGAGCTTGGATTAGGCTCTGTCTACAGGAATTCATTAACTCAGCAGCACTGATTCAAGTGCTGATGATTCAAGGATCCATCCTAGCAGGCAATGCACCTTGTTTCATCCAAGGTTGATTCGAGGACCTTGCAAAGATAATCTGGCAAAAAGGCATTCCACTTGATTCTTCCACTTTTCATCCTGGCCCTTGCTTCACTAGGAAGATGTGATGGTTCTGACGGTTTCAGCAGCAGTCTTTTTAATGATGGTTGCATTGGCTTTTAAAATCTGTTCTACCTGCATTTCAATCAGAAGTCCTGTCATCCTCTGTTCTTCTCCCACCTCCTTCTGCCAGCACAACTAAGTCAGCTGCACAGTAAGTCTGCTGAGAGAACTGATCAAGCCAAAACTGAACATTCAAAAGACACAGGGACAAATACAAAAAGTCCTTATCAGGTTTCTGGCCTAGCACTTTAAGGCATACCTTTAAGATATTTAAAATATTTATTATTTTGAATACATACCCTAAGAAAACAAGCAGTCAAGAAAATACTTCTAATTAAAGCAACATAAACATGCCCTCCTGCTTACACATACACAATGACTTTATTTTATGTTTATTTTTAGGTTTTCCTGATCTAACACCCAAGAGCAGAGAGACACCTGCAAAGCATATGCCATGCTAGGGCTCCATTCCTTGCTCCTCACATGGCCTTGATGATATTAAATTTAAATTTAAGCTACTAAATGTATAGAGCAGCAGCAGAGCAATACAAGAGGAGCTCTGAATTCAACAATCAGACCTACAACCACAGCTTGATAGTTCAAAAGAACAGCCCTGCCTCCTTTCTCCAAACACATATGCTTGCTACTTTCAAATACTATATCATTCACAGAGCCCACAGAGCTCAGTATTAAGTGCTGAACAGCTTATTAGAATGGTTTTACACACAGCAACCTTCAAAGATTATCATCATAAATCAGTACTACTTGATGAACAGGGCTTGTTTCTCCTAAGACCACTACATTTCATCAATCCTGAGAGGCTTAAAACAGGGAGTAAGTAACCTAGATAAAACTGAGTTCCGCTGTGAAAGGCTTTCGTTACCAGGTTTGAAAGCACTAGTGTCACCCTTGCAACTAAGTTCCCAGTTCAGGCAAGTTGAAATAAAGGTATCAAGAGCTAAACACAAATCAAGTAGTACACATCATTTGGTGGGCAGGTTAAGGTAGTGCTTTAAAAGCCAAGGTTCCTTTTTAGGCCATGTCAGCAGTGAAGAATGTGCAGCACACAGAGGAAGAAAGGGGTTAGCATGACCTGAACTAAACCTCTCCTTCCTCACTCTCCACAAGCGGCTGCATTTCGGCAGCCTTGTAAGCACTGATTTGTAAAGCAATCTAACTAAGTAAATACTAGCACTGTGGTTAGTACTGAAGCAAAATTGTTTTGGTTGCAAAAACTAAATTATCAAAGTCCACCAACACGGACCAGTCAGTCCTACAGGTGGACAAGTGGGTTCACAACTAGCAAATATAACAAAAGTGATGGAAACACAGTAGAATTGCAGAATATGCTGATTTTACTTCAGTGAGCTCAAAACAATTCCTCTGATACATATCAAGAATAAACTGATGGATGAATCCTAGTCATCATCCCGAATCAGGAGGCAAGCATGGAAAGTGGGCAAACTTTATTGTGGGCAGTATATCTCAATTTAAGCAGAACCTAAAGAAACACTCCCAGAGCCAGCAAGGACAATGTCCCTTGTCTCTGCTAAGTTGTATTCACCAAGGTTTTAGATACACAGGGCATGCTTCAGGCTGCCATTTATAGGGAGGAAGCAAAGGGGGATACAGGGACATTGCTCATGGAAACCAGCAGTATATTTGGGAAGGAAAACAGCAAGAAAAGCATCATTTAAACAAGCATTCTCAAGCAATCAGAATGGAAGCAACTGAGCCAGACCTACAAACAACCTCACCAATCAGCATCTTCTGAGTGCAACTTGCCAACGTGGAGAAAGTTTCACAAAAAAGCTGCTGGAGAATCATGGCAGTACCTGGAAATCTTTTAAGCCTGTCCAAGTATATGTCTTACAGCAATAAATATGTAGGCAAATAAAGTATTTTTGGCATGTGCCTGTGATAGATGTTAACAGGACAAACCAAAGCTTTAAAAAGCATTGATGAATGTCATAATCAAAAGTATGGAACTGTTTCTGCATAATAATGGATATTCAGATTGGGACTCCAACCAGGGAGGAAGGCCACAGAGGTGATACACCAGAGGTCCAGAAAATCCTGAAAGGTGTGGAGAAGAGGTTGGTAGCAAATGAATACTTGCTATTTCTCTTAGTACAAGTCCTAAATGCTATTAAGTGAAAGCATAAAATGGCAGGTTTAGAAAATCAGTTTTTCACCTCCTCTCCAACAAAGTATACAGATAAACTGTAAAACTCACCATCACAACATGCCAAGTGTCAGTACAGGTTCAAAAAGCCACTGGACAAGCTCACAAAAAAGGATTATTGAACCTAAATACTGTAACTATATTAATATTCCTTGGCTCAAGGGATTACAGAAGCTGCATGCTGCTACATTAGGAAAGCATCATTAACAGGTACCCTCTTGCCACACTCTCTCTTGATAAATCCATACTGACCAGCATCTTGGGCATCATAAGCTTTGGGTCTGATATGGTATTAAGACACAATCAGGACTCCCTCTGGTTTTCAGTTCTGCAGGCAAAAAACGCAGCATGACTTACTCCACAGAGTTTAGCACAGAACTAAAGCACCTTCTGCCACAGATCCAGAGGCACTTCTGTCAGCTTGAGGAGGCATTCTATGCTCTGAATCCAAGCTTCACCGGAGAAGCAGGTACCAGGAACTGCTCATTCCAGGACAGGGCTGTCCTGAGGAAACGTTGCCAGAGCCGCAGCTTCAACGTGATTCAGGTCAGGGTGATTTCAGAGGTTACTGTACCAGGGCTGTCATCCCTGCCTGACGGCCAGTGGTTACTGTGCTTGCAGCAGAGACACGTCCAGCTCCAGTGATGCCCATAATTGAAGTTTTAACTACCACTCAATTCAATTCAAACACAGCAAACTCTGAAGCGCACCGCTTGGGAGGAGATACATCCACCCTTCTGCCTCCTCTGCAACATAAACCAAGCCCTTTGTCCAGAGTCAGAGCAGAGCAGCAGGACAAGAAACCTTTGGAAAAAAACTAAGTGCTTTCTGCATCAAACATTTGCCTGAGGTTCTCACCCAGCCAGTGAGTACAGGCATGCTTACTTCCAGGCCTTTGGATAGGGATAGTGGTTAGAGGCTCATTTGGGGACCACCTTCAGCAGAAGAGCCCAGCACAGAGCCAGGCCTCTTGTTGGTACTGTCACAGGCCATATTAACTCGTCGCCCTCAATATGCATCCAGCAGAGTTCAGGTCATGGATTTGTTGGAAGTTCATCACTTATTCAGGCTTTTGTGTGAGAGGTCATTGCTGTCAAACTGTCTGCTTTCACAAGCACAAAAGCTCATGTTAAAATGTAAATACTTACAGGTGTTCCACCAGGCACTCAAGATGAAAGTCAGAGCAAATATATTAGTCCTAGCCATATTTTATAATGCTGGTAGTACTTGAATGTCATCTGTTTGTGAACCAAGGTTTTTATGTGGGTTCATCTGCCTAGACAGGAAGCACGATCTAATGGTGGAGACACAGGACTGGGCTCTTTTCACAGCATTCGGGCTCTTTTGCTGCCTCTCTTTCTGTCTGCCTCTGTGACCTTGAGTAAAGAATTCTTCATGCCACTGTCCCAGCTGAAAAGAATGTGACTAGATGCTTACTCAGCCACATACGAGGGCTGTGACCCCCTGTCATTTTTCCTAATTACTACAAGAATTCTGGAATGATACAGGAAAAGTTAATCCAACTGGTAAAGTTAACCTGAATTAACAAAAAGCAAGAGCCTTATAAAAGAGCACAACACCCTCCTCCCCCAATGCCTGTGTTTCACTGTTTGTTTTTCAAGATGGAATCTCTGCAACTTATTATTACATCGCCCTTGATGGAGACAGCATTTTGCAAATTCAGCTTTGCAAGAAGCCCGGGTAGGCTGGCTCACCCCTGTTGCCTAGATTTGCGTGCTGCATACCACTTTGCAAGCAATTCAAGCACAACTTCTGTGTTGGGATAACACCACAAGACTAGCAGCAGGACTATGCTGGCACAGGCCTACTGGGAAGATCAACTCCCCAGCTGTGGGAAGAAGCAAAGCCGGCACAGGCTGCAATCACCACGTCACCCTGGAATCCAGTTTCATGTCCAGTCCAACCTCGTTCTGTGATTGAGCTGCACAGTTCTGGAAAAGCTGGTATCCTCTTCCCTCAGCACTTCCAGCTACACGTCAGATTCTCTTGTGACTTTTGGAAACTGCTATGTTAGCTATTAAACTGGAAAAAGCCATCTTTGGCCCAAGAGGAACTCACATTCATCCAGTTCAGTACCGATGGCAGGGGTAATTTTGCACTGTGCATCCAACATCGTGGAAGTCATGAGACAGCCCCCCCCGCCCTTAACCACGCAGAGGCATCTCCATCAGGGAACCTGGTTATCAACATACCAGGAGAGGCAGCTTCGGTAAACCTCACGGGTGACACGAAGTGCCGTCTCTCTGGAACAACCAAGGGGAGTGGAAGGAAGCTGCGAACAACTGTGTTCTTCTGATGTGCATTCCCTTCCTCTGCTCAAGCACGCACAGGAGGCCAAGTAAGCACACATGACATGCTCCCTGCAGGATGCCACATCCTGCCCGATTTCATACAGCATCCCAAGGCAAGCCAGATATTTTTCAAACACAGTATGATGTTTGACAGCATGATCTGTCACAGTGTGACAGGTACTCAGAGACAACATAGGGGACAGAGGAGGGAACAGCACTGACAGATTTATCCAACAGTGTTGAACTGTTCCTAGCCACATTTCTCTTAGAAGGCAAAAAACCCCAAGCAAACAGACACGCTGCAGCCACATGCAAATTTTACGATGCATACATATTCTTTCTGCTCTTTGCTTTTGGTACTTGTTTTAGTTTTATGAATTTCTCGTAACTCTCACTCACCCAAACCCTTCCCATTCCTATAGAAGGTAGTGGTCTGTTTAGAAGAGGGAGGTGGAAAAAGAACCGTGGAGGTGGTTTTATGTAGTGCTTAACCCACTCAAGCTGCTCCCAGCCTTGCTCCCCGTCACCCCCCCCCACACGGTGCTGTGTTTTAAGGAGCACTGGTTATGCTGACATCAGTGAGGCTCCGGGGGCCATCTAGGCAGCTGTTCCTGCTCCTGTGTGTGGCCACGAGCCAAATCACTCTGCCTTTTTGGTGATGTTCCCTCCTGCCGGCTACCCCCACTCCCAGCCACACGTCTGCAGGGTAGGGCAAGGTGGCCACTGGCAGCCTTTCCAAAGAAACCTAAGTGGAAAAAAAGATGGGCAGCTTTCATCTCCAGAAATCACCAGCACAGTGATTTCTGACAGCGTGCTGTGCATTGAAAGAACTGCAGTTTCTCTTCCCGGAGAGCTGAAGACCAAGCTGCCCTTAGGACTTTGTCACCTAGAGGAGAAAAACACGTGCTCTGCCCTTCCTCTCCCCGCGTGCAGGGACAGCCCACCAGCATCAGAGACCGCTCGGTACAGCTGTTCCCCTGTTTTAAAGCAGACCATCCGTGGAGGCAGCTATTCTCCAGCCAAATGATGATAGCAGAGGAGCAGAAAGATCATCCAGATCGACCCAAGTGCACAAGACGGGTGCAAGAGATCTTCCAGGCGCAGGAAAGGGGAGCCACCGCGGCACTATTTCTTCCCTCTATTGCTCCCCGCAAGGGCAGGAAGCAGTGCGAGGGCAGAAGAGGTGTGCCACGGCACCTCTCGGCCCAGCCAGTCCCACGGGGGCAGGTTTTAGGCAGCTGGCTCTCTGCAGCCTGTAATCCCAGCGGCGGGGTGCGTCCCTGTGCTGAGCCACAGCCAGATCCGGGGAGTGAAAAGGTGACAGCCAAGCCAACTCCACATACACCCTCAGAGCCTGCAGCTCAGACCCCATGTCAAGATTAGGAAAGTATGCGCACACAGAGAGCACATGAGCTGCTGGAGTACTTTCATTTAACTCTTGCAGACACCGAGTATGGAAGAAGTTTGGGTTCACGGCCACGTTTCTGGCCACCTCCCTTCAAAAGCAACTCTTCTCAGACTGCAAGAGCTGTGACAATTCCTCGGGCTGAGCAATGCCTCCTGAAATAGGTCAGAAGTCGGTGAGATGAGTTTGGAGCTGTGGCTCACACAGGTTAAAGATTCTGGCTTCTGTCATGAATACTTTTCCTGAAAGTCAAAGGCAGGCCCCAATCCTGAAACACTTCCCTTAACTTTTGCCCATGCCAGTATTTTGACTTTAAAGGAACAACCTGCTTAAGTAGAATTATATCTGTATTTAAAGTGTCTGCAGGATCAGTGCTTGGCTTGATCTAGACTTGCCACTGACATACGCGCGCACACACACACACATACACACCAGCAAATTTAGAAAATACCTTGAGAGCTATCGGGATAAGACAAAAAAAAAAAAGGATAAAGATGGTAACCCCCATCAAAGCACATTTAAAATTTACATGCGTGTATGTTGGAGGATGATTCACCAGGGCAGGAAAAATAGAGATGCCTGAGGGCTATGGCTGGAAGCACAAGAAAGGCCCCTAATACTCAAGTTTATCTGGGCAAAGGAGAGTCCCAAAACTGAACAGGTCTGTAGACTATCAGCACCATAATAATTAATATAATAATGATAATTCTGGGACTCCCACTTTTTAGTTTTACCTCTTCTAAGGAATAAGAATTTAAGTCCTGAATGTTAGCAATCTTATACTGCAAAGAAACACTCCTTCAGCCATGAAACAAACTCGACTCCTTACTTCTCTGTACCGAGCACAAAAACAGCACACAGAAACACGAGTTTCCCTGGAACAAACCAGTCAAATTCATTCAAATCTTCTCGAAGCACAACAGGGCAGAACCCATTCCTGTTCCCAGAGCTTATTACAGTAACATGACTAAACATGCTCAGCAGTCCAATGTGATAGGATGCATCCATTTGCTGATGCCAGAGGAAGATGCGTGTCTCTTCTACATGGCACTGCTCTCACAGGCTGCTTTTCAAAAGATGTTTTGAAAAGCGACCTGCTGCGTACATTCTTAACAAGTCATAGTATCACCGGCTGTACAAGTGTTTGACCTCTACTTGCTATGCACTGTGGACAAAAATCTGACATCAGCTTATTCCAACCTTAGTAACACCAAACTGCTTCTGCAAAGCTGGCTGGAACAGACTACAACAACGCACCGATAAACTCCCAGACGGACCCCTGAAGTGCTGAAAGCGCAACTAGTTTAGTACATGAGCCCACGTGTTTTAAATTTGGGTTGGTTTAATCTAAGTAAGTAACCTGATTAAAATGGGATTCTTCTCTGGAGGTCTAATTTCTAGATGTTTCCATTACTCCATATGCTTTTATGCTGTTTAAACATAACGAATGATACATACATCACTTTTGGGATGATTTAAGAATTCAGTTTAAAACTACAACACAAGTCATTTAAGGCAACAGAATTGAATTACTTTGTGAATGGTAAGGGCCAGCAACTGCACTTATCAGTCTAGGGAAGGTGAAATACTGAGGGGGTGACATCTTTCTATTCCCAGTTTCTTCTTCTAATCTCCTAATTTCAGAACCCTGACATTGGTCACTTTTACATACAGACCTAAAGCAAAAAGAGAGAACGATGTGATTTGACTGATGGTTTAAAACACATATTAAAGCTAGAACATATTTGCTTCTAAACCAAACAATCAGGCAGACCCCTGAGCATGTGTATATACTTGCACTTATACTGCCTAGGAAAGAAATCAATAAATAATCTGTCCCTCACGTGCAAAGCAGGCATTTATGAGAGCTGCCCAAATGCTGCTTTGCAACCAAAGCTGTCTGGTTATAAGGAGACACCTCAGCAGGAGCAGTGCAGGTTCCCAGCATGCCTCTACCTTGGTATCTGGAAAGGCTCCATTATGGGGTAAGAAGATAGTTATAATTAAACATTTATACTGAGGTAGTGCTGTGCAGGTCGGTTCCACAGTGTGTTAGGTGGCTTTTCAAAACTCAGTAATTGAATGCTGATCCCTGCCCCGAAGAGTTTACAGAGTAGGAAATCAAAGCATAACACTTGGCATCTGTATACCAGGAATTAAACAAAGACCACCACCAGTTCATTTCCTGGGTCTTTGGACTAGGCAGCTCACATAAACATCCATTACCAGAAATAGTGGAAATTTTTAAATCAGCAGTCTGGACTTTCCTAATCCACATCTGTCCAGCTCTGTTTGAATTAGTAGCTGGGACAGTAACTACAGCATGAAATTTGCACATGCTGCTGGCATCTTCTTGTCCAGTGTAGATTATTTCTGGCCCAAACACTTTTTAGCAATCATTTTGAAAAGACAGCGAGCACACAAACGGAAACATTTACTGCAAGTCAGTCGATTCAGGCCATGCAAGCATGAGAGAGGCTGCCAATACACGAGGTCGAAAGTCAGGCAATAGCAGATCCTTCTGTCCTGAATCTCCAGGACAACCCCAGGGAGGCATCGTTACATCTCCAATGCAGTGCTAGCACACGTCGGCTCTCGGGCAGACCATGGCCACATGCAAGCCTGTGGCCTATGTGGCGTTGCAAAGCCACTAACTCACATCTTTTTCTATGGAGATTAAGAGTTACGCAATGGTGCAAATAAAAACCCTGGCCCCAAACACATAGGGGCCATCTCTGTCCCAGATCCATCCTCGGGGAGAATTCTCTACATTCCCCTTTTCCTGCAGGGAAAGACAGGCCTGGGAAGGACAAGTCCTCCTCCTACTCACCAGACTGAACACACTCAATAAAGTAAAAGCGCAACCGCTAGGCAATGGCCACACTTTCAATGATGCCCAAAACCTGGATGGATTAGTCAAAACACACTATTATATCGCAAATTCAGTTTGGTGTTTATCAAACAAGCTCCTAAAACAGATGCACTGACTTGGTTACTACACCTGTAAGAACTTTTAACACCAAAAAATACAAAGACACTATTAGTATTTCAGTTTTTTTTTAAAGTTTCCTGGCATCTTTCATGCTATGAATGCTCAAGAGCTTTCAGCTGTATATACCCCACATAAAATCTTAGTCCAGAGAAGCCTGAAAGAATTTTGCTGTTGATTCAAATGAACACGCGTTTTCCACTTCTACCTACTATTTACGTATCTATTGATTTATTAAACATGGAACAGCAACTGTAATGGGGCATGATCTGTGTTCACCTTGATCCACTTAATTGTTCTGTGAACACCTCAACTTTCATTTGTTGGCTTTTGAGCACTTAAAATGAGTAACCTTACTATTTATTTCTAACCTTTTTTTCTTTCTCGAGGGAAAAGGGAACCATGGAAAATCCTCAGTCACTAGATTTAAAGAGCTTACAAGTTCCAAAAGCTTTGCAAGAAGAGATTGGGAACTGCTTGAAGCCACAGTTACTGAGGCCGCAGAGTTTACAGAATCCACCAGATCTTTCCTGCAGAGTTTATAATCTGCATGGCTTCCTCCCAAGGTAACCGGCATCCACTCTGAGGTACGGATCATTTCCCTCACCCCTAGAAATTCACCCCTTGCTTTGGCTGAACACGGTAGCCACTGCACGCTCAGCAAAAAGACACTGCCGTTTTGCAAAAAGGAGGAATGGAGACAGAGGATGGAGAATATTTCTTCCATAAAGTCTAGGTAACACTGATAAGAAAATAAATTCTTCACTTTTTGAACAAAACCAGTTTCCAACAATAAAGCAAGTTTACACTAGGGAAACTGGGGCACTCTGATCCAGCCCTCTTTATCCTTTTGCAACATGGATAGTCAGGCTTCTGACAGTTCAGAGACTGACAGGAGATCTTACCAAGCAGAAGAGACACCTATCTGCTGTAAAGGCTGGGAAGTTGCTCCAAGACTTTTTCCAGAAGCTGCCAATGACCACAGTCTCAAACCTTACTTGGAAATATAGTAGGATGTACTTAGCAACACCTGGCTGGGCCATCTCATAAGGAAAAAAAAAATTATACCTGCAGTGGTTAGAAAATCAGACTGAAAGAAATATACCCTCTAACGAAATACAAGACATAAGTTACATCTCTGTAGAGAAGCACTTGTCACTGCACTCACAGCTCTTCCCCTGGAAAATACAGTCAAACCACACAAATGGAAGCCCTTAGTAATCCAGCTACAGCTCTTCTATAGCTGGCTTCTATGGCACGTGCTTCCACTTCCTGAACCTTCAGGGTCTTGCTTAGAAAGCAAGCCTCCTTCTGCAGCCTTCCTTCCTCCCACCCAAAAGCATAAGGATGTACACACAGCTAAGTATGTGAGCTGTACTGCAAGTTAACCAGCTGAAAACCAATTCAGGATACCTTAATGCTTTTGGGGGGAAGGAGGGGACGAAGCAGGTGAGCACATGCACAAGACGCCACAGACACTTCGTGTGTTTCCTCAATACACTGGCAACTGCATCAACATCAGAAAAAAAATGCACACTTGAATGAGGAACAGCACACAGGTATTCATGACCTGGCTGCTTCTCATGTTCTCAAAACACAAAGAGCAATGAGATGTGATGAGCTTAATTTAATGAAGAAAATACAGTTTGTGTAACAAAAAGAGGAACTTAAACTAGGATCCTTCCCCTACCCAAACTGTGAGTGGTCCAAATTAAGAAGGAAGTAGTGCTGCACACTGGTGCAAAATCCAAAGCAGTTCTCCCTTGTCCAAGCCCTATAGTTACCAGTGTGAAGGAGTCCAGCCTGAACACAGCAGCGGAATTTATTGCAGTGATGCAAGAGCTCTGAGCAAAGCACTCCCAGGTACCGATACACCTGAACACTGACATCACCTGCTGTATGAAACAGGACTAACAAGGGCTCCAATTAAAGCCAGCTAATCACACACAATAAAAGCAAAGGCCAGCTACACTTCAATGTGAACATTTTGTTTCTCTCATCCTCAGACAGGAAGCACATACCTAAATTAACTAAAAAAAAGTTTGCCAATGGCTGATCATCCTCCATTTTCAAAGGACAGATGATGCAAGCCCCCATTCCTAAAATACCTACGAGTACATTTGTGCCGTTTCAAGAAAGCACATCCTAACACCTGTTAAAGTATCTACCAGGAGATGCCAAGTGGACAAGTTCTACATGTATGAGAGGCTGGCCACTCCACTATTAATCACAAAATACCTTTCTCTTTCAGAACCAAACTAACAACTCACTTGGGCACATCAGCACAGAAAATTTCCAAGATGCTTAACACATTTTTTACCCAGAGCTACTTGAAAGTCTAAATTCCATTTTTCAAAGCTGACAGAAATTACACTGGGAAGTCACTTGGCCATTGTGTGCAAGCACCTTTCCCACACTTTTTCAGAGCCCTACACAAATAACATCCCTTGTGCAAATGGATCTTCAAATAAATTTCAGACAGCAGGATGTGGGGATGTCTTCTTCAAAAGGAAAAGGACCTCTCAAAATCCTGAGATTATATAAGTAAATAAGATTAAACAAAAAACATTTTTACTCAGGAAGCTTAGATGCAGGAAAACAAATTTGAAAGTTACATTCCACATGCTTCTATGGGAAGACCTGCAAAGGAGACAGAAGAGGTCATCAAGGCCTGAAAGGCCTCTCTCTCTAATGGTCCTTGGAATACCTGTTTTAGCTCAGAAGCCTAACAACGCCCTGGGGGATCTTGACTATTTTTCTTTTCCCTTGCTGTAACACCTCTGTGGATGCCTGGGACTCTGCAGATGAATCCTGTTGTTGAAACAGCTGCCTCTCTCTACATCTTTAAAGAGGTATTCAGATTCCCTTAGCCTTACTTAGTTGAATCACTCTGAATAAACAGTCACCACCCATCAACTACGTATTTTTGTAAAGCACCTAGTCAAAGGCAACCACCTTTATTGATTGCTAGGCTGGCCAACCTGAAAGCTGAAATGTTATTATTTAAAAAAAAAGCAGGATACACTTGAAGGCCTGTGCTGTTTCTAAAGGAAGCACAGGCCCAGGCGTTGCTCAGTGACATCAGGACAATTCGTCTCTGACTGCAGGAGGCTGCTCTAACAGGTTTCATACCAGCACAGCCACAAGCCAAATGTCCCACTGACTCTCCTCCTTTTTGCCCAGGCCCTTTTCCTTGTTCTGACCCTTTTCTGCCACAACATGTATGAGCCACCCAACAGGAGCCCAGAGCATATGCCCCAGCTGGCAATTATTTCTACTTTCAGCATTTCATAACAAAGCATTAGCACAAGCTCTAAATAAGTTCTGTCACCCTTCTCCAAGTAAAATGCTGAAGGAAGGAGGGTGAGATGCTGCAGTACTGCTGTCTCAGAAGTTTGCACTCTTTTAAGTCACTGGCCCTCAAATGTTGCTATTCAAAACAGAGTGGTATAGAGTGAGGTGAAGGGAACACCTTCAGGTGGGAAAAACATCACTGGCAGACATCAAAGATAAGCCATCATCAGATTTCTTGCACCAAAGAAGAACAAAGAGTCAATGCTCCTGAAATTCCTGTTCAGAAGTACCCCAGAACAGAGCCAGCACTTCCCACCTCAGCCAACCTCACCTATGTTCATTTGTAATCAAACGCTGATAACCAAACCCAGCCTGGCAAAGCTCTGCAAGTTTCAAGCCCGTCCTGATTCCACACAAATACCTAACTTTTCAGTGTATCACCAGAGAGTGACATTCCCAAAAATACCCAAGTCCTGCTTTTGAAATCACTGCCTTTAAAGATTCTTCTAAATGTGCTTGGGTGGGGGGAGGGGAAGCCACAGCTCCCATAGGTGCTGGTTTATGTAGGACATTAAAAAGAAAGCAGCAAACAACCAAACAAAATAAAACAACACACATAGAGAAAGGATTCCTCATATGACTCCCCAAAGAAAATCTGCTTTAACTGCTGAACAACAACTAGTCAAGTCAATTCTCCCACCCCAAAGCAAGAAAAAAGCTGTTGCACCGTCTCAGAAGGCATTTCCTTCTCACCCTCAAAGTTTACATCTGCTCCTTAAGACACTTTCCAGCAAAGCTGCAGGGTACCTGCGCATCCATGATAAAGCTGTTCTCAAAAGAACAAGAAGCAGTTCCTGGCCCTTTTCCAAGCTGTAGAATACTGTTGAAAAGGCATGTTTTAAAGCTGTAACCCTGTGACTGTCCATCTTCCTTGAATTCAGAAAGGAGGTAAAACACAAGAGAGCAACAAGCATTCTCACTACCTTCAGGAGAAGGAAAAGCAGCACCACCATCCTCCTCTACAGACAATTATCTCCCAAAAAAGAAGCTACCACATCAACAAGGCAGCCGTCGCAAACTGGTCTAGTAACACAGTCCAACAATACACTCCTTTCAAAACAACCTTTATCGTGCTGAAAGAGGAAGACATGATTTCACATGTTTTAAGAGTGTACACTTAAAACAGAGATTTCCAAACTCAGGCATCATTCATCAAAAAGTTAAAAGGGGCTTTTTCCACACATGCATAGATTTCAGACTAACAGGATTTACTTGTTTTCTGCCTGTTCCTGGGGAACCTCTGCAGTTTCTTTTTTCCCAAGACTGTCCCTACAGGCTGCTATCCAACATACATCAGATGCTCCTGGAGCAACAGATAACTCTGGAAGGACATTTGCAAAGGGCACAAATCAAGGGCCCGATGTCAGTAAAACTTAGGCATATTGAGGGAGGGTAGAACTACTCCCGTATGTAGATAATTTGAACATTTGACAATTCCAGTCCCCTAGAAACGTTTACTTATGTATCTAAGTATTTTTTTCAGATGTCTTACTAGCAAAAGGTGTATTTTAAGTCAATTAAAAATTATTGCAACTTAAAAAGTGAATCCTTTTCAAAAACAGTCAGGTTAATTTTAGCATCCTTCTGTTTAGCTGCTTAGCAACACTTATCCTATGACCTTCTAAGCACTACCTACTTTTACAAGGGATAATGAATATAACCAAAGGGATTTATCTATATGTTTTTAATCTATGCAATGTAAGTACATCAACAGTTTTTATTTAAATGAGAAATCCAATCCAACTGAGAGCAATTCAAACTACTTCTGTTTAAGAAGAAAGTTTCACAGACTTAAGTCAAGCTACTGTTATGACTGTAGTGTTACTTCAATATAGGCAAAGTGATAATATCCTTAAGGAGTGAGGATAGCAGTACATAAGTCAATGTTTGTATGCTTTGGGAAACACTGCACTTGTCTTTGGTACCAAAGGAGATCACACATACTACTAACAGGTAATGAAGAGATTCAGTTTTCCCACTTTTGAAACCTGAAGTTGTCTCCCAATCCTCAATCAAAAAGAAAAGCCATTTGGTCAGAGGGTCACTGAATATTGAAAAGACTTAAGAATGGGCACACAACCTGGGCAAGCTAAGTCAGAATAAGATGCTTCATTACACTGAATTCTGCAATTAAAGCTTCAAACACCCGGGTCCAGGTGGGAAAAAACCCCCAACAAACCAAAACCCCAGAAAAACAGTTAACAAACACCCTGCAATATTATGTCTTAATACAAAGCCAAATATATATATGTATATTCTTTAAGATTGTTAGTTATCACAAGAAATGTGTAAGAGTAGCTACATAAGTAGTCACTTCTGATGGGCAAACAACAGTTTGACAACTAGATGCTGTCTGTGAAATGAAAGCAGAATAAAAGTTTACTCGATTGCACTTAAAGGATGATATTTTTCCAACTACATGACAGGAATTCAGTTCCAAATATGGATGCCAGGAGGAGAAAGGTGAGGGAGCCAAAGAGGCCACACTGGGTCGAGAACAGCTGCCCTGCAGCATGAGAGGCTGGATGCGTCCCTGCCAGCAGGTGAGGGAGAGCCCTGGTACTCTGATTGATTGGATGATGGATTCATGCTGTTTCTGGGTTTCTAACAAACAAAAGGGCCTATTATTTCCTGGATGTACCCAACTCCCGTTAAGGCTAATCGGCATTATGCAGGCACACCAAGAAAAGACTATATACCCTTAAGTCTTCAAAGAGAAAATTAAAACCTAAAACAAATATGGCTGGCCTGACCCTGAGTCACTGCATCCCTTTCACGCACGCTGACCCTGTGGAAAACAGGAACTGCGGTAACAAAACTCGGTGCTCGTGTCAAAACGACCGACCTCAACGAAAAACTTCAGCCATCATAACAGCTGTCTACTGTGCACTGTAGGGCTGACAACACGGCGTTATTTAGCAACTGCTCCTGTTGTTAATAAGCGATTTCTTTTCAAAGGCATGGGCCTGGATGTTGGAATGGCAGGAAACATCCACTGCATTTGCTGTCTCTCCTAGACCACTGCCCCCAAATCACACTGAACTAGATGTTTACTTTCTCGAATAAGTAAATACACTTGATCTTATCTCCAGGAGAAGACAGGCGAAAGAGGGAGTTGGGATTAAAACTGAATGGTTGGTCTCCCCCACGCCTTCCCTCCAGCAATCAGCCCAGTGGCTCCCGGGCAGGATGCTGGCTCCTCGGCGAGCAGCACCAGAGCATCAGCTGCGGGCCGGACACCGCGGCGCGGCCGTGGGAGGGCGGCGGGGCACGGAGGCGCCCGGGCCTCCGCGGGGTGCGCAGCCGAGCACAGCGGCCCGGGCAGGGAAATGTGCTGAGCCAGGAGAAGCGCTCTCCTCCTTCTGCGCAACCCCGCGAGGATGCCGAGCAGGCGAAGATATCCCAGCCGAGAGGTGAAACGGGGAAAAATATTTTAAAAAAAAAAAAAAAAAAAAGAAAAAAAAAAGAAAAACCCCAAGCGTTCGTGCAGAGGGAGGCGGGGGAGAAGTGTAGGGAGAAGAAGCCAAAGGAAACTTATCTGCGACATGACAAAGTTCAATCCACCGCCCTCCCTCCTCTGCTGAAAAAAAAAAAAGTTGCAGCATCTCGGCGCGCCCCGCTCCCCGCCCGGCCCGGCCCGGCCCGCG
>VZTH01012477.1:320364-346103 GCA_013397815.1 Aleadryas rufinucha | reverse complement strand
CGCGGGGAGGGAGGGGCGCCTCCAAGGAGAGGAGTGAGCACAACTTTCCCCCCCACCCTTCCTCCGTCCCTCCCTTCTCCGCCCGGCAGCGCAGCAGCGGGATGCCCGGGGCAGGAGCGGGGGGGGCGGCCANATGCTGTGTCTAATCAAAGGCGAGATGCGGCTGCTTGCACGTACAGGTAGTTACACTGTGCATGGCACCGCATGCACCGTCCTTCCTGTCACTCTCCCTGCAGTGGAAGTTCAAAGCTCTAGGAGACTCAAAAAGTGATGGAGAGGTGTTCAGAGTCGTGAGGATTTCACTGTAAAGCCAGTACCAGTTTAGAGTTGTGTGACAAATAATAACAGTACATAAAAACAAAATACCTGGCAATACTCCATTCTGAAAGCTCGATGGAAAAAAAAGGAAAGTAAACCAACACTGCTTCCGAGGAGTGCCCTAATGAGTATAGGAGGAACTAGTTTGCCTTTAAGGAAATGGTTATTTACGCTATATCTAGAGCTACAAAAACTAGGCCTTTTAAAGATGTTATTGGTGAGGTGGAACCTGGAGTCTCTGCCTGTTTTTTTAAGAAACCAAGTCATGGCCTCTAGGCAAAAGGTTTGTGCCAGCTTACATGGTATCCTATCTCCTGATTGAAAAGGGATTCACATGGAAAAGGAGGCTAAATTCCAGGTATGTAGCAGTAAGCCCTCAACTGACTCTTTTCACAGTTTTCCCTGTAAGATGTCATGATTAACTTCATTTGCACCATTCTTTCCAAATACAGATAAAGGCATACAAGTCAGAAATACACAGGTCCTGTCTCAAAGACATGAGCTGTGATTCATATCAGGAATAACCCCTTCTGGACTCCCAAGTAAAGCACCTGCAGGTCTGGTGAACTGGAACTTGGAAATGCCACAACTGCAAAACCGAAAGGTAGCCCACGTGTATTCAGAACACGAAACTGCAGCTTTAACCTGTGTGTGTTTGTTGTGGTGGTTTCTGCAGGCTGAATTTTTGTCACCTGTGTTCTGTACTGAACTCTGTGCGGTACTACCCAAGTGGACTTGCTCACTGATAGCAATATCATAGTTTACCCCACAATATTAGCAACAAACATTAGAAAGCACATTCTCATTGTTCTAAGGTTCTTATTCTATGAAAAAACAACCCAGGGAAGCCATTAAAAATAAAGTGATAGCAAAGTGTCTTTAACCTTTTCATCTCTGTCCCTGTTGTACCTGCCAACCCGCAGCGGCAGAACTGCTGGTAAGTTCAGCAGCTTTATAGCCAGCTTGCTTCTTCACTTCAGTATGTCTTGCAGTCATGCATCCAATTAATCAAAAACCTGAGCAGTTTATCCATCTCAGACTCAGGCCTTAAAACTTTCAGTTCACATTGGGAGACTGCTGTGATTTAAGCCTGACTGGCACACACATACAGACTCATGGAGACTGGGCCTGGTTTGCACAGCCATTTATTGACATAAATGGCTGCATTTGAAACTGGTGAAAATTTCTAAATGGGTAATCATATTTGAAGGTTAGCAATGCATGTCTTATTGACCTCTGCCTAATATTTCTAGAATAGTCCTGGAGGCATTTTGGACTGCCTCCACATGAAGACTCCCAACCCTCAATGTATTTTTTAACTTTGGAGGTGCTTAAGAGCCCTTCTATGTGGGAAGTTTAGCAAGCAGATAGATGGAATAGAAGAACAAGTGTTTCTCAATTCAGTATCTGAAATCTGCTCTAGAAACATGGAAATGTAAAGCTCACATTGGGAAAAATAATGATTTAAGTGCTTAGAGAAAATATGTAGATAGCCTTTTTTATTGCATTTCTGTTTTTAGCATCCCTCTTCTTTCAGAAAGATGGAATGAAAGATGAACCAGTACATACTGTGTTACATTAATACTAAATATTAAAAAAAAAAAAACAAAAAACCCAAAGATAAAAAAAAAGTTATGTAATAACTTAAAACCCCATTAACTACTAGGGTTTATAAAATAATAAAAGGTGATATGTCTTTTAACAGCTTAGGACTTCATTGTAATTCTGGGCTATTGCCAGGCAAGAGAAATTCAAATAATTCCGTTTTCCAGCTTTCTGTCATTTGAACTTTTATAATGCATTAGAGAGGTAAAAACCCACTGTGATCTAGTACTGAATGTGAACTTTTGAGCAAATGGTTCCTTTTTTTAATTACTTATTATGGTGAAAGAGAAGGTAGAGGTAATTTTTGTCTAATAAACCCCACTTTTATGAATGAGTCTCCCAAAATGTTACTACATGACTTATATGATACAGCTATCCTCTTCACTCTGCACTTTTTACCATTTGCATTACTGGGGTTTATCCCATCTCCTCTGACCACTCTGTGACAGGCTAAGTACTAAGTCTTTTTTTCTCCTAGGACTATTCATAGTTTCTATACTTTCTGGATATTGAGACATGAATACCCACAGTGATGGTAAACACACTAAAGAGCAAGAAGACTTTCTCTAGGTTCTATGTAACCCTCACACACCCCTCTGATCCTTCACAGCGATGTTAAATACAATGAACAATAGTAGAAATAAAAACAATAGTTTTGTGAAGGTGTTTTGTGTGTTATCAAATTCATTGACACCACTGGGTGACTAGCAGTCAGTGTTGGTGATGAAAGCCACCTGCTGTGGTCCCAAGAAAAGCACAACTCGGCCCCCACCCACAATTCAAATATCAGAGATGCTGATTAAAGGTATTCAAGGAGAGAAGAAAAACAGGATGTATAGCTTATATGAAGGCCACAACTTGAGGATGTCTTAAAGCACAGAGACTAAAGCTAACATTGGCATTAAGAGAGAAGTTAAAGGTTAGCCAGGCGGCCTTTTTCCCCCTGTCTTATGAGACAGTATCAATGTCCTCTGGTTTAGATCAGGGTATTTAGAAGTTACTGTAGTTTCTTGCAAATTTACACATCCCTTTCAGCCAAAGCAGCTTGGAGTAAGGCAGTTCCATGACTAACCAGGAGTATTTTATATGCTAAGAGGCAGGACTTTACAACAGGGCCCTGACTTTACAGCAGCTCATGACTGCTGGGTGAGGGCAGCTGCCAAGCCCCAGCTCCCTCACGCTGACATGTGGCTGTCCAGCCACAGAGGATGTCAGAGGCATCTGCGGCCCCATGCCCTGCCTGAGCTTGTGCCTGCACAGCATCCGGAGTCCTCTTGCTGCCATCCTTTTCCTGATGTCCTCACTTGTGCCAAGAGGGAGAACTCGGCTGACATACTAACGCAGGGAAAAGCCTGCTTGGAGGATCATAGAATACAGCCCTGAGGGCTTTGAGAAATAAGTCTTTATAAAACATAAGACCAAAAGAAATGCTTGCATTTCCTTTATGTTTCAACCAGTTATTTCTTTAAATGAACAAACATGCCACTGCTGAGTCTCTTCATGGGTTGAGGTTTTTTTGCTTAGAGGGTTTTTTTTTCTGTGACACAGGTTTCTTGGGTCGAAAACCCCTTAAGAACTAATGCAGAACTGACAAGTGTGACCACCATAGAGGTGGGATAATTATGCAAAATAAAATCGGGAAAGTTCAATTAAATATATTTCCTATAAATTGCTTGGAAAATTAAACTTGATGAATTTGTGCACTGGAAAACCACACAGAAAAGCATAATACATAAGCTGCAACTCTCTCAGAGCATTTGTCTGAAGATGCAGCATCCTACAGCATTCCCGTTTTCCCCATGTAGGGAAATGTGATGCACCACCGTGCTCAGCTACCTTGTCCTCTGGAAACTGGGCAGCTGGGGAACAAGGGAGTGGTAGAACTTGCTCCTGCAACAACCCCACCCACTATATCCAAGGGCAGCTCTGGATGAGCAAGGCCAAAGCTTTAGTTCAAACTTATCTTAACATTAGCCCTTACAGAGAGAAAAAGCTGATGTATCCCAGCATGCTTAAGCACTTTCCCTCACATCTCAACAGGCTGGTAGTGACAAGGCTGGAATTAAAATCAGTATTTCCCCCAAAATCCTGGTGTAGTTTTCCAGGCACGAAGCCATCCACTCTGCTGGGTGACTCTTCTCAGCAGACAGTATGTTAGTGATAACAAACAGCAAAAGTAAAAGATCAAGTGTAAGTGTTCGCTCCCTGTTTGCTCTGAGACATTTCAGCAGCTCAAAAGAGTCCTTGAGCTGACTCACCTAGCCAGCCAAGACTACCTCTTGGCCAAGGATTCATATGGAAATACAAAGATAGTGTTTCTGAAACCCACACCACTTTTTTCCCCCCCATAGATCACAGCCTGTAGGGCATATTGCAGGACTGCTTGAAGTTTCTGGCTGCAATAATTGCTGGTCCCATCTCCTTCTCTCTTTTCACTGTGGGAGTCTCCAGCAGATGGATGCAATGCAGAGCAGCCCTGCTGCTGGGACTGGACCAGCTTGATGAACTAGTCCCTTTCCCCAGCTCTAATTTTCAGGATGTAAAAAGTAGCATAAACTATTCCCCTAAACTATTGTAACAATAAACAGTGTTTCTAAATCCTTTCAGGGGAAGGTCACCAACCTAAACCTATTCTTTCAGGATATACTATCATAACCATAGAGAATGGCTAAAGGCATAATCAACTGACATACCTTTCAGCCTTATAACCAAAACAAACAATAGAGGCACAAGAGTGTTATTACAGTTTTAGTGACAAAAATTCTTTAAAGAGGAGTATATAAAAATAGTATGTTTTAAATGAATAAAACTAAGTAAGATTCCCTCCTGCATATTTAATTACTTAGCAAATTTTGGAACAGCACATCCTACTTATTCCTCAACAGACTGTTTAAAAACATAGCATGAAAAAACTAGTGGGCAGATGTTTGACATTTACATTCTCAAGAAGTTCTGTGATCACTAATGTAGAGCCTCAGAAACAGGGTGTATAATCCATGTGCAAGTGTGTCAGTGTAGAGACGGAGCGGGTAAAGGAACAATAAGCAAAACCACCCACTGCAATACTTTCACTTGTTTTAAAACTCTGCATTGTTGCCCAGCAGCTTTTGTTGCCTGGCAATGCAAAAAACACAGGTGTGCAAAAATAAGTCAGTGTTTAATGCCCAGCTTGTGATTTGGTACTGACATGTTTCATTCTTATTGACCACTCAGCCTCTCACACCTAATTGATTGTTAGCTTAAATGTGATTATTTTCCCTCCTGAAGGCAAGTAGTAAGCCAGCTGTGTGTTTCCCCGTGTCTCATTTGCTAGGGAGAGTGGATTTTGAAACCTCTCACAAACAAAATAAATGCTCATGTTAACAGCGACTTCATGTTCAGTTGTTCAAAGGGCTGCAGTAGCACCAGAGAATACAGCGGCAGCGAAAGGAAGGTGCAAATATCCAGCTGAAGCATCACTTATTATATTTTGGTATCAAACTAGAGATGGAGAACACCTGCTATTGATTTTCTGAGGCTGCCAAGTATTTCTCTGTGCAGTATACTTTTCAGTACTGTCTTGGTTTAGCTTTAAGTATCCTCAGTTATGGAGAATTTGACAGTTTCTGTTGGGAACTTGGGCTGTACCTTGCTGATTTTGCTGTTACGATGTTTCTCTTGATTCTTCTAGTCTGCATTTTTTTATTTTCTTAACTTCATGCCACAGCTAATTATAGCTTAGCGGGTGCAAGTAGAAAAGGGGATGGGGAAGAAGGAAACCCACCAGCCCAGGGAGAAGATGGTAGGCAGTGTTTTGAGATGCACCCACAAAGCAGCAGAGAGGGCCAGCAAGCAGCAGAGAAATGAAGAAATAGGAAGTGAGGCAGCAGTCATGAAGAAAGTATGCAAGGAAGCAGTTACCCTGCAGGGAAGGAAAAAGCAGGACAACTTTCAAGGGCAGAGATTAATGTAACTTGGGGGAAGCTGCAGTGACAGAATTTGGGGGAGACAGGGACTGAATTACCAGGAAAAAATGGCCAGTAGATGCAGTAGGCAAAGAATCGAGGAGGCAGAAGAAAATGGTGGGGCTCAGGTAAATGAGCATGAAAAGAGTCATTATGCTTTTGTATCTATTAAACTGTGCTCTGTGCCTCCTTAAACCAGAAGCAAAATTGCATTGGGTCAGGTCTATGCTATAAAGTTCTGCAGGCATATTTACACTGGTCAGATGTGCAAAGGGATATGGTTTGCAGCTGAGGCTAAAACCGAGCTGCGCTACTAAAAGCAGTGAATGTTCAGGGTTATGCAGTCAGAACCATACTTTCACCAGCGCATCTTGTGTCATTCAGACAATGATAAGATAAGCCATGCTGGCAAAAGCACAGTTTTGCTGTTGTAAATTGTACTGGGGGTAGATATACCTCTGCTGCAGCGTATAGGGGTGTAACTACACCAGCAGAGCTCTTTGCTTGTCGAAACAGCCATGCTCTATTAACAGATTGTTCATAACGGAGACACGATTAAGAGAAGTAAAAGGAATTCTACTGACATGACTTCCACAACCACAGCAAAAACTGTCAGCACAAGGTTTTTCCTGGCAGAAAAAGATAGACCAGAGGGGTGTAAGATACAGACATATTTTAGATAACTTCTGAAGCTTTCATACAGGAAAGTATTTGCTTCTACAAAAAGAAAAGTCAATAATTGCAAAGTGTCTCAATATTAGGGCAATGTGGATAAGAACATTTAAGTCCTTTTACTTTTCTTTATCATTCAACATTCACTTGTTTTTAAATAAAGAATTCTTGAGAAGAAAGTATTCTCAACAAATTTTTCTGCATTCCTGTCTTCAATTTGGATAACAGATAATATGCTCCATAATCTTCTTCCCTTCTGTGCAATACAAAGAAGGTGAAACTTCTCTTAATGAACATATAGGGAGGAAAGATTTGGTAGATAGATAAACTTTTTTTTTAATTTTCAATTACTTTGGTGGTCAGAAGGGACTGTACTCTAACTGAAATGAAACTTGAAAAGGAAAAAAACCCTAAACCGCTATTATCAAAATGAGCACAAGAGAGCTGTTACCTGAAATGATTCACTGTATGGAAATCTCAACTCTTGAAACAAATGATTTCTAAGAACAGGGCACAGACATCAGCCTCTTCCTCAAAAGAATGCCAAGTAACTAGAAAGGGCAGAAGACATTTAAACTCCCAATTTTCAGCTTGCAATCAGTGTTTGCAGCAAAGGATGAAATCTCTTGGAATTAATGTCTATGAAAATATCCTGAAATCCTAACAGTCATGCAAAATTTTTCCTGCAATCTCTTGTGAAGTGACTGCTGTGGTAATGAAGGTAATAGACTGCTGTGGCTCTCTAAACTCAGCAGAGAAATAATCTTCTGAGCTATACATTTTGATTAAATGGCAATTGCAAATAAGATTTTCTCTAATAATTTCCTGAACAATCTTATGTACTCACTTCACATACACCTTCTGAGCTTGTTTCATTAGGCTGTTTTCCTCTATGTCCTTTCCCTTGCAGAAGTGGCTGAAGGTAATTCTTAGAGTGCAAATGAGCAGCCTGAATAGTTCAGCAAAATGATTTTTAAAATGGTTAAATGCAAGAAACAAAAAAATCCCAAGAAAAGTCCTGAGGGTAGAGCCTAACGTCACTAGAATAAGAGTTACACAGCAGAAAATCCAAGAGGAGGCTGAGGATCACACTGCTAAGGTGTCCAGTGGCACAGTGGATTGGAACACTGTATTCTTACCTCTTGAGATTTGGATGTAAAGCATGATTTAAAATACACATAAAATTGAATGTGATCAATTCACCTTAGAGCCTTCAGAGCAGTGGTCCTCATGTAAAAATGAGGACCTTCTGTTGAAGGACACTAATGCCCTCCACGATTGCTTATCCCCCTGCATATACATACACACATGCTAAATAAGGCTAGAAAGCTGCATGAGAGTTCTGACTGAAAAGTAAGATTGCTTTTGTTTCCTGTTTATTTTTATCTGGTATTTATAGAGTTTTGCTATGGTTCTATGCAATAAAGAACTGCGTAGTGAATATTCTCGTACGTGACTTGAGATTCAGAACTGTGGTTTCTGCTGCAAATGGGAGTGATTCACCTCAGGAGAACTAGTGTGTTGTTCTCTAGGCACAGACTTAATCAGTTAACTCCTGCCTGATGTTTTTCTGTTGATCCCTGGTCCGCCAGCCAATGGACACAATTCACCACAGTCCATACAATTTTTTTGGGGATAATCTCAATGACAGATCCACAGATGATGTTCCTGGTCTAGACTTCAGGTTACTGACACAGCAAAAGAGAGGAAATATTCCCTGTGCCAGCTTGAATGTGGTGATTCAGTAGAGCTGGTATCATTAGTCTTGTCCTATGATGAACACCACATTACTCAACCACACTGGAAAAGAATGAGCAGGCTCAGATTTCCTATCTGGAAACTGACAGCTGTTGCAAAAACTTGGTACTTGAATAATACTGCATGTAAATAGGAACTACAGCAAAATCTTGTGGCAGTGAATTGAGGCTAAACTGGCATAAAAGTGGTGAGTTTTGGAGAGCTAGGACAACAGTGGAATGAAGAGAAAGTAAGATGGGAGTGGTGTATCATAGTTCAGTATCCAGAAGTTTGGTAGCATGGAAATTAATACAGACAGTTCCTGGCATGATTTTGGGCTAGTGCTGACTGCAGAGGACTGCTGTACAGCTGGGGTACTCGTGTGAAAATGTTAGCAGCATATGTAATAAAAACCACTGAACTGGAATTATACAGAAATAAGTTATTATTGAAACACAGCTGTACTTTGAACAAAGCATTGAGGAATTTATAAGACAATGATTTGCCAGAGGGAACAGCATCAACTTATCTCAGCCAGAGAGCCACAACCAGTTCCTGTGGCTGCTCCCCACCACCAAGCACAAACCCCATTTCCCTCCAGCAATGAAATGGGGACTAAAAGCTTTAATTGCATGGTGTGCTCCACATCAATTCCTATACATTGATGTCCTTTCTTCATATGAACTAAAAACACATGTCAAGCGTCTTGCAACTTTTTCATCCTCTTTACCCTTGGTATCACTCTTATCATATGAAAGTCGATCACAAGTGAATTGTAATTATTCAGCTAGCAGCTAAGTGGTGAGAACATCAAAGCATAAGTATGTTTATAGGGTTAATGCATGATTATTTTAGCATCCCAAAGGCTTTGGAATGCCATACCATCCAATTATCCCAGGGCTATGTGAGAAGAGGGAACTTCATGTAATTAGGAGGGGCTAAACTAAGATTTCAGGACCAGTAAAATACATCATGTCACCATTCACACTGCTAGCTGTTTCTCCCCAAACTTTACAGAACATAATACTACATTTTTTAGACTTTAAAAAGCGAAACAAACTTGTAAAATCAGACTGTAGGATTAGTAATTGCATTTTAGTTTTTAAATAGAAATTTGCCAGACATCATAAATATACATATCAGATCTGCCACTTCTGAATGAGCATGAGATCCTTTAAGTCATATGCTTGATTTCTGCTAGGAACCAATACTTCACTCATAGTCAATAAACTTAAAAAAAAAGGTTATTTTTTTTTTCTAATTAGGATGCCTGTAGTCAGATATTTGATTCTGTATTTCCTAGGCACCTACACAGCCTGATTTCCAGAGATGTTGAGCACATTCATTGCTTCTATGGCTGCTGAGCAACCCTGAAACTTAAGCATGTGAGTACGAATTAGATGCCAAACTAGTCATCCCATTTAAAAAATTAATAGCATGATGAATATAACCAGTTCTGTGATCTCTGATGAAAATAGGATGAAAATGAATGGAAATATTTTCCTGCATCTTGGGATTAGTTTAAAAGTGAAACTCAGTGAGAAATATTCATTTAGAAGCCTCTACAGTTTGAAAAATTTGCTGCAGCATGTTGAAGCACTTGGAAAACTATTACTAAGAAAACAAGTTAGATTCTTCCCAATGAATTCTAAACAGTGGGGAAAAGTGGTGGAGGCCACTGTGATTAAAGGGAGATAGGAAGATTGCTGTGAACACAAAAGAAAAGGCTTTCAGGAATACAAATAATATAATGAAGAAATAGGTTGAACTTTAAAGAAGAGTGACATAAGTAAAGAGGTGTTTATGTAGATAATTTGAAAAATTATGTTTAGTGAGGTTTTCTTCGATTATCAAGCACCAATAATGATTTGTACACAGAATGACCGAATGATCTCCTAAAGAGATATTCTGCTACAGCCTGCATGCATGAAAAATTAGAGGATGGAGTCAGCTATCTAAGAACGGAATACAGTTTCCTGGTACAGTGGGAAGGGGTTAGTGTGCAGATAACAGCAAAGAGAGCTGTTAATAATATTGTGTAACAGACATCCCCTTGCAAATGTGACCTGCAAACACCTTTAAACAGTCCAGTAATATTAGATGTTTGCCAAATGCTTCTGGATATCACAAGGCTCCATGAGTTATTAACTTAAGTGTTGAATAGCCGTGCGCTTTGTGCCTTTGCAGGATTCTGGCAATCTGCTCTTAGTGACGATGCTGCATGCTCTCTGCTGGCTGGGCCTCATCCATAAACCCTTCCTGCAGACCTCACAGCACCCACAGTTAGAAGGAGAAGTGCTGAATTATCACAAGGCTTTCCATTCTTTGGGGCCTACTTTTCGTTTCAGCATTTTATTTATCATTTGGCATTCACATTAACTCTCCAAAGCAAAATTCCCGATCCCATTACACAGACATGCTTGTCCATTGTAGGAATATATAGAATTATAGTATCACCCACACAGTGCTTTCTGGGGCATTCTTTGGAAAACGTGTGTCTGACCCAGACAGCATCTGGAGGTAAAATAGTGTAAGGATGAAAAGGCTCAGCTTCAGATTAATAAAATGTACAACATGTACAACTGTTGTGCATCTTACACAGACTGCTGCTTTGCTGGAAAATTGTATTTTAGGGGATGAGTTGGAGAAGAGTGAAGATGCAATGTAACTACTTTCCTCCCCTACCCAGAACCCTAAATCTGCATGTGCATTTCAGTTGCTTTAAAAATGAAACCAAAAATATCCATTAATAAATTCAGATATCAGATTAAGGAGTAGTGCCTCTGGTATCAAAGTTGTTTGCATGATTCAGTGCAATGAAGTACTATTATTCTTTTAATTGGGAGGATTTTAACTCCAGGTTACTTTGTGTTTCTCATAAAAAAATCCTCAGTGTCTTGCTGGGCATATTCAATGGCAAGAAAATAAGACAGTGTAACTGACAGGTCTAAGTGCTTGTAAAACTGTTCCTCAATTGTCCAACGTTTGTTACATCCTACAAGACTAGTTTCTGAGGCCTGCTCCAAGAAAAGATACAGAAATGCTGATATACCCAACTATAAGGAATTCCAACACTGTGTAATTCACCTACTATCAGTTTTCTGTACAATATTAAGAGATATACAGTAGCACTTAGTAATAAAATAATAACACTTAAATTACTAGAAACCATCCTGATTTCAGAGAACAAAGGAAGAGATGCTGTTTGTACGACATTTACTACCTCCTTGTAAGTATAGACTGTCTCGAGGTTAATAACTGGTTAAAAGAGAAATAGCGCTTTTTTCTTCCTTATTGCAAATATTTCTGCCAGGATCTTGACAAGATCTGAACAAGACCACAGTAATGATATCATGCTGCACAAATATTTTCTTATCTAAGATGCTATTCTACCATAGCCAAGCTTAAGAGTAGAAGATGCTAACCTTGAATAAACTTTTGCTGCTTTGTGTGTACAAATAAGGTGTTGCAGAAGTCTCCATGCAGTGATACTCGTATGTAGTACTTCTGCAACAGCTCTGGCTGTCTAATTTCATGTCATGTTCTTCACCAAGAATCTTCACTCACTGTATAGTGAAACAGTTTTGGGAGCACCATTGTACAGCTGAAGGAACTGAGGTGGTGAGAGGGCAGTTAACCAGCAAGATGTAGAAAGGCCAAGGAAGAGGAGCCTCCTCTCCTAGCTCTGGGCCTGCTTATATCAAAAGTGTGCACTTCAGTGCATGAAATAGAGTAGGCTTTCATTAAAGAAGGAAGAGAGGTGTGAGCTGTATAACCATGTTTAAAGAAAAATGTTTAGAAATTGCAGAAATCACATCACTGACTGGTACACTTCTACTTTTACAGCTTGTGAATGCAAACCAGCCTGTAGCTGGACCTCTGCTTTACACATACTGGTAATAAAAAAAGAATCTGCTGGTCCTTGACAACTCAGGAACAGACACAAAAATAAATATAGAGAATGATGGATTGATGCTTCTAGGAAGGCAAGCTGTGGGTTGAATAATACAGGGGGAAGAAAGAGAGAACACAGAGTAGGAGGTGAAAGGAGGAAAGGTTATGGGGAAGAATTTTGCCTTGTCCAGTGCTTTTTTTGTGAGGCTCACTCCTGAGCTTAACTTTTAGGGTGAAAAGGCCTTGTGACACAGCAGAGCTGGTGTGCATTTGTCACATGGAGAAATAATTTGAGGAGAGTGTACAGGTGTTTCCTGTGTTGCAGAAACCATCTCTACAGAGACTCTTGTTTGCGATTACCCAAGACTTCAAAGAAAATACCAAGATGGATGTGCAAAAGGTCCTGCCAATACCAGGATCCACCATCTATTTTCTAGTTACTAAAACAGACACAGCTCCCGGGAATGGCTAAGAGGAAGCTCCATCAATGGCAGCTCTTCAAAACAGCCCTAGATGTAAAGATGATTCTTCCTTTACCATTCCCTACCAGGTAGCATCCCTAGTGAACATTTCTGGACTCAGGCCCTACATCTTTGTAATATATTTCTCTCAATATTCTGATTTTTCTTAAATTGTTTTGCAGCTGACCAGCTGTACTGGAAGGCTTGTGCGCTCTAGCAGAATTTTAGTCTTAGCTGGTATGCTTCAAACCCAGTCCTCCTCACTCCAGCACGATGCTACTGTTTGTTTGCATCAGCTCTTGTGTCAGGAAGCATCTTCTGCAACATGACATCTACGATTTCTTCTAAATTTTATTATTTTGGTTTTACGGCACTCAGTTCTGATTTTTCAGAGCAAGCTGTACACAAGGGGACTGTGCTTTTCGGAGGTGCTGAATAACCTATTCTGACCTGAAAATGCTTTGCTACACATCAAAAAATGGGGTGCTGAGAAGTACTGAGAAATCTGCGGTTGGAAAACGGGGAATCAGACAGGAAGCTGGTGTGCTTTGCAAATTCCATATCCATGTCTTCCCTCCTCAGACCTTCAGTGCAGAACAGGCACTGCCAGGTGGCTGCAGAGGAGCTGATCTGTCAGGCAGGCGCTCTGACTGTGCCCTGGGCTTGGGTGGGAGGACCCGTGCACAGACCGGTGACCTGAAGCACAGCCCTTTTGCAGGAGAGAAAAGAATACAGCCTCGGGCAATGAAACCTAATTTCACTCCAAGGAGTGTTAGTTAATAGGAACTCAGAGAAAGTAGGATTATACCACAGTGACTGTTTCCAATGAAGTACGAAATGTCTGCATCTCTCATGGTCCAGTCACTGCAGAGCCTCTCCCGTGGGTGTTGGCTGACTTACAGTGAATTAAGATAAGGGGAGCTGGGTGGGTAATTAAGGCTTTTATATGCATGTTTTGAAATAAGATCCAGTAAATTCACAGCTAAAATTTTGAAAAAGACAGAGTAGGTTAAGCATCTTAAGTCCATCATGTTCTTACTTGCAAGATGCAAATCTTCTGATCTCTTGCTGTAGCATCTCACTGGAAAAGGGGCTATAAATCATAAAATATCTTACTTTTGTTGTGTGGGACACTACAGAAACCAGGGAAATATGTTTAATGAACATTCTTCTTGTTCAAAGCATTTCAGTAGCTCAGCTCTGATATTGTTTCAAAACTGTTTTCTCAAGGCCCTTCAGCACATGGCGTTACGAAAAAAAAGTTGTCAGACTGGTTTTAACACATCTTTTCAATACTGATAAGCAAAAGTTCACTGAAATAATTCCCAATAAGATACATGTGGGGATATACCTTTCTTAAGGCTTTCCTGTTGGATTCAAACCTTAGGGAGACCTGTTGCATTCCAAGCTTAAGCAGCCTCTTTCAAAGTTATTAGAAAAGTACAGGGATGCGTCAGATGCTGTGCTGAGGAGAGTCTATGTCACATCCTGTTAACCGTGTCTGCTTTTAAACCTGTTTCGTAAGTGCAGTGAGTGGCTGACAGTCTTCAGCTGCAAACAGCTTTGAAACTACATGAGCTGAGTTCCAAAAGAAAAAACTGCTGTATTTTGGTTGCTAGAGGTAAAACACTAGATAAATAGCTAGTTTTTCTTAATTAAGTAAATGATTTAATCTTGAGGCTGCTTTGCTTAACAATGCCATCATTAAAATGGTAATGGGCTTTGAGGTCCTTATTCAGCTTGGTATGGCATCCTACCTTTGCTGCTATTGTTTCACTCTGTTTACACAGAAGTTTCTGCAATTCAGTCTGGTGAGAGCAAGATACTAACCAAGGAACTAAAGCTCAAAAATAGCATGTGGCTAAATCTTCGAGTCTATCTTAATAGGGTCCAATCTATCCTCCCCTAGAAGACACACAGGCAGTTTAGTAGGATGCAAAATGGTTCCTCTGCTAGGTAGAAGCAAAATGAGCTAATATATATTTTTAAATTATTATTATCTATTTTGAAAATAGATAATTTTTAAAAGCCCAGGACATGCTAAAATTACTCAGAAAATAAGAATTTACTAAACCATGCACATTAGCTTGCTAACATGATTTGGTAAAAATTAATACATCGTTTTCTCCTCTCTAATAACCATGGGACTCAGCTGAACACAGCTAGAAAAAAAGCCTTATTTTAATAGTGGGGGTTTTCCCCCTTTTGATTTTCCAGTGTACAAGTTAAAGCAAAAACAAAGCAAAAACACTTTGGCAGATGGATTCAGCTATCAAACCTGGAACTCTCCCATGCTTCTTTTTCCACACTTGTGCATTAACCACCAGCCTCTCACTCCAGACTAAGCCCATGCCCAAATCTTGGCAGTAGAGGTCTAGTCCGAGATGCTGTTCAAAGCAGCCAAAGGTTAAGGTCAAATTCTCTGTTATACCTAAGCTGTGCTTCATGCTTTGTCACATTATCTGGTCCTTCTGGGGACCTCTAAGACATCCCTGCAGATTTAGAGTGGCATCAAGGTCGCTGTCATTTACCCTTGAATAGAAAGGCCTTTGCCAGAGCCAAGAAAAACTAGAAAGCAGCAACTTTCTGGCCACACCTCCTTCCTCACATCATCCCTACAGAAAGGGGCGGGGGGAATAGATAGGAAACACCATGCTCCTGCACAGAGCACAGGAGGATTTTCGTGCAACTGTTTCCATAAGGCTGAGCGTGCCCTTTGCTTGGCCAGAGGGGCATAAACAGGGCCCCAGACTAACAACAAAACCAGACTCTCCCTGCCAGTAAGGGAAGGAATGGTTGGTAGTACAAGTGCTTCTTCTGTAATATTTCATTTTCCCAGCTCGCTGGGTTGCCTCAACACACAGGGAAAATATGCTGGTAATAGGTGGGACCATCAAAACTTTCTGTGGCAAGCCCCAAAGAGGAAGTTCCTAACCTGGCATTTTCACTGACAATGACAGAGACTTGTGGGGTCCCCCTGCCCCAATCTGCCAGACAGCTCAGAGGCAGAGGCCCTTGCAAGCAGATGGCAAGAAAGACTGTCCACTGACTGCTCTGCATGGCCAGGAAAGTTGACAAAGCCAAGTAATATTGTTCCACTAAAAAATAAGCATGGCATTATAACCTAAGCCATTATAGATCTTAAAACTGTGAATGAAGACTGTAGAAATATTTTCCATTACTGGAAACAATAGGCTACATTCATCTATAAGGTATCACCCAGGCCTTCCACTGAGTTCTGCTGAAGAAAAGCTTTGTGGTCCATAGAACTTAAACCATTATTGGTTTCTAGGGTTTTTTTGTTTGGTTGGTTTTTTTTTTTATAAAACAGGAGTAATGGTACAATATATTAGTTATATTTCACTATGATTTGCTTATATCCATATACCTTTCATTATTAAATTCATCTTTTAGTAGAAAATTATAGGGGAAATCAACTGGAAAAATTACCTCATGGAAAAAGTAGAAAGAGTAACACTCATTATGCATCCTTGAATGTCCTTGAATTAAAGGGCATGGATGCTTTCAAACACTGAGTAGCTTTCAGAGGCAAAATAAGCTAAAGGGATGTTTATCTACAGCAATACCTCCTTGACAAATAATTCAAAGGAGTAAAAGGAATAGCTGCACAGTTTGCTCTGGTGACTTTTGTTCCCTTAATGAAATGTACACAAACACCCCCATCCATTGACTGGATGCACCCCTATCTGCTGTGTGGCCTGCACTGACGGTCCATGTGTCCCCTCACTCCTGATGCATCTGTAAGCTTGACAGCTCAGTTCTCCTCTGTGGACCCTCAGGCTGGGAGCAGAACCAGTCTCATGTACAGCAACCCATTCTTTCTTTGGAATACCAGTGTTTTAGAAAAGACACAACTCTGGAAGAAAACTAAAGAAACGGATATATCACAGTATCTGTATTCTGTGATTCCTTTCAGTTCTTCATTCCAACTCTGAGAAGTGATTTCTCACTCTTGCCAATGAAAGTGTTTCTCTATTAGAGGAAGATAGAAATCAGATGATAACAACTGGAGAAAATAGGGAGAAATTATGCAAAACTGGGCCTCATGTTAATTTTTTTTCCTTGTTATTTTAGTTTGCTTTCCACTTTGAAAGTAGTTTGTGGATTTCCTTTAGGATCAGGGTTGATGGGTTCTCTTTTAATCTAAGTAACAATATTGAAAATTGTTAGTCTAAAGTAACAATGCTAAAAAGAAGATGGAAGCAAACTTAAGGTGTTGAGTCAGCCTTCACCTTCTTTCACACCCTTTAACTTTCAAAAATTCAGACCATGAAACAAAATTTTTTTGCATTGAAAAGGGCTACTCAGGGCAACTGCAGAGTTGTGGGTGAGCTCTGTACCTAATGGTCCATCACTAAGGCAGCTTACTTTTATCTCTGTTTACTTAGTAGTTTACAATACATAGGTGATAAATACTGAGAGTTTTATTGCATAAGAAAATGTAAAAGTCGTGTACTTAACTAATACAGGTTGTTGGGATATTTTTTAAACATTTCCTGACCCGACTGCAAGAGTTATCCAGCCTATACAGTTCCAGCTTCCTCCTCCTCCTCCATTTAGCAAGGCTCACCTATGCTATTTACTGCATCATTGCATCCAAGCCAAACTTGGTTACTGCGGCAACTAAGTTTTTCTTCTCAAAGGGTCACAGGGAAACACATCCTTCAGGATCCCCTAGTAACCGTCAGCCGGCAGGACTGGGGAACATCAACACTGAAATGCCTGCTTTCCATCGCTAAGGCAGCGCCGCCTGCAACAAGGGGGGCAGAGTCTAGTTACATTCCTGACCCACTTTCACATCCCTCCCTCCTCCTCCTCCCTCTCCTCCTCCCTCCCCGACCACAGCAGCAACCAGCAGGGCAGCAGAGCCTCCATTTAGCAAGCCTTGCACACCCGCAGCCCCCGAGCTGTCTCCTAGCAGGCAGCAGCAGCGCAGGTTTCCCCAGCAGCATGCGGGGAAGGGGAGGGGGGACCGCGGACCTCCGGGAAAAGAGGGCTTCCC
Organism: Aleadryas rufinucha; assembly: GCA_013397815.1. NCBI lineage: Eukaryota > Metazoa > Chordata > Aves > Passeriformes > Aleadryas > Aleadryas rufinucha. The sequence goes on along the minus strand of VZTH01012477.1, from coordinate 328,449 downwards.
TCTCGCCACCCTGGCTGTGCGGCGGTGCTGCTCCTGTCCTTTGTCCACCCCTTTCACAACCCCGCATCGATGCCTGCACCCACACCAGCTGCAGCGTGAGGCTGTGCCCCTTCCCTGTGCTTCCCAGCCACACTGGGACGAGTGCTCAGCTTCCTCTCCAGCACCCCTTCCGCCATCCCCTCGGCCCCGGATTAGCCTGGATGCGCACACCTCACTGTCCCGCTCCCCTGTTCGCCCACCTCCTTTATGTAACCCCGCCATTCCTCTCCCACTCTCAGGCTCCTGGGGCTCGTCCCTTCCCCCAGAAAATTGCAACCCCTCCCCCCGCCTCCCATAGTGGCGGGCAGGTGAGTAAGAGGAGGGCGCTCCGTCTGTTCCCCTGGGAGGGACACTCCCTTTCCCTGCGGGCAGCTGAGAGGGATTTCTCCCCACGCCAGGGCAGACATTGCACCCTACCTCACCCCGCCAGCGGGGCTGCCCGCTTATCCCCGGCCTTGTGCTGTAGGCCTCTCCAGGCCGGGGGAGGGCCCTGATGCTTGGGAAGGGGGTGTAGACAAGCCGGGGGCAGGTGCCACCCCGAGGGTACCAGCGTTTGGAATGTGGCTAGGGCTCACCAGGGGATCCAGGACGGGGGCTGCCACCACTGCTCCGCCTTTCCTGGCTCCCTTCAGGGAACAGGGCCGTGCCTGAGGCAAGGAGAGAGGAGGGTGGCCCCCAGAAGCCCCGGGTCCCTGAGCAGGTGCTGGGTTTGGGAGCTCCCTGCATACCAGGACCTGGAAGGGGCAGCTCCCCGAGGATGCAGATGTGCCGGGCCTGAGGGCACGGCAGTGGGAACACTCCCGGGGTCACAGGGGAGCCCAGCTGCTGGGACACGCATCAGCCCACCATGGTGGCCATGAGACGTGCTAATAGAAACCTTTCTCTCTCTCTCTCTTTTTTTTTTTTAATGTTTATTTTTCAGTTCTGTTATTGCAAAATACCAGCTATGACCAGCTCCTTGCTGTGGAGCCCAGCCTGCAGGAGTGCCCTGGTTGGTGCCAAGGAAATGCTCCTGTCCCACAGTGTTAGACACCTGCTGGCCTGGAGACATGGGCTGATGCTGGACAGGCAATCCTTGGTGAATAAAAAGCAAAAAAAAATAAGTTATTTCCCACCTCCTCCATGGTGAAAAGGAGCCTCAGTTTTAAAATTATGACTTATATTTCACGTTTCTCTCTCAACCCCTTTTTTGGGGCTCTTTTTTTCAGTGGTGGAGATGGGAATAAAAAGAGCCATTTAATTTCCGAATGCAAGAAGCATCTGCTTAAAAATTAGTTCACTGTTCTTTGTCCTTGTATAACTTAAACCCACCTGTTTTCAAGTTTGGGCTTGATACATATTTCTGCTCCATTCCTGTAAGCACTTCAGCACATGTTACACATATGCTTACATCTGCAGAGTCTGGGGCCTGAATCTTCAATGTCACCCTAAATGTTTAGAGCTGTACCACATTTACAAACCTGGCTGAGTAATAGATTAATAATGACTCAAAAGAACATGACACATAAACAGTATATTATTTCCATCACAGCGGAAACAGTGCTTTTCCAGATATTCTCTCTATGTAAATGTGCATGTAGCAGGGTCTAGGTACTCTGTATGAAATACATTTGTGTTTTTAATTATTAAATTTGAACTAAACGTTCATACTTCTCATTTAACCTAACATTTTACACATAAAAGGGCCACAAAACATATTTATTATTTACATAAGCTTTAAAATAACATGCACTGTCCTGTGTGGTGCGAGTACTAAGCTGGCAGCAGTACTTCAAGCATCTTTTAAACTTTCCTTAGGTAAGCCACACACAAGGGAAGAGTTACATACCTGCAGGGAGGTTTGTAAGGACACAAGATTGCACACAGATTATTTCACTCCCTGAAAATGTTTTTTAGGTTGAGTGATTACAGTGGGCTTCCCTGCATCTGTTGTGACCACGAGCATCAGTGACTGCATGCTGTGAAGTGTGCTTGTCAGTGGAAGACATTTAACTGGAAATGAGAAAAGAAAAAATGGAAAAAAACCTGGCAGGAACCACTAAAAAACGAATAAATGCAGAATGATAACAGTGATAGATATAAAAACTACTAAACTAATTTTGAGTGCAGTATTTTTCACTGAGATAAACAAATCTTGTGGTTGAAATAATATACGCTTCTGAATAAGCAGCAGTAGCTGTGCTGCAAATGCATTTTTCACCTTTTCAGAGCTTTTCAAGAAATTAAAATGCAGTGACTATTCACAAAACAGTTCAATAGCTTATTATTAAAATAGTAGTATCCTCATTCCTAATGTCAGAAGACATGGATGAAACAAACTGCTAGGCTGTTTAAGGAATGATTGACAATGAGCAGTGTATGCCTTTTTCAATAAAAGATTTTTATTCTTACTAGGCTTCCAGAATTCTATCTAAATCACAAACGGCAAGATATTTTCAAGAAGACATATAGAGAAGAATGTTTTGTCTGGATTTGTTGCATAAAATACTGCTTTGTAGTATTTTATAGTGAAGATTTATTAATTGCAGAGCTTGCTTGGGGAGCTTTTTTGCTAGTTCCTAGAGGCAGCAGAGAAAAGGAGGTGAAATTGTGTGATGCAAGTTGGTACAGCCAGTAAGCCTAGCTGCACTTGCTCAGATTTAAAGGTGCTTTGCAAGGGTGTATGTTCTGTACTATGAGGCAAGTTTTAAGGTTAAATCTTTACCATATCTGCAGTGGCAAAGATGACAACCAAGTAGTTGTAATATCCTGGTCAAGCACTCTCCTGTGGTGAGTGAGTCCAGGTTATAGATTGAGTGGTTTGCTACAGAACGGATACTGAAATCTTGTTAGCAAAGTGATAAAGCAGATGCACATGTAGGAGGCTTTGGAAGGTACAGAAGAGTGTGGAGGGGAGGCTGTCCTGGGATGCTGGGATGGCACAAGGGAGCACGCAGCCCAAGACAGTTACTTAAGATGGCATTTATTCAGGCATCTACTGCAGCCATAAAAATAGGTGTGCAAGGGAATATCCTGGGAGAGGCCTTTCCCAATCAGCAAGGTGTGCCTCGAGGTGCACCGTCATGAAGGGTGAGGTGCAGAGGGGCCCTGCTGTAACGAGAGGCATGTGGAGGATCCTGAGGACAGCACAGAGCAGGAGGAGCCAGGCTGCAATGGAAAAGGCTCTCCTTGTCTCTCCCCACATCCCTGCAGCTTCCATGCTGCCAGCCACAGGGCAAAGGCCTGAGGGTTGGGGTGAGAGAGCCTGAGAGATGTGGCAGTGTTGGGGGTGTGGAAGGGAGAGGGAGAACAAGGGATAAATAAGCCCAAACAAACCCTTTTTCATACTCTTTTTCAAAACAGACATTAGGGCTTGTCTTTTGTGTGCTCAAGGATTTTTTCATGTTTTTTATTTTTAAACCCTGCTGTAACTGCTACTGATGTAGGCGAGTCCAGCAGCAGCCCCCACTTGACCTTGCCTGGTTTGCCTTGCAGTGAGGCTGAAGTTGCTTGGCTTCACTGCTTTTCAACCTTGGGACAGGTCAGAAACACTAGCTTGAGGTAAAAAAACTGCACCTCTTTGCGAGGCAAAGGCAAGGCCTCAGTCTGCCTCAGCCATCTCTCTCAGTAATTGGAATTTAAGCAAGTACCTGCCCCTAAGATGAATGTTGTGCAGCATTCCCAGGCACGCCCCACCTCGAATGCCAGCCCAGTCTTCCTCCGGGCCCCAACACAGCATCAACAGCCTTCTGCCTTCCAGAGCAATGCATGAGCTACTGATTCATGCTGCTCTCCCATCAGCAAGCAGGGAGATGTCTGCGCCATCTCCAGCACCTAGGTACGAGTAGTTACCCAGGCGAAGTTCTTGCTTGGAAAGAAGGTCTTTTTCTCTCTCTGCTGGCTCCATTTCCCAAGATTTACAGGACCAATTTCTAAACTCTTGTTAATTGTAGAGATAAGGTATTTAAAACATATGTGCTTCCTGTAACGCTATGTGTGCTTCGAGTGCTGTCTGCCTCTTGCCCTGTCTGCGTTCACAGAAGGTACTCGTGCATATGGAAATAATCAGGCTACCCAAAAGACAACACACTTGATACTGCTAATTACACGGAGTAAACACCACTGGGACTATAACTGGTCTCTAGATCTGAGTCAGTGTTTTGCTGCTGAGCTAAAGAAGAAAGTCTATTATGTGCATTTATATTACAGCCAGTGAAGTCCCTGCTGCACATATTGCTGATTTCTCTACATGCTACATGGCACAGAGCCAAGGAATTGTAGTGCAAGCAGGATTTTATAACCAGTGTTATTTAAGGATGGGCAAATTGTGAAGCTCCAAAAGTTAATGATTCTAGCACACTTTCAATTAATTTTTATTGTCAAGCTGTATTTCAGGGTACTAAAGAGCTCTTGCGATGACAAGCAGGAGTGTGCGGGAACAGGCGGGAATACAGCATGCATTGTTATTCTCTCTGATTTATAGATCAGCGAATAACTTATCCAGCTGACAAGTTACCTTTTTCCTCTCATGTTAGATGAAATTCATCTCTGTGTTGAGCTCCCCCTAGAAAATGCATTTTAGCAATATAAATACAGCGACAGTCATCATATTTCACAAATGGTACATGAGCCCCTGCACAGAAGTAAATACCACCTTTTTTCACTAAGGATATCTGTACTACTTGTGCTGTTAAGACAATTTATCTTACAATAGCCTGATGCAGAAGTCACTGAATGGATTTAAAAGTACTAACTGCATTTTAATGACTAATAGAAGGAACTTCTGAGAGGATACTTTATTTTGAAACACACGTACACACTGAAGTCTACATGCCATAAGGTTCAAAGTCTGGATAAAGGCAGGCTGTGCATACGCAATTACAGCGACAAAGCCTGGCCTTGTATGATGAGCATCAAATTCACCACTTCAGCTCCCTCCCTGTCCCTCCGAAGCCATAGGCCAGAGCTGTGTGTCAGCTAAAGAGCAGCATTGGGTAGCAGCTGAGTCTTGCCTGCTTTTCCCCTTGCAGAGGACACAGATTTGGGCCTCTACCCAGATACTGACAGATTTAGAGCATTATGCTATGTTTGAAACTCTCTCAGATTTGACTGAGAATGGGACATCAGACTTTAAACAGATTACGGGAAAACTGACGGAAAGAACAATTACATAAGTCTAATTTCCTTAGGGAATGCAAGGAAAAAAAAACCCATCAGAAAACCAGTCCAAACCAAAACACACACTTTGGAAAGTATAGGTAGAGCTGGGACACAGTCAGGTGTCCAGCTTTAGCTTGCAGCTGAGGGAGGAGGCTGCTCTTGTCAGCTCCTTCTCTGCTGCCCCAGGTTACTGCTTCAGCGGCTGTGCTGATACAGCTGTTTGTCTAGCTGCCCTTTAAGCCAGTCCTGTGAAATGATCCACTTAAAAGAAAAGACATGCATTTCAGGGAGAATGCATGGTGGTGTTTTTTTTAACCCAAAGGTCCTTAAAAAAAGTCTTTGGAGCTTAGCTACACAAACACTTGACTTGGTGTCGTGGGATGGCAGGTGTAAGTCTCTCTGTGGGTTTGTGAGGAATGAGGGGAAGCTACGCCAAAGGGCTCTGCTACTGTCCAAACAGTTGTGTGTCTGTAACCTGAAGTGTTCCTCTTCTTCTCAAGTCCACCAAGACTGTGAAGTGACCCCAGGCTTGCCTATGTGGTGCATGCACCCACTGGGTGGTCACTCTGTGGCTGGCAGCCATCCTCACCACAGGGTACTGCAGCACTTCCTTTGCACCTACCAGTTTTGGCAGACCTAGCCTACACTGATCTTTGCCAGTTAAGCTATATCATACCAATCTGAGAATTTAAATAATGGCAGTGCTATGCCCACACCATTTTAAATGTTAGCCAGGACTTAATGCATTAGCACTAGGCTCATTTCCATGTGAAAGCTGGCATGTGACAAGCTAGAGGATGAACTTCTGGACATTGTCACTCTGCACTTAGGCCACAGACATTCACGTAGGCTGTGGCAGAAGTTTCTGTCTCCAGCTCTTCCCTGGTGCCAGAGGTTCCTGCTGCTTCAGATTCAGGGAGTAAGCTGTGGGTTGACCACTTCCTGTCATTCGGTGGCAGCTTGTAATGCTGAAATACTAGGCCCCCTCTAACCTACCTCATTCAGCCTGAAAAATTCTCAGAAGTATTTAAGCACAGTTGAGCAGAGCAGACCTGAAGGGATGGTAGTCACAGGCTGGATCAATAGACTTCTCCAGCAGCACCTCAGCTTGGGAGGATGCAGTCCAGTAGACATCGTAGTGGACATTGTTAAATTGTCTTTAGAGGGTTTATTGCAGAGAGAAATGTTGCTTACTACTAGCATGAAACCACACAGCTCCTCCTTTGGGCTGGCATTGTCCTCCAGCTAGTGTGGGCAGCTATTCAGCTCCTCCGTGTCTCTGCTTAAAATGGGTACACACAACCTTGAGTGTGTTGAGTGGGAGGTAGCTCACCCATCTTTGAAACGCAGGTAAGCTGCTTCAGTGCTGATTGCAAACCAAAACATCTTCATGGGGAAGCTTTCTGCTGAAACCAAAGTGAAACTTTACCCTTGGCTTTCTTATTGCTACCTCTGGAGTCACCACATCCTTCTCTTGCCACCAGCACCTCTCAGTTTAGAAGGTGGCAACAACAAGTGACAGTGCTAAGCACTGAGAAGTGGGTCTCTCTGTGTTTGTGGGGGAAGGGATGAATTTATGGAGGGGTTAAAATTTGCTCTTTGAAAGCAGTGAACACCCAAGGGTCCACCTGGGGAGAATGTTTCTGGCGTGCTGCAGTTTTGTGTTGCTTCCCTGCACTTCTTGTGGAGACAAGCCCCGAGGAATCTGGAGACTTGGCTTATTGTCCTGATTCTGCAACAGATTCCCTGTCTTGCCCAGCCAAGGGCAAGTCATTTAGGATCACATTTTCAAGCATGGGCTTTAATTTTAGCCCTGTAGCTTGAGATATCCAGAATCTGTCTTACATGTGTATTAATCACTTACAGCTCTAGCCAAAATTAACAGAAGCTGCCTGTACACAGAAGTGCACTGAAAATTAGACGTTACTTAAAAGCAGGTCCAGGTTTGTCTTACTCAGCTTGCTCATATGTTCACTGGAGGTAGTAACACCTGTCCAGCTGGGGAGACATCAAGATAAATTTATTTTTATAAAGCGTATGAAATGATTAAATTTTTTTTAGCATTATTTGCAAATGTAACGGAGAAAAGCTCTTGGAGCATTGCTTCTCTTGTTTGGATGTTTTTATTGGATTCAAATAAGGATAAGCATTACCTTCTTCATCTGCAAGCTTGCTGCCCATAATGAATTTGGTTTTGCTTTGAGGGATTAGGGCATGAGATTTTGGTTCCTCTCACTTGTTTATGGCATGAATTTGCTACACATAAATCACTGCAGGTCAGAACATTGCTGTTCCCTTAGCACAAGGTAAGAGAGCACAGAATCACTCTTTAATGTTGTGCAATTGGACAGGATTTGGCTTGTCCTGATTTTGTGTTTGGACAACTCAGGGTGCCCTTTGTGCTTGATGTTTTACCTCTTTTTTCTCTTGAAGGTCCAGTGGAGACATCTGACTAGGTGCATTTGCATCACTCACTCACTGCCTGATCTTTGTTTTGCTGAAATTAAAGTACAGCTTCCTACTCTGTGGCTCGCTGTGGGATTTCCCAGTGTTTCACCAAGGTGCAGTCTGATGTACTCTTCAAGCTGGCACTGATGCTGAAAAAAGCAGCTGTATTATCTTTACACCTGGTCCAAAGTGCATGTGGCTGTAGGGTGGACCAGTTCAGGGGAGAAATCTGGCTCAGAAAATGCCAGTTTCTGATTTTTAGTCAGTTTAGTTTTGTGTGGTTCGACTTGATGAACCGAACTGAGCTGAGTAGCAAGGGCAGGAGCAGGAGATGCAGAGAGAGGGAGTCAAGGCCCAGTCCTTCGGGTGGCCTTGTGTGGTGGTGTTTGCAGAAACTTATGCAGTCTTACTACCCTCTGTCTCTTCGTCTCTCTTGCCACTATCTCTTGGGGGGTGGGT
>VZTH01012477.1:230638-319391 GCA_013397815.1 Aleadryas rufinucha | reverse complement strand
GGTGGGTGGGTGGGGTGGCAATAAGTTAATGTTACTCAGTAGCCAGCAAGCAATGGGGATAAAGACCCATATTGTGCCTTTCTGATCCCAAGGCTATCCCCCTCCCCCCTTCCATTCTTTGGTTTACTCAGCAGAGCTACCCTGATTCACATAAGCTAACAATCTGTTTGAGAAGAAACAATTAGGCCCATAGAAGTTGTTGACATCTTATTTTCATTTTTTTCAATGGCATAATGGGTACTCCAGTTCAGCTTGTCCTTTTGTGTTCTCCATCCCAGGCATTCCTCCCAGATGCAAAGTCCCTGTGAGGTTGGGGACAGAACAGTGGCTCTCCCAAACATTTTGGACCAAGAGACTGCTAGTGACACTTAGCATTTCTCACAGAACATGATGTGGCTGCTGAGCAGGCTATTAATTGAAAACACTGCTCAAACCAGGCAGGCTCCCCAGGCCAGCTGTGGGCCACTTCCCGTGCCTTCAGAGCCCATAGTGCTGGCAATTGCTGGGACCAGCTGTAGGGGCTGGGGAGGATGGAGTGTGGTTGCAGGAGGCTACAAGAACAGCTCGGGTGTCTTTTCCAGGAAGTTGGCACTCCCTGCTTCTTCTTTCTCTGTGGTCTTTTGGAGTTCAGCTTAAATCAGATGCGGAAAACAGCATCCTGCTGCAGAAGAGCCAATGGTCCTAGAAACAGACTCCTACTATAAAAAATCCTACGGCAGCCAGATGCCCCCGACCCTGACAGAGATTGATCAAGTGGCTGGTGGTATCATCTTTCACTTTGCTTTGGCAAGGGGGGGAAGCACGGAATGATGGAAAGTTTTCAGGTGGTACTTCCAGAAAGTATTTAAGGGTTTGTGGATTTTTTTTTTTGTTTAAGTGCTGCAGACAGGAAGGAGTCATTCTACAGCACACAGTGCAAGCACAGAGGCAGAAGGAGATGAGGACGGTGGGTAGCAAGGAGCAGACACTCCTGAGGAGCAGCCCTTCCTGAATGCAGCACGCTGCAGATGTGTGCTCGTGAGAGGCTGGTTAAGTTCATCGCCACGGAGAGGAAATCTATTCAATGTGCCTCTTGGAGGTATGGGAGGCTCTGCGACAAGGCTCCCGGGACAGGGGGAATCTTTGTCNCGCTCCCCCCTCGGCTGCACGCCCTGGGGGCCCGTCCTGCGCGGGGCATCCCTTTTAAAGACATCGCTTGGCACAAAGGCGGTCCCCGAGAGCAGGATCGTAGGCTGAAACGAAACTTTCTTGGAATAAGTAAATAGCTGGGGTTTATATCCTATTACGCTAGCAGAGCGTTTGCTCGTCTTGCTGCAGTTTGCAGTGTGTGACCAGATACGGGTGGATGCTTCTTGTCTTCCTTCCTCTTTCTGTTTCCAGTCTGGGAAACAGCAAAAACTTAGTGAAAAGAGTGACAGCATGCTCGGCTGTGCCACCACCACTTTGCAGAAGCGGTGCGCCAGGCGTCCCTGCGGGGTGTTTCCGCAGCGGAGGACGAGTTCCGCAGGTCGGTAAGTGCCGGCGTGTCCCTGGGAGCAAGGCACGGGATGGGTGCCCNGAAAGAGAGAGGAAAAAAAAAAAGGATGAGGTGGGCCGGCCCAGCAGCCAGCCTCAGGAGACGGTAAAACAGAAGAGCTATTCATTCTGAGAGCCAGTTGCTCTTCGCCCTGCTAGATTATAAATTGGACACCTTATTAAGAGCTGATCCAGCAGCCCCACCCAGGGCTGTGCTCATGCGCTTCACCAGTGGAACGTAATCCCATTTCACTAGTGATGCCTCTTACTGGATAAGCACATGTGCAAGCGTGGCAGAGGATATAAGGCAGAGAGAAGCAGCACTCTGGCTGTTGACTGAATTGTCAGTTTAAGAAAAGAAGATAAGAGTTTCAGGAGAGAATGGGGAGGAGGCTGGTTTGCACTAAAATTTGGACACTTTCATGATGATGCTAGCTGCCTTACCAAACAATTAAACCAGCATAATTTTAGTTTGGTTTTTTTTGTCTGTTTTCTCAGTTGTAACTCAAAAATGCTGTCTCTCTGGCACAGTGTGACAGTCCAAATGTTGCTGCTGGAATCAAGCACTGGAAGAGCCTGACAAGATAAAACCCCACCAAGGCAGAGGCTTGGCATGGGCCTCTTTGGTGATTCCAAGTTTCAGTTCTGATGGTTTGCTTGGCCACTTACTTCTTGTCAGATTAGCCCAAAGGTCTGAACAAATTTAGGCAGATTTCAAGTTGAATGGTTGTTGCAGGGAAAATTTCATGGAAACTTTTGGTTAATGTTTCAGCAAAGTTTTATCAACTTTGGCAAGACTTCCAAGCTTTTCAACCTTCACACACCTTTCAACCATTTGAAAAGCTGTCTGACTGGCATTTGAAATGCAGAAAGTTACTGCCAGTTGTTGTCAGAAAAAAAAAATGCCTGATATGGGCTTATCTTTGTGCTGAAGAAAACAGGATGCCTTATTATGAACCTGTTTTAGTGTCTCTGAACAGTATCCCTGCTCATACATGCACATTTTTCCTCCCAGGCAAGACCAACTGGAGGATTCATAGAATGCTAGATGCATCACGAAAATTCTGCATTGTCAGGGCATTTATTCTGAATAGTGTCTAGATATATTTGTGGTTGGTGGCCCTGTTGGTGTACCTCTGTTTTACTTTCCTTGGCAGGCAATTTAAACATAGTTAGATGCATTGCAACTGAGCAATGGTCAGGAAATGAAAAAGTAACGTGGAAATGCAGCCTTAAAACAACATCTCCTCCCTGTGCGGCAGTGAGTTATGGACATAGATTCAGGTGTATTTCAATGATATCTCAACTTTTTGCTTTGTTTTGCATCTCATATAATTGAAAAGCAGTTTCTGGATTTGTTTTAGGAAGAAATAAATATCTGTCAGATCTAATTATCATTAGTGACTCATTTGTCATTTGGAAATGTTTGTGTGATTCTCTCCAGGTTCTGAGTTGCTGGCTGTTACTGGTGTGTTGGAAAGCAATGACTCCTCTGATGTTCCTGTATACCTTTATCTATCTGCCTCCAATCACTTTATGAGCTCATGAGAATGAACACAAGACATCTTTGACATTCCTCTCTCTAATTTCCTCTCCTATTTTTTACATAGGATGTTTTTGCCAATTACTCTTTCCTAGTGAAACAAAGCCTCTGAATTCATGCTGTGTGTGTAAGTCTGTCTGTATGTGTGATTCTATGTGCTTTCCCTTCTCACCTCCCCAAAAGTTTGAGCCTGTTGACAAAAGAATACAGATCTAAAATGAAGTTCGTGTGAGTTTGAAAGAGAGAGGCAGATGGCTACACGAAAGAGCCTGTTTGTGTTAGAACCATCAGCATGCTACCAGCTCAGCTCACCTTTTATCAGACACCAGGGAACTCCCAGTGGTGTCCCCTGGAAATCAGACTTCCTCTGATCTCTCAGTCATGGACTACTTGTTCATGCTGATGATTTTGGTACAGTTGGAACAGAAACAGGAAGGCTGGGTTGAAAAGCTGGAGTTCCTCTCTTGTTCTGCTTTTCTGAGATTTGTGGGTGTCTCTTGCAAGTTGTGTCCTAGGCAGCAGGGAATCTCTGTCCCTGGTGCACACTCCCTCCAAAGCAGGTATTTATTTTGTTACAGAGCAATATAACTGTCAGGTTTCGACAGTGTCATGTTTGAAAAGTGTGGATGCCCTTAAATCAATTTTCGCTAAAGTCATGAAGGCTTTGAAAATAAGAGCAAAGCCTTGAATTTAAGCTGGGACTGAGTAGTCAGCAGAGCAAAGAACAGAGTTTAAGCTTGTTTGGTGGTCTTGTGCTGCTGAGTAAATGGCTAGAAGCATTCTTGCATGGGCTGTAATTTCTAAACCCATTACGTTGTAGAAATCAAGCATAAGGGCCAAGTCCAATCTTTTCAATTATCTGATTGAAGTGCTGAAGGATTGAGGCTTTTGCAGCAACAGTTATTGGGGTTTTCAGGATGATGGAATTCAGATGAACACTACATCTTCAGTTAGTCTTAATGCCAGCAATGGACATTATCAAAGTGTAAAATACTTTCCTATACCATCGTCAGCCCAGGCTCTTGCAACAATTCGCCTTCTGCCAGTTTTGTTCATTTGCTGATCTTAGTCAAGCCCTTGAAGGGTTGAGTAATGGTGTTATTTGCATGGGAGGTGAAGATAATGTAGAGATGGGTGTCATATGTGTACTGCTGACAAGTCAGTCTGTGGTGCCACCGAATCTTCTCCAGAGGCTTTATATAGATATTGAACAGGCTGGGTGAGAGGAAAGACTCTTGAGTTATTCAGCAGGTGGAAAAGGTTTTGGAGGTTAAGGAAAGAGCAAGTGTTTATCATAAATCTCTTGAGTGTACAAGAGACTTATGTAAGGGATGTCTGAAGATGTACCAGCTCAGTTCCATAAGGCTGTGGACAGACATTTATTTTCAAACAGCTGAGCTGGTTGGAAATTTTACAGCCATTCCAGATGCTTGCTACCAATTCTCTGCTGATGGCACCTATACCCCTTGCTCTGCTCTTAGAAAAGGTTGTCCAAGGTCTTCCTAATCTGTCAGGTGAAGCCTTTCAAATAGTTTTAAGTGCAGGCAGAGGTGGTGCTTGTTAACCCAGCTGACATTCCTTACATTTAAGAGAGAGCACTTTTACTAGCACTGCTTTACCCTGAGTTTTAGAAAAGAGGGAGAAGGGAGAAGGTGGCTCAATCCTTCCCCACAGAACATGTCCATAGCCCCAAACAGTTCCTGCGTTGCCTCCTACAGGTCTGAAGACGTGTATGGGACTAGATGCATCTACTGAAATAGACTATATCACTCCTGTTTCATGTGAATGTGCACTTCTACATTTGGTGCCAAGCATATGTGTACAATACGTGTGAGGTATTTATCTGTTACATGAGCAACTAAAATGGTGTGTTTGGAACTATGTCAGCCTCCTGTGTAAACAAGGGCTCTAGGATGGGTACACAGTGGGGAAGAAGCCCAGGTAACTAAGAGATCATTATTTTCCAGATTTACTAACAGAGCGTTTACAAGAAATTTTCATTAATTATTACATTACTAGCATTGTGGTTAAAGCTGAACCAGCAAGTTATAATAAAATCTTTAAGAATATCCAGTTGGGGCAATGAAGAAAGCTCCTGTACTCAAGGGATCATTCATAAATGGGAGGAAGGAGGAAGAAAATGGGCAGGTGGTTTTTAAGAGATCCTGTAGTTCCTACAGGGTTTCCACATCCCAATATATAGAAATTTGTTAAAGAATCCTTGCATGCACAGACAAAACAGAGCAAAGTTATAATACTGTTTGTGGCCTAATGGTAAATGTGTGTGTGTGCTGATAGTGCTTTAACACACAGAGCTGTTAGTACTCACCACTATGATTTTCAGCTAGTGAAACGTGCTCTCCTTTATCAAATGGTAACCTCTGGGGACTGGTAAGACACAGAAGTCTTCCCAGCATCTATGAAACAACCTGCAGCCTTTCTGAAATGTGGAAACGGGGACACAGTTTCTAAATTCTCCCTGGTGGAGAAAAAACCCCCGTACTTTTCATGTAAAATTATTATTTTATTGTATGACACAAGCCTGTAAAAATGGACCACCCCTAATGTCCGAACCTGACTCTAAATGAGATCCCTAATTTACTGGTCGTCCTGTTTCCGAACTGGGCCAGAATGGAGCATCCTACCTTAACAACAGTCTGAAACTCTAGCGGAATTTGGACTCTGATCCAAACTCAAGGCACAGGCTCTTCTCTGAATAAAAATAACTAGATCACAAGCTATTCTGGGGGGGGTGACTTTTAGACGAGAAACGTAGGGCTTACATGGTTTTTTACTCCTGTCAAATACATCTGGATGCTGCCCTCCTTCCAGCCGATATTCCCAAAGTGCTTTCATTAGCTCAGAGCCAAATAACTCTAACTGGAAGTTGGAAACTGTAGAACAACTGACATTATTCATGGTAAACACCGGTGGTTTTTTTGGTTGGGTTTTTTTCTTGCAGAATATTCTGCTACTCTGGTTGCTGCTGATGCTGATATAATTTGTGTAGTGGCCTGTGATGAATAGCATGTACAATGCTGAGTTGAGATAAGAGCCAACAGTGTGTTGAGAAGCCTTCTCTAAATATGAATACCCATGGTTCTGACTTTCTCTACAGAGGGGTGGTTGAATTGCTGTGCTTGGTACCATTCCCATGGCTGCCAAAGCTGCTGATCACCATCGCCTTCTCCCCTCCCATAGCACCTGCTGGCAAATCTTCTGGGTTTTTCCCTGTTTACTAGGCTATTTCTAGTATAATGATATGAATAGTTTCCATTCATGAAGAATGTGGTGGGATAGAGGTGGCCATAAGGGATAGGAAGCAGTATGCTGGGGCTAAGTAGCAAGCACTAAAATATGTTTTACATCAGTGTGAGCTGGCTGTGTGTGGTACCCCACCGAGAGCATTCCCACTGTGCTCGGCAGATGGATGATGGGAGGGTTTTGTTGCTGTGTTTTAAGGTAAGAGCACTTTTCTCCTTGGGAGCTGCAAGCAGTCTATGCACTTCAGTTAGTGGAAAGCTCTGGGCTGTGTAAATTATTATCCTGTTGAATTGAGGAGCAAACTAGGTTGCTTAAGATGTCACAGGAAGTTTTCAGCTTTGTCAAGAGTATAAACTACATCTTCGGACTTGTAGATATGGGCTATAATTGAAGGAGTTTTCTTCCTCTTAATATAGCTGCCCTACCTTTTCTTTGATATTGTCCCAACTTCCCCTAATCACTAGGTGACATCTGATCTCTGTGACTTTTGTACAGGATCCAAGATCTATTGTACTTGGTCCAAGTTCTCACCTTTCATTTCTGGCTCATCTAATTTTGTTTCAGGCCCTGGCAAATCCCAGAGGCTCATCCCAAGTCCAGCTGCTGAGCCCTTGGAAAGCAGGGATGCATCTTGGCAGTGTATCTTGCCACGGCATGGATATTTTCCTGGACCAGCCACAGGAATGGTCACAGTGTCCTCCACTAAACTCTAGTGTGGAGGATGGCTCTTGCCACCCACACACTTCCTGCAATTTCTGCTTAAACACAGTGATCTTTACTTGCCGCCTGCGGTTGGTATGTAAAGCTGCTTTCTGTAGGTTCGAAGCTCCTGTCCCCTCCAAACTGGCTTTTATTTTAGTGTTCAGTTCAATGATTTCAACAGAGGGCTTACCAGACAGTAGCTAAGGTTTTATTTAGGGTCAAGCTAACATAGAGCATTGCATTTGTCAACATAATTATTTTTCTTTTGTCTCTGATCTCACTAATTGTTTTAGGGCTGTTGTCTCTTTTTTTCCCCAGCTCCTTTAAGGATTTACAGTCACTGTTTTGGGCTATGGATATCGTGGGCCAAATCCTGCCCTAATTTACACCTGTGAGACCAATGGGACTGCATACATGCACATGAGAACACAGTTAACTGGATGCTGAAGTTGTTTGCCTGTTTTGAAAAGTGGTGTGGAGGATGAATGCTGGGAAATGTCATTTAGGATTATATAATTCCTAAACCTGTAAATACTGATGTACAGATAGCTTCTCTCCTAGCTGCATACTTTTATTGGTGGTAGAATATATGTATGTTTTCAAAAATTTAGATGTTGTATTTGTTGTAGAATCCCCTACTGGAGTTAGAATAATTTTATAGAAGCTTTTTACACTGTACAGCAGTTTTATCACCCTACCTAGTACTAAAGGCTTATCTACACCAGGGGATTTCACAGATTGAGAACTGTATTCAGATAATGTTTAATACTTATACAGAGGGTGAAAATTGATATTTAGGTTTGGTTTTATAAAGGATTTTTACTGTTCAGAATTTGATTTGGCAAATTTTAAAATCTTCAGTTTTCTTACTTTTTTTTGGGGTGGGGGTGACTGAAAGCTTTGAGTTTTGCAGCTTACCTAATGCATTACAAGGAGACAAAATTAAAGTAGTTTTGAAATAGGAATATAAAAGCAGCTATGCTGCATTTAAACATGCTGTAAAATGTTTCAATGCACTCAATCAGGAACTCTTGTTTTCCTGATTTTCTTCTTAAGGAAAATCCTGTTAAAGTCAGCTGGATTTTGTGATGTGTTTTGATTCCAGCAGAACAGTATTCCAGCAGAGATTTTTTTCCCTGGTGGATTGAGAAGAGCAGGACCAGCAGAGCTGCCCATGCAGAGGGTGTTATTTCACAAGAAGAGCACTCCCTTACTCACAAAGAGGAGTGATCCAATATGCCTTCCGTCCGGGGGCAGGAGTGGGAAGGAGGGAGGAGAGGGGGGAAAAAGGATGCTTCCTTCCCAGCACTTGGGCTGCTGGCCAAGAATGTAAGTCTAAATTCAAGCCCAGTGAGTGCTGTGCCAGATCCAGAGAGTTTGGAGTCCCTTTGTCCAGAAGTTTGCAATACGTGAGGGAGTTGCCAAATGGGATGTGTGGCATCCATGTAGTATATCTGATGCATGAAAACTGGTTCCTACTGAGCTTACTGTATTGCCTGGGGCAGAAGTACTTCTGATTCCCTACATGATGCAGCGATCACCAGGCCACTGCTGTTCTCTGTAAACCTGGCTCCAGTGGCAGCTCAGGACAACTCCTGCCTCGGGTCAGGCTGAGGCAGGTGGCGTGCACAGGGAGAGGAGAGGTGGTGCTGCGTTTGACCCTGCTCTCCCTCTCTGGGAAGGGAGGACCTGGTGCCGTTTGCATTTCTCCCCAGGCTGAACCATTAAGTCTGATGACAGAAATGAACCTTTCCCCCTGGACTTGGGCCAAAAGGCTTATTTTTCTTTCCCTTCCCCTCTTGTCTCTTTCATAACCGTCATTTTCCCGTATCTCTGGAACATATCACGTACTACTGTCATGTGCTGCAGGTGCGCTCCCCATTTTTTCTTCAGCTATGTCCTGCCCCCCATCTATTTGATAAGAGTCTCTCCTTGTCTGGCTGATGCCTTTTTGCCACAGATGACAGGGTGGACCGAAGCCATTGCTGCTGCCCCAAGGGAGAGCCTCCGCATTGAGGAGAGAGGGAAATCTGCTCTGGAAACACCACCTACAAGCCTCCATATCAACAAGGCCATAACAATTCCTGTGGGATGAGAGTGCCTGTGTTCCCGTGTCTCACTCGAAGATTCAGCCAGTTGTGCCTGTGCAAACCTCTGGAGGGTTTCTGAGGTTGGGCAGGTGTCAGCGAGGACACAGCCTGGGTTGCAGAACTCCTGTGACAGGCTGTGCTGGACAGAGAGGGAACTCTCCTTAGTAACAACTGGTTTTGTGCTTCACGCGGTTGCCAGTGGAGGACAGTAGGCAGGGGGAATCCTGTTTGGTGACACTTCCCAAGCCAGTAGTACCCAGTTTGGGTTTTCCCTTTTTATACTAATGGGTTCACATCAAATGCCAGGGTTGCTGAGGGCTGCCCATGGAGCAACTCTGATACAGGACATGCCATTGTAGAGCCCTATGCAAGGGCATTGGTTCAGCCAGTGCCCAGGCAGAGGTGCAGCAGAAGTCGTGTGGTTTGATGCAGCGTGGTTCTCGTAGGCTTGAATTCCCACTAATGCAGTTCTGAAAGGTCCCACCAGGATGTGTGGCAATAGGTTTATAGCCTGAGCCCATGCCTGGATCCAGGCCACTGCTAGAGAGACTAAAGGAGATGTGATCCCTCCATCCCTCATCCTCCTAATGTCAGTCATGATCCCGGCACATGTTTCAAGAAGCTTTCTGAGGCTTCTTGTTAAAGCCGTGCTCCTGCTCTGAGAACAAGAGCTCTGGACCAGAAAACAAGAGCTAAAGCTTTTTCCTGGGGCTGGCCCTGAGCAGCTGTGCTGTCTCCTGGGCTGCAGCTCAGCTGCTCTGGCTCCACAGGCAGCAGCTCTGCTTGTCCCCAGCAGCATGTGCCAGGAGGCGGGTTTCAGCTGTGAAACAGAGCATGGTCTATCCTGTCCTTCCTGGGTCAGGGTCCAGAGATCATGCCCTTTCCCTGCATCTCACCAGCATGGGAGATAACCTTTCCCCTGCACCTCACTGGCTTCTTCATCTTCTCTGTTCACATCAGGGCTGCTTTTTCCCTGAGCACAGCAAACAATCCCTTGCCTTTCTGTCCCGTGCTGGCCTGGAGCAAAGCTTTCTGTGTGAGCCTCCCAGGCAGTGTGACTTGTTTCTAGTATGCTACAGGCAGGCCTCTATTCAGATGAATGTCCCTGTTAAATATGTATGAATCTGTTTGACTTCGACTTCCTAGTTGTCCAGGTTTTATTCCTTTTTATTCATTTGTGGATGCTTCCTGCTAAACAGGGAGCTGTAACCACATCTCAGCGAGTTTTGACTCATTTGAGAGGCTGCCCTTAATCTGCCTGTCTTTAAGGCTTCCTCCCCTCCTCCTCCACTCCATCTCCCTCTGGCTCATTTTCCCCCCTCCTCTCTCTCTGCAGCTGCTGGACAGCTTTGTGACCACCAGTTCGGATGGCTGTTTGCCACTCTCCCATGATTGCTGCCATGTGCTGTTTCCCTTATGCCTGTTCCAGTCAAAGAGGAATTCTCCTCCACAGCGAGAGAAGCAGGCGCAGTTGTCTGTGGGCTGAAGTGGGAGCTCGTGCTTAGCTCTTACTCCATGAAAAGCCTGGCAATATTTTTTTTATGGCGACCACGTAGACTTGGCAAGCAGCAGCAGCAGCTTTCCCAGCCCAGCTGTTGGCGGCCTCGCTGCCGCAGGTTCCCAGCCATCAGGCAAGCAAAACGTGCTCACACCTCGGCTGTGGCCGCATGGAGCCCAGCAGCTTCCCAAGAGCGACCGATGCCACAAAGGCTGTGGGAGAACCGTCGGTGGAGCAGCGGGAGATGCTTTGGGGTGGGCGGGATTTTGTCCTGCTGGCTCCTGTCAGGAGATGGGATGAGTGGCAAGGGGCAGCCTTGCAGCTGCGGGGGCCGGTTGACGCTGCAACAAGTGGCGAAGCTGGAACAGGAAGCTGGTGCTTTATAAACAGACTTATTGTTGTGAGTGGGGCAAAAGTCCCAGGGACAGCGGTGCCTGTGTGTGGGCAGGTTTAACTTGTGTAACCTGCCTTTGCTGGGACTTTGGATGGGATTTTCAGTGGCACCAAAGGAACTTCATTGCCTGAATACTGCTGTGATTTTGCCTTTTAAGCTTAATGTTGCTGTTTCCCTTCCTCCTCAGCCCTCAGGGAACCCTCCCAGGCAGGCCGTGCTTGCAGTGATGCGAAAAAAGGGCAGGTTTTGGCAGAGAGACCTCCAAATGCACATGCTGGGACACAGGCTAAAGTGCCACCTGCTGAAGTGGTGGCTGGTCAGAAACAACACCAAAGCTCAGATGAAATCAAGGACTTGGAGATTTCACATCCCGCCCCTGCTGCAGGGGCATCCTGCCAGTGTGTTTTGGGGAAGCTGGTGAGCCAGCTAATGCCTTGGACATTGTGGACATAGGAAAGAGAGCATCTCCTCTTATCTTCCCTGAAGATTTTGTACTGGGTGGCAGTGCCCCCACAGGTATGTGCACAGGCCACCTGAATGGGCAAGTGATGTCAAATGTCCTTGTCCTGCCTAATCCAGGATGGCATGAACTGAAGAAGGAAGTGTTTTCCCCTCCTGTGTTTTCCTGGGAGCAGTAGTGGCACTAGCTCTGCCAGGAGGCTCACTGTGGCTCGAGTTGCTCCAGCCTTTGACCGGGGTGTTGATTTCCTGTTGACTCCCAGCCAGAGCCACCTCTGAAATGGTGGCATGGGTCAGGCTGAGATGTGTCCCAGGAGCCCAGGGAGAGTAAAGGCCCCTTTGTCATCCACCTGGTCATGGGGCAGCCTCCTTGTCCGTTGTGGGTGGAGGTCAGCTCCTTCACTCTCCAGAGAAGGCTCCCACTGTGGGATCTGTCCACTGGGTGATGTTCTCAGAGGGACAAAGCCCTGTGAGACCCACTCTTGTTCTTCCATGAGCTAGGAGAGGACTGTGCTGCTGAGGCAGGAGCCAGTAAGAAAGGGGCTACTTCTCCTTCCCTTTTATTTTTTATGTATTTATTTTTTTACTTTGCTCTATTTATTTTCACTTTGTTCTTTTTTTTTTTTAACTTGTCTCATCTCCATCATTTTTACTTCTCTCCCCTGAGCACTCTTCAGACTGACAGTCCCTTTCACCCTGCTCTCTACACCTCCCTGCCTGCTTGGTGGGAAGGTTGTTCCTCGGGTGCTGGAGCTCATTCCTGCGTGTAGAACAGTGTGCAGCAGAGGAAGCTGTGGGAGGGCCATCCCGCTGCCCCAGCTGGGTGAGTGCCTGTGCCAGGCTGCTGTGCCATGTGTGACTCAGGTGTCCCTCACTCCTGCTCCCACACACGCGCTGACCTTTTCCTGCCAATTCTGAGATGGCGCCACAGGCCGCCTCTCATGCAGCCTGTCCCTCTTTAAAGATACGATAGAATCCTTTATCTCCCAGTGCCAGGCAAGCCTGGGATGCTCTGAGGTGCAGATAACATTGCTGCTGTGCATACCAGGGGCCGGGCAAGTGAGTGAGGAACCTCTCTTCTCCCTTAGCACTCAGCAGGATAGCCTAGTCATCTCCCTGCCCTTGCTTTTATTTCTGGGGGATCCAGCTTCTCTTTCCAACCCGTTAGCAAATCGCTGTGCAGCCCTTCCAGGTCCTGGTGATGGGCTGGCTGTGCAAAGTTCTTAAGGAAGGGGCAGCAGCAGAAGCCAGTGGGCAGGGGTGGCCGGCTGCAGCTCCACCAGGAGCTGCAGTACTCTTGGAGCAGTGTTGGCCTGGGAGGATGGGTGGGTTCACACTGTGGTGCAAAAGCTGGTGGAGAAGCCAGGAGATGCACAAAAAAGTAGTTCATGGCCTGGCAAAGGAGTTAAGGAGAAACTTGAGCCCTGCCTAAACATTCAGGGTTCTTGTTCTTTCAGGTCTGCTCATCTAGGGGCATAGTGCAAATGTAAATGTCCAGATATTTATGTGCTCTGGCATAAATTCAAAACTACTTTTGGCACAATCATAGAAGAAAGAGCAAAATCATAGTCACCATTAGCACAGAATACCTGTGATGCTCCCATCCAATACCACAGCACATTTTCCTGTGATATTTTACAGTGAGAACATAAAGCCTGGCATCTTTCAATTTTATAATTGAAAGATGTTTACAACAACAAAAAAAAATATGTGGGAATTCAGTATTGTCCATGTAATTGGATTAAAAGCCTGTCTCTCAACTTATTTACTGCTCCACCTCTGGCTTTTACTGCACCTGTCTTCACAAGCATCGGAGCATTCGATGTTTCATCTGTCTTTTCGTGGCCAGATGAAGTCATCTTGGAGCATGGGTGCGGTGGTGAAAGACACACACAGTGAATTTACATCTCTTGGATAAAGGAAGAAGCCGAAGAAAGATTTCCCCCATGAGCTGGCTTTTATCGTCAGTGCGAACATCTTAGTCAGCACAAGCTCAGACTTCTAAAATTGTGCAGCCGTGTGCTGTGACGGATACAGCCTCTGCAGCTTCCTGCTTCCCTGGATCAGCCAAGGATGAAGGCTCCAGGATCTGGTGCTCCTCTGGCAGGAATTGCTGAGCCCAGGTCAGGTGAGTGGCAGGCTCTGAAACTTGATGTGTGACCCTGCTCCTCTGGAATGTGGGAGAACACCCTGCCATTTGATTTTAACAGATCACCTCAAGCCAGATCCTGTAGCATGTTGAGCATCAGTGGATATTGGCTAGAGAATAGAATTACCTGAGACAAACCTAATGTTTTGTGGAATCATTCCCATGACAGACATGATACTGAAGTGGGATGTTGCATATTTAAGTACTCAGGTTTCCAGGAAGCAAGAATGTGCAGATACTCTGACTCACTAGTAGAAAAATTACTTCTAGTGACTCAAACACTTGGATGCTGTTGTTTCCTAATTAATCACTGTGCTCCACCATGGATCCAGAATCCTCCTTTCAGGACCAGAGAAGGTTTGTGGCCTCGAGGATTCCTGCTCTAGTGCAGCTCTCTAGGTGGACAGATTAACCTCTTGCTGCCTGTCAGTACGGTCTGCAGACCTAATTAATTTCTGGGCTGTTACCACAAATGACCTGGTAGGCTCTGAAAGCCTGATGATGGTAGTTTTGCCTGAAAGAGGGACTTAGCAGGGGACACTTTGTTGGGGCAACCATGTGACTTGAGGAATCCCTAGAAAGGTATACTGTAGGTTTGGCAGCAATCTCACAGTCAGGGGGGTGCAGACTCAGTCTTTTCTGGGAGGAGACGGATCCAGCAATGTTTTAGAGCTGGGAAACCCCGGGGAACCCTGCAACCCTGCCCTTCTTTTGCAAGAGAACAGTAAGAGAGGCCTCCCTTTGCCTTGACGTGCCTGGTCGGACGGGAAGCTGTTCCCATTGGGCAAAAGGTGAAATGTATGTCTTTCATAACTTTGTGTTTGGATTTTGTGTCCTGTGCTTATTTTGCACAACGTGGTACAGAACACAGGTATTATGCATTGAGATAGCTCATCTCCTCTGCCCTAAGCCCAAAGTGCATGTTGCTGTCACCACAGGAAAACAGTATGACCACGGATGGAAGCAAAGAATGTTTCTTTTCAAAGTTTGTGCTAATTTTGCACTTAATTGGTATGTTACAAACCTAGCAAATCATAAATAAAACCTGAGTTTTCCTTTTTCTAAAACTAGGTCTTAAAATGTAACTTGCCTTAGATTTGAGTCGAAAAGGCAAGCTTTTGAAAGAGATGAAGCATGCCCTCATGTGGCAATATTTTTTCCTCATAATACCTGTTTGTTTTGGTTTTAATCCCCAAATAATCTATTACAACGAGCTGTGTCATGACATCAGAACTGGCATACAGAGTGGATGTTGTGATACAAAGCTGGCGTACACACAAAATGTTCAGAAATAATTATATGGGCTCTAACTCTCTTGTTACTTGAGTCCCTGCATGAGTGCTTTTATTCTAAAATGAGACTAGCTCCACACAGGAGTTCACAAATAAACAAAGGTGTGAATTAAAACTTGTCCTGTCCTCTGCTCAGTGGGAAAGTTGCTTTCCTCAACTGAGAGCAAAGTTTAAAATTGTTACAAAGTGGACACCTTGGTTTGAAACCAGAATAATTGATTTTGAAGTCAATTTTAAGCTAAACCAAAATAAACTGAAAATCAAATACACATTCACAGAGCTGGCCTGAATAACTCACTTTAAAAATCATGTTATTTGTTGAGCTGGTAGAACTTCCTCATGTCTACACAAGGCTTGTGACTGTGTAGACAAACTTTTGGAAACCTGGCTCTGCTGTGAATTTTACATTTTTGACACATAAAGCTTGGGTTATAAAATGCCAGCTGACATTTCCCAGCTTGATAAATAGGGAAGTTCTACTCTTTCCTGACACAGCATTGTCTGCTTTTACTGTAGATCAATTTCCTGTTTTTTCTTCCCTGAACTTAAAAACAGTAAATGTAATTCATAGAAATTACTGGGTCCCAACAGCTTATTGGGACTTTTTATAGCATTCTTTTTCTGTGATTTCAGATGGATTGGTATCTTTCATCTAAAGCATCATAGACAGTAAAGAAAAAATGCATGGTAATCATGGGAAGTCTAACTGGGAAGCGTGTGATGGATGCCATCAAGTTTTAAACTTCAAGGAAGCATTTGAAATCCCAGGGTTTCCAGTCTGCTGCCTGCTCACTGTTTCCATCAGCTGACCCTTCACCAGATTCCTGGGAAGGTGTCACCTGGCAGTCACGTGCACCAGAGGTTCCACGAGGTTCATGCTCTTCCTTGCAGAGCCTTGCAGAGCTCGCAGGGTGGTCAGATCAGCTGAAGAGCAGTAGCAGTTGTTTTCTCCTCGTCTTCCTCTCCAGGCTACATTCCCTGCTAATACAGGCAGCTCCCTCCTGTGCTGAGGGTAATTTCCATGGGGTCGGGAAATATGAGAAGTGGAGAAATGGGAAACTCTGGATCCACCAGGCAAACCTCGACTCTCCTGGGGGGCCTGAATGTGTGTGAAAGCTGTGGGTGGTCTGAATTTTGGGTGCTTGAGCAGGAGGCTTTGGATATCGGTGTGGGTATCCAAGTTGCTTTGAGAAGACTTCAGGCTGAATGAGAAGTGAATTCCCTAAGTCTCTCCCCTAGGGTCTCATTGACTTTCAGCAAAATCCTCCCTCAGAGGCAACTTGGCAATCTTCATTCATGGAGTTCTCAGCGATGCTCTGCTATCGAGTTCCCTTTGAAAAGGTTTTTGTGCTGTAATCTGCTGGCTGGTTACTTAACTGGTGCAGCTTACAGACCTCCGCTGGTTGTTGCACGTCTTGTAATTTTTAAGGGTTTATTTCAGCTCCTTTGTGAAGCATAAGGAAATGGATGATTAGCGAAATTCTTCCCAGTATTTTAGAAGCATTAGTAAATGTTGAATAAAGGGTAATCACACTGTTGTTTTCGTGGGAACTGTGAAAGTAAGACTGCTAGATTAGGTGCAATCCTGATCTTAAAGTCACAATTCTTACACAATGTTTTTTGCACTCTGGTGCTAAAACTTGTATGTGAGAGTGTGTGCTTGTAATGAGCCAAGTAATTCAGCACTGCAGGAATCCCACCAACCTCATCTCTGAGCTGGTAATGAACACGGGCCTGGCTGGACATGTCCAACTGATGTGTTTCTCTGCAGAAATTATCTGTGTACAGTCAGTGACAGCAGTGTCCTTCAGATGTTGGGTTTGATGCAGTAAGCATACGTGACACTTCTGCTTTGCTTCCTCTTCTTGCTGTGCCCTGGACTGGTCATAGCTGTGCTCTGCTCTCTGTAATCCAGCCAGAGACACCCTGAGCCTGGAAAAAGGTGCCCTGTGCCTGGAAAAAGGTGAGCTGGGCAGCTGTGTTGGAGAACTTGTGTCAGCCTCCAGCAGCTAGTCGATCCCTGTGCCTGCTGCTCTTTTGCATGGCTTCAGTACCTGAGCCAGTGCGTTTCCAGCTGGCAGTGGTGTGCCTGAGCAGCGCTGAACAGAACTGCTTGGAGGACCAGAGTGGTGTGATTGGAGCAGAGGTGCTTGCTGACGTAGCTGACTAGATGAACTGGTTGACTGGTTAAATATTGGTGGCAAAAGAACTTGCAAAGCTGCTTTGCAGAAGTGGGTGGGTCTCAGCCACATCCTCACTGGCTTTGGTATTTGTCCTCAAGCCTGATTTCCATTTTCTGTACACTCTTTGCTTTCTGCTCTCCTTTTTTGGCAGTAGGTTGTGGCAGCCTGTCAGAAGTGAATGGAGACCTTCGTTGGATGAACAAAGCCTATCCATTCTCTGTCTAGACTGAAAATGCCACAGAAGGAACGGGGCACCCAGTCACAGTCCTTTCAGACTGCTGGAAATGAGTGGCAATGACACCCCAGGACACACCACCCTGGAGGAATTGCTATGAGAGTCATGGCAACATCTCAGCAGGTGGTTTTCAGGTGAAGAGCACTGAAGGCCATGGATGTGAATGCTCTCTCTAACCCCCCTTTTCCCAGGCCCTTCACTGATTTTTAATGCTTTCTGATCAGGTACATCTGAAACAAGTATTACGAGGCACGTGGCTCCTGCCGCTCCCTCCTGCAAGGCTGAGGTGCAGGGTGGGTAGTCCCCTCCTCCATGAGGGGCTTCACCCCTGTGTGCTTCCTGCATTGTGGGGCTCCGGGCTGTTTGCAGAGATGGCACACTGACCATTTTTGCTCCTTGCCATGCACCAGTGACCCCTGGCTGCTTTCCCACTAATGTAGCTCACCACACCAGCAGGATTTCGAGGTGGCAGGGGGACAGCAGCTGCTGGGGATGTGGGGTGAGTGGGAACAGCTGGCTGCTGCCTCAGCCCTGTTACCTGGGGGGATGCTGGCTGGCAAGGTGGGGGGTGGAAAGGGGGGGTGCTTCCAAGAAGGAGCTGGGCCATCCATGCTCACCTTCCTCCAAGCCCATCTGCCCCTGCTTGTCAAAGGCAATGTTTGCATGGCTGCCCAAGGCTTTGACGCATGTAGACAGATGCCAGGGAAGTTTAATCCAGCTGGCTTGGGTGCTGTTAGGCAGGCAATTGCCACCCCAACCTTTAATCACCTGAGCAAGTGCCAGGTGAGCCTGAAATCTCAGGCTGAAAATGATGGCATTGCAGAGAAAAGCAGAGCTTTTGTCCAGCATTGATCCTGGCCAGCAGCTCCCTTGTGAGGAATGGGCTGTGCTGCAGGTGGTCTTTCAGTCTGCTCAGGGCACTTCTAAGGTGGCCTCAAGGTGCTGGTCTCGGAGGGGCTCCATCCCTGGCTTGCAGGAAGAGGAGCACTTGTCTGGGCCAGGGGAGATCCTGAGGGCCCTGAAGCATGTGGCCAGGTCTGCTGCTCTTCCAGAAGGTCCTACAACAGCAGGAATATTGTACAAGGAGGTGACTTAGGCAGTACTGTGGGTTTTCACAGCACGTGGCACACCCTCAACTGAAAATTTGCATAAATACCTTTCCAAGTAATGAGTATTTTCTAAATAGAACCAAAATCACATGAGAGGCAGGGAGGGGCATTTACGGGAAAGGCAGGTTTGCTACATTTGGATCTCATGCAAGAAATGGGATTAGTACTGTCCACAAAAGTTACAGCGTGAATTTGTAAGGGTCTGGCTGAGGTAGTTCCTTAGCACAGGTGGAATGACCTTGATGCTTTTGACCTGACAAAGCCAGTTAATGCCAAGAAGCAGCTTTTGTGCTCATGGCAGGGAGAAGAGACCATTAGTCCCCATGACGCCTCTTCAGGACACCTCCATCTGAGCCCAACGGACCAAAGAGATCCCCACCTGGTATAAAGATGAGCGTTGTTGAAGACTGCTACCCCAAAACCCAAGAGCCACCCTCTTTTTGAGAAAGAGTTTGAGAGGTGGAGAGGAGGCAGGGGAGAAGTGAGTTTATTTAGAGTTATATACTTAAGGTCTTCTTCACTAGCTGCTCTCAGAGCATTTTCCAGAGGACACTGCTATTCTTACCCTGGCTTATCCCATGGGGAAAATGAGGCACAGAGCAGTAAGGTGGCTGAGCTGTGGTCAGTGCAAAGCCTGGAGAAGGACCTCACTCTCTGGGATTTCAGCTAGGTGATTGCTACCAGTTAAGTTATAAGTAATATAAAAATATCTGTTCTGCTCTCTTTATTTAGAAATCACCATTTCCAGTAGGAAGCAGGTAGAGGGAGAATCAGTAAGGCCTGCTGCTTCCACTGCTTTTCCTTACTAGTCTGCCTGTTAATTCCCTTTTACCATTTTACATGTGGTCACTTGATACCAGCAGCTGTTTTGGGACATCTCTATCTGTCACATCCTTCTTTTTATTTCAGTGTCAAAAGTTTGAATGCACCACAAAAAACCAAAACAAAACAAAAAAAACCCCACATTAACAAAATGTGAGTTTCCTCCCAGATTCAGTTCTAAACATGTCACTTTAATGATGTCTAAACTACACAGCACTTGATGAGCAAAACATTGCTATCTTCTAGCCACATTTGTTTTCCCTGTCTCCCAGAGCATTATAGTCACCCGGGGAGAACTGCATGTTCTACTTCACTGCTGTAAAGCTATTATGGGTATGAAAAGTTCCCATTAATCTGCTCCACACATGGATGTTTCTGGATAAAGTTCAGTAGCCAGATCCCTCTTTCTTTGTGTGCATCAAACGAAGCAGAAAAATGCCTCCAATTTAAAGACACCAAATGAATAACCAAATAGATGAGATTAATTTTTGTTTAATCCACGTGGGCAGTGAAGCCAATGGCCAATGTTTGTGTGTGGACTTCTCCCGGGAGTTCATTACCAGCCGAGACTGTAATAAGTTAATGCAGAGATTCCATGGAAATAGGGGGTTAATTATATGCAGAGGATGTTGGCCAATGTACAGCTTTGAACAACAAAAATAGCCCAAGTCTTCTGTTTTGGATGTGGAATCAATTAACGAGGTCTGTGACATGTACCAGGATTTGTTAAGATAGTTGTAGTATAAGGATACTTCTTTTCTTCTCTCTCTCTCTTTTTTTTTTTTTTTTAATATAAAAAGCTAAAGAAAATAAGTGGGTAATGGAAGGCAAGGGACAGAAAGACATGAGACTGGTAATAAAACACTGGACTTTGGCCTGGGGCCAAGGCAGGCTTTTCAATGGGTCTGAAGTTTGGACGGCAGCACAGTTTGAACCAGTTTTCGCTAACTGTCCAAAAGGTTATACCGTAATAGACAGAGAGAAGAGGTTGATTTTAGTTTACCAACTCCCTTCTCTCTGCTGGCAGGAGTGTTATGCTGCTAAGATGCCGTAGTCATTAGACTGATGGATATCAGCATGTGGCGCGGCGTGCTACAGATTCAACTCCAAAGCTGAAACATAAAAAATCCTCCTCGATGCTGGTTGGCACAAACCTAATTTTTTCCCCCTTTCCACATCTGGTTTTAATATAAAATGTGTCTTTCTGCACTTTTTTTTTCCCCCTTGCCACATCTTTAGAAATGGCTTCTTAAGAAAAAAAAAATAGAGTGTCACTCCCCCTATATTCCTGGATTTTAGAGTTAATTGTATGTATGTGTGGTAGTTCAGTAGTGCAGCTTGGAAGCTGAACAGAGCACAGCATACACCTTTGTAAAGGGATGCTGTTTCACAAAAGAAGCAGAAGAAAACAGATTACTTTTACTTCCCTTCAGAGTTCAGAGCTGTGAAACACGCTTTTGGCTGTTACAAATTTTCAAGGAGCCACTTAAACAGGTAGAATACAAATTTAAAAGAAAAAGATCTGACCCATTTTCACCCTGTTTCACTTTAGCACAAGCTCTGGGCATGTTCCAGGCATTTTTAAAGTCCCTCACTGTTTTTTTTTTCTCACCCCCTTCTTCCAACTTGGTCCCTAAAACCATTAATTTGTTCCTAGAAATTATCTGCTTGTTTGTTGTGTTTTGGGTTTATTTTTTTGTTTGTTTGTTTTGCACACAGAAATCCTCAGACCAAAGCAAACAGTGCTGCAGAAAAATGTTGCAAGACAGCCCAGTTTTGAGGGAAGTGCCCCTGATAACTTCTCAGCTCCAGAGAGAAGCAGTGGACGCTGGGGCCACCGAGTCTCCATGGAAATCACAGAGGGTAAGATTTGTTTAATTAATTAGTGGTAATCTTGGATGACTCTGTGGGCTTTAATTTATGGGGTTTCCACCAGGTTCTATGTTCAGCTCCTCACAGAGTGCCTGGATCCTTGGATTTTGTCACACATGGACTCCTGGAGACTGGCATGGTCTGGAGATCTGAGGGGCCACCTAGGGCACAGGGGCATGGCTTGAGGTCAAGTGCCCTCCAGTCCTCTGCATCTGGTGGTGGGCAAGCATCATTCCTGGCTGTTGTCCCAAAGATACTCTTGGGGATCCAGAATGCAGACTAGGACATGGGCAGGATGGACACCCTTGTCCATCCAGTCTGAGGAGGCTGACTGTGTGTGGGACCTTGGTGTGTCACACCAGGGAAATGGACTCTGTCAGCAGGGGTGATGCAGGGACCACCCTGACCTTTCACCTGCCTGCCTGGCTGCTCAGAGTTAAAATGTTACCAGGAAAGGTGGCTGCAGCCTCCATACCGCAGATCTGGTGTGACCATCGCCTCCCGGGGCACCTGGGGACAAGGTCGGAGCAGTGGGAAGGGAAGGTTGTTTCTGTCTCGTCTGACAGACAGGAAAGCAGAGGCAGGGGAGGCCAGGCAGGGGGAGGATGTGATAGCAGGGCTGAGGTGACCAGCCTCAGGCCATCAGGGCAATGAGGAGACACAAAAGCTGTGGGGCTTGTTAGTCAGGGCCTCACTTGCCAAAGGGGCCCACAGGGCCCCAGCCTGCCAAAGGAGCCCACAGTAAGGAGCAGGTTTCTTAGCCAGTGCCTGGGAATGGGCAGTGCCTTTATTTTGCCTGTAATGCAGGGGGAAGCTTCAGGCACTGTTACAAGTGCACTAAGACTGAATGCCAGCATTCAGCTCCCCCATGGCCCCCAGAAGCTGCCAGGTGTTAGAGCAGGGGCAGGCTACATCTGCTCTCTGGATGGCCAAAATTCTAAATGGAAAAGGTATTTCCCAAGTACCAGAGCACCACTCCCTCATTTATATCCTGGAACTTGTCCAGTTAGGGTCATAACCAAGTGAAATGGGAACATCCAGCCCCATGCATGCTGTAAGAAAACACCTTTCTTTTCTTTTCTGAACTATCTGGGGAGTGCCATAGGAGAGGGGGTCTCTACTGTCTCTGGATCTTTTTAGTTTTTATTTCTTCCTTGTTTGGGAGTGCTTTAGGATGGGATGACCTGCTGACACAGTTGAGCAGTGCCATGTCCCTTGCCTTTAACTCAGCTGAAACTCTTCACAGAGCAAGAATGGGTGATGGCTGCCCAATTCCTCTGTAACTAACCTGAGCAAGGAAGTATAATTATGATAGTCATCACCGGGGGATGTTTCAAAGGGAAAGCATGCTAGATGCTTTGATTAAGCACTTAATTTTTTTTCTATCAAATTACTTCCAGCCCAGCAGCTAGCTCTATGTACATAATAGCTCTGTTGGCTTCAATGAGATCCTTCAGCTAAGGTCAGCTAAATACCTGCCCCATGAGAGCAGGCCACAGACCAGATGCGAGATGCCATGGTGTCACCTCATCCACTCCCTTCCTGTTCTGCTGCAGACCCCCACCCCACTAGCTAATTGTCAGCATTTGGCCTTGTATAGTTTTAAATGAAACAAGCTCCATCTGACTTTACTCTTAAACCACTTGTTCATTTCCCTTTTAAAATCCAGATTTTTTGTTCACACTCAAATAAGAATACATACCAATATTTTATCTTTCCTGCAGTGTATCCCCAGGCAGAAATTATATTTTAATAATAAACTGGCTAGCTTGTTTAACAGTTCCTGGCTTTTGGCTTTATGCAACATTGCAGGTGTGATTCTAGTAGCAATACTGTAGGTGTGAATTATTATGTTAGTGTAATAGGCTGTACTTTATTGTGCTTTATTGCTTAATTGGCTTCTTCCATAAGGATTCTTCAGTTGCTACTGGGAACTAATGCCAAGCTTTTTCATGAAAAGAGTGGTACTTTTTTTTAGTGTTTACTAAGGTCAGTAATTTCAGTGGGTGACTGGCTTTGGGAAATGAAGGAAAGATGTCACTAATGAATTAAGAAAGTGCTTACTAAGTCCTTAATAAAAAGCAGAGCAGGCTAAAAGATGCTCCTTGTTATGCATGGATACTTGTAACCCCAACGAGCCCTTTGGGAAAACAGCTGGCTGAGCTTTCTGGCAAAGGAAGCCCTCTCCCATGTTCAGGGAATTCCCAGGTGGTGGGCAATATCTCTGCGTGGTTATGTGCTCTGTGACCTCCTCTCCCCTCTCTATCCTTCCCACCACTCTACTTTTTTCAGAAGATGGAAGATCAAAGCTTTGTCTTCACAGCAACACACAGGCTGATCCCCTTGCCAGTGTACCCCCACAGGAGTGCACCCCGGGCAGGGGGCTGCCTGCCCCTGCCACATGGATTGCCTGAAACAGCAGGGATGTGGGCAGCCCTCCAGAGCATGTGCAGATCCTGCCACTCTGCCTGGGAATCAAGGGGGCAGGGAGGAGCCCAGGGATACCCAGGTGCCCCACGGATGCCTCTGCCACTTGAAACCTGAGACAACTTCAATGTGTGCAGCCCCACCCTGGTGTGGGGACCAAGGGTGTTTTTCAATGGTTTGAAATAATGAAAGCTGCTGCTCCTGTGAGTCACTCAAATTCCCACCATGTACTCTTGCTAAATGATTTCACCTCTGCTCCCCCGTGCTCCCCAGCACTGTGCCTACTCATGCTGCTGGAGTTCATTTTTGGCCTCACACCTTCCTTTAAGCCTTTTTATGTTTGTCTGGAACTGCAGGTTTAGCAGAAGGATCTGTGTGTACTTTCAGCTGGGAGAAATATTTATGCCTGGCATCTTGTTTGCAGGAGTAGTGGAGTAGGTGATTTCCCAAGTGGGATCTTCATCATGCAGAGTAGGAAACTTTTGATTTTTCCTTCTTGTAATGGTGTTTTCCAAAACTGTTAATGCAAAGCAGGGCTGGGCAGTAGCTACAAAATATGGATGCAGATCTAGATTCTGAAGTCATAGGCGTTTGCCTGGTTCCCCCAAAACACTGAGGCCATATCTGTGGTGGATGCTACCTTGCCTTACCACGGATCAAACTGAAAATATGCAGAGCTGAAAGCCCAATGTGTGGACCATTATGGTTGGGTTAATAGGTGTTAACCATGCACAGATTGTCCTTTTCAGTGGCTGAGGCACAAAAAGTGTAGTGCTTATTTCTTCCTTTTTCCAGGCCTCACCAGGTCCAACCCAAAGGACATGAGCGTGTTTGAGCTGTGTTTGCACTGTCTGGCCAGGAAGAGAGGACTCATCTCTGCCACAAAGGTCTCAGTGTGGTTTGTGCTGAAGTGGGATCCCACATCTGGGATCTACCCAATAGCTACTTGGGTACTCTCTTAGAGATAGGAAAGATTCACAAAGAGAAGACTTTGAATCAGGAGTCCGCTGTGTGTTGCAGCATTTATCGTTGTGATTCACTTACCTCCAGTGTTACTGCAAATCCGGGCAAAGTGTGAAATGATTCTCTCTCTTATCTTGGAGGAAATGCAACGTGCTCCAACCAAACTGACTCTGAAAGTCAGCTCTACTCTGCTTTGGGCCACAGAAATTGTCAGGATTTTTGAAAAGGCTCAATGAACCTCAACACCACAATCTAGCCAAATAATTTTGAAGTACTTTGGGAATCATTCAGGGTTTTTTCTTTTCACCTTATGTAGCTCCATAGAAACGCTTGGAGTTCTGCAGGTAAATACCGAGTTATGAAGGAGCTGGAGGCACTAAGAGAGCTGGTACATGATTAATAACTGCCAAATTACAGGGAACACTTTAAAATCCCTTAAAGCTCTCCCCTCCCCTACTTCACCCTGGCAACTAGGACACGAGCCTTTAGCTAGCCTGTCTTTCCTGAGGCAGTCCCTTCAGCTGAGGCAGGAGATGATCTGAAGCCACAGGCAAGGGGATTCAGAAACTTTATGACAAAATCATGACATGGAAAAAAAAAGAGAGACTGGGTGAACTGCAGCACAGAGGATCACAGGAGGGAGTAGCTGGCATGTGTATGCCAGTGCCAGAGTCCTCAGACTTTCATCATGGGAACCACAGCTTGACTGCCAGATAAACCACCTCCTTTTGTATTCACAGTTGCAAAATGTCTCTACAGCAGCTCTGGCAATTAATCAGTGAGAAAAGAAATAGAAAAACTTTTCTTGCATCCTTAGAATAGCAGGTGTTTTTACAAATTAAAGAAAAAAGAGATTAATTCTGCATTTTATTTTGGCCCTTTGCTATATCCCTGCTCTGTGTCTGAAATGCTTTCTTTGCCAAAGAGACAAGCAGAGGCAGTCAACTCTTTACAGACAGTGCTTTTAGGTTTATCAATGTTAAGGTTGTTTTCTTGTACACATTTCAGTACTGGTTTAGATGGCATGGAGTAACTGTATTTACTTTGCTGCCCTGCTGTCTTTAGCAGAAGAACTTAGGAAGTTTGTTTCTCACTCCTGTTTGCCATGGAGGCCTCAATCTCAGAGAAGATTGTAGAAGAAACTCAGCTAATCAAAGGTTAAACAGGATGAATGAAGTTTGTGTGGCGCCCTGAAGGTTATTAGACTCAAGGTCTGAGTAGCTGCCAAGGGGAGTGAGTTCCAGGGCAGGAGCATTCATCTGAGAAATCCCAGTTGCTGGACGTGGAGGGGTCGAACCTGGGAGCTGCAGGCGCCTCCCAGCTGAGCTCTGCTGCCATGGCTGGATGTGGGGTGGGACCCCTGTCCCTTCCCACACTCCTGGTCCAGAGAGCTCTGCAAATGGGTGGGAGGGCACATCCCATCCCATGGGAGGGCAACACGGACTTGACAATAGTTCCAGATGCCTGGCTGCTTCCTTTACTAGCTGTGGAGTGAGCAGGGAGCTCTAAAAATCACAAAGACAGGCAATTGCTGGGAGTTAGGGCTGATGAAAGGGCTCATGGACCCTGCTACAATGAAAGTCTGGAAGTGGCACAGAGTCAAGGGGTGCAGCAGGCAATGCAGAGTGACCGGTGGTCAGCGATGTGTCCTCTGAGCCGCTCTCCATCAACACATGTCAGAGTGATGCTCTGGACTGGTGCCTGGTTTATCTTCCACTTCTGTCCATCTTGGAGGTGGAGTTGAAATCACAGGGTATGGATGAAAGATGGAAATAGAGAGGCAAAGTGTTGTGATGTCCTTTCAACTTCCAAGTGTCTTCCAAGTGCCTCTTTCTATGATATAGAAGAACTTTGACTAAATAAAGTCATTAAGTGAAAACCACAAGAGCAAAGATAAAGATCTATCTGGGTACACCTGCACTGTTATTTGTGAATGTTAAGTGGCATGTTCAGCCTTCCTGTAGATCAGTTTGTGTATCTGTGCAGCAGTCTTGATATTTTATTCCTCATTTGTGCCATAATTGCAGGAGTCCTTTATGCCAATGTAGACACTGATCTCACTGCATGTCGGAATTACAAAACATATGAGAGAGCTGGAATAACAAGAATGTGTGTTTTCTGGAAAAGTAGAAGGTTTCTGGAGGAGGAGTTTTCCCAAAGGGAGCTAAGTTTACAGATCTAACTCATTCAGGCCTTTTTCCTTCTGAAGTTGACGCACACATGCACAAACACACAGGCTCCAGTATCTATTTCATGGACACATTCTTCTCATCTCAGTGTGTAAAGGTCTTGAAAGCAATAGCTACTGGCAGTACCCCAATTCAAAATATCTAATAGGTCCTTCCCAGTTTCAAAATCACTAAGGACACACATGGCGAAATGAAAGCAGGGCTTAAACTACCTTTCTGTCAGAAGCAATGAAAGTAGCTGCCTGTCCTTGTGGGCTTGATTTGTGATTTCTTTGTTTTTGTAGTCTTGGTTTGCCGACTGCATCTCAAGAACTGTGTTGCTAGAGCAACTTTGTTAATCTAACTCCAGCAAACAACTCCAACTGTTGAATGCAGAACTTTTCAGAATGTAATGATACACTGCAGTGGGTTGACATTGTTTCCCAAATTTTATGGATTGATAGGCTCCAGGTGGAAGGAAAAAAAGAGTAAATTTGATTATTTGTAAACTACCTCTGACTCAGTGGATCTGCTCAGATTTAGGAGGGCACAGCCTGCCTACATACTCAGAGAAGATATTTTGGATCAGCTTCAAATGGCCTCTCTACTGACTTAAACACAGCATTTCCAATTTACATCACCTCAGTGTTTGAACCTGATGTTATGTGTGCAGATGTAACCACAGAAGGGACACTGCCTCTCCTCAGCTCCACATTTGATCATCTCTATGTTTGCATGTGATTGTGTGTACAGAGATATGGAAGCACATGTCTGATCACAAAACATCTATGCTTTGCCATGTTTTCCTGTCTGCTTAGGCGGGAAATCTTAGCTCCAGTAACTGTCAGAGAAAACTTTTTGATGCAAACAGCCACTGGAGGAAACAAATGCCACCAGAGTGCTCCTTGTGATTTGTACCTGGTAAGGTCACGCTGAATCTCCATGCTAACAGGAGCAGGGTTCCTTTCTAGCTGACATGCATTTCCCAGGCCTAAATTTCTGCCAGGAGTTTTTTTGGGTTTTGTTGGTATTTTTGTTTTTCACATTGCCATCCCTCCTAGCAATTGTCACACTGCTGTTCATACTTCCCAGCCCAGAGGAGTTTTATCTTAGTGGTTTGTATTCCTATGGTCACCACAACAGTTCAGGCTTATTCTTTTGAACAAAATTAATTGTTGTTAGGTTATCTGGGAGATGGACTCAGAGACTCTATTTCACTAATAAGCATGATTTTGAAGAGCTTGTGTTTGAAAAGAATTGTTATCTACTGCCTACTGGCAGGTTTTGAATCTTACATCCCTGTTGAGATTGATTTCCTGTACATGCCTAATTACTGATGACACCGTTAGATATAAACTAAAGAGATATCTTGCAACTGGGAAAAAAAAGGAAAATAAAAAGCTTTAAGCCAAGTTCCCTTTGACTTAAACAGAAGGAGGCTTCATTTTATTTCGTGTAGTAAAGTCACCATGGAAGGATCCTCCTCCGAGAACTTGCAGCAGTTTGAGGAGTGTGTACAAAACATGTCCAGACATCAAAGGGGGCAACTCCCAAAATGTCTCTGTATTTGTAAACATGCATCAGATCTGCTTAGCTTGGCTGTAAGCATGAAACATAAAACTTGGGATATCTGTCTTATTAATTTGAATGGATACTAATTCAGGCTGTGGCTTGAGGAGATGGAGGATGCAGCTGCAGCTGGCTTGAAAAAGTTTTTCAAGAAAAAAAAAGACACCCTGAAAAATTAAATATGTTTTTATTAAAGAAAAAAAAAGGATCAGTTGCCTGATCTGATTTGTAGTGGACCCCTAGTTAGGCCATGTGGAGCAACTGTCTAAGCACTGCTGTCACTGTTAACCTTTTCCTGGGATCAAACAACAATCTTCTATCCAAAGGATGTTCACTGATGATGAGAACATGGAGAGAGGGAGAAGAGCTTCTGTGGCATTGAGATATGTGTCTTTTATTCCACAGTATGTGCGAAAATGGCTAGGGAGCCTTTATTGGGATGTATACTGAAGCTTTATAACCACCACAACAATGGACTGGGCTGCTTCAGCAGGTGCATTTTTCCAAATACCTAGCAGAAAATCTTGCAGTGAGAATGGGTAGGTAGTCGTTTTTAGGGATTTAGAGTGGCACAGCTTATCCCTAAGTTAGAAATATTTATGTAAGTATAAATAAATAAATAGATAAATAAATTTCCATAATAAAATATATTATAGAAATATATTTTACTTTGTCAATAAAGAGAAGTTTTATACCAACACAGGTGCCTGCACAACAGGGATAGTACTCTTAGAGACTACATAAACTAAGCCAATGTATATTTGATGCATAATTATATTTGATACATAATTATAACATGGAGAGAGTATGGAGATCAGGTCTGAGATGTGGTGTAAAGTGAATGGCCCAAGGTGACCTTCATTCATGGCCAGGCACTAAATGAGGCTCCGGGTTTAAATGTTAATGTAATATTGTAGTCACTATGCTCCTGGTTGATACACCTTTTGGACACAGTTGCTGAAAGCATTTTTTGTCCATAGTTGTGTATCACTGTCCCTCCTCTGCAAGTTACATCTCTTAAGATTTTACTGGCAGAGCTGGTGATCTGACTTGTCTCATGCAGTTCTGTCGGAATACCTTCATGCACATCTGACTGGGGAGGTGTCTGTCCATGGCCTGGGGCTTTTGACTTGAGGCAAAACATGTCAAGCACAATGAGAATGAGCTGATCAAGACTGATCTGGACTTTCAAGAGTTTGGGGATCTGAAATTAAAAGAACAGGGTCTTAGAGTTTTACAAACTATTTGAATCCATAAATACAAGCACAGTTATCATGGCATCACTGGACTACTTTCACACACTGGTTAGTGTAAGTATTGTCTCTCTCCCCTCATGCCAATATCTAGTCAGATGCCCCAGCCAGGCACACTCTTTTCCATGCTAAACCGTCTTCTTTGGGGAAAGAATTTACACAATTTTTGATACAGAGGCAGCAAATCTGTCACTAGTTGAACACGGAAAGCACAGTTTTGGGAGTGCTGCAACCTCCTGGAAAATGTTGGGCTTCACAATGTAGATATTAAATACCATGTAGTGAGAACTCTGTGTGGATTTTGGTGCGGCAGAAAGGGGAAAGTAAGGCACATCCTAACACTGAGGTCTGCTTCTTAAGGGTGCAAAAATGCCTTGACCTTTTGCCTTTGGCAAAACCTCACTTTATACGTGTTCTGTGGCTTGTGTCACTTGGCCACATCCCAAGCCCACCTCTAATGTGGCTACATTTCAGCAGTGTGGTGTGTGCAAGTGTCGTGGATTATTATCTTAGTGACAGCAGTACCCAGAGGCTTAAGTCAGAGCTGTAGCCCATCGTGTTGGGCATAGAACAAATACACTGGCAGTCTCACTCTGAACATCTCCCAGTCTAGAAAGACCAGCAAACGAGGAGGAAAGAGAAGCAGCAGAAAAAAATTGTCCAGGGTTGCACAGCATGCAAACAAGGCAGCAGAAGTTCCTGCTAATGGGTGGTGGCTGTTTGCTTGCCTTCCCAACAGCCAGTGTTGTGTCACTTAATGCTGCAGAAGGTAACTTTTGGGTCATGTCTAGGCACAGGGCTTTTGCAGGGCAGCTCTGCTGGCTTTTCACGCTGTGACAACCAAAGAGCATTTCTCATCCTGTATGACTGCTGTGTCCTGCCTCTAGAGTGACTGTCCTAATGCCTCAGTGACAAAGAGGTACATGTGCCCATGTACAGGTTTTTGTAGGGCAAAGTTCAGCCTTTGAGTTCCAAACTGCTTGTATGCCGCAGATCATTGCTACTCCTGGTGCAAGGTCTCGAGCACCTGGACCCCTGATGCCACAGCCTCCATCTTACGCTTTGGGCTGAAAGGTGCTGAGCAAAGGATACATCATGTTGTTAACACAGCTGATTTCCCAAGGAAGCTGTGTGCAAGAGGTTAGTTTTGTTCTTTGATTTTTCCCTAATTCACATAAATGTCTGATGTTCTGCAGAGTACAATAGACTTTATCCATGTTGCTAATGATTATTTCTATTCAATCTCCTTAATAGGACCGAGGGAGCAGTGACTGCTCACCCCTCTGCAATGTCACTCATGATCCCTCCTGGACCTTTTGAATGACTAGGCTGGTAGGAAATGACAACAGAGTGCTGATGAGATTAGCACTTCTTGTTCTTCATAGTGTAGAAAACCCCAGGACTAACTCATTCTTCAAGCTCCTCAGTGACTAATAGGTGTTTTATCATCCTTTCAATTAGAAAGCATTTATCAGCAATCTTTGCTAGCTCACTGCCTGAATTGACCTGTCATTCACTGTCTCAGCCCTTGGAACTGGTAATTAAGTTTAGCAATCTGCCTCAGCAGCTCTGATTGAGATAGGTGGTATGTTTCCATGTGAGTAGGCAGACACTTTGGGTTTTCTTTCCCAATAGAAAAGGGCTTTGAGAAAAGTGAATGGAGGGTCCCAGCAGATGCCCTCTGTCAGGTACCTGCAACCCTGAAAGCCTCACAAGCAGAGCGCAGTGAGTGGCACGGAGCAGCTCCACCACGGCGGGGGGTGGGCTGCAGAGGGGTGTCAGTGGGGCCAGCCTGACTACCTATGGCCCAGGGAGAGGAGCAACTTTATTTGGAGTTGGCCAATATAAGCTGGGAGCAGTATGCAGTGCTCCCTAGCTGAGCACCTGCTTCATCCCTAAACTTTCCAAACTACATGCTTTTGGAACAGTAAAGGAGATTTTGCACTTCATTCTCGATGTTGAGGTATGTCAGCCTTGAAGTTTGGGCACAGATACAAAGCTCTGAAGTCTGGGTACCTCTTTGTTGTTGAGCAAGGGGTAAAGCAAAGCAGTTGCAGTGAAGCATGTTATGTGTGATGAAATCCGGGGATCGAGTGCACTGACATAGGTTCTACGTCTTCTCCGGCACAGTTCTCCTCAGTGCCAGCAAAGGACACGTCCTGTTGACAGTGTGAACAACAACAAAAAGGGTAAGCCAGCCTCCTGCTGAAGGAACTTTTTAAAGGGGGCTTAAAAGTGCCTGAACTGCAGTGGCACAGTGTGATTTGCCATGCTAACCCGAGGGTAATGCTAGCAATGTTACAGATATTGCTGACACTGAGGCTGCATGCCTGTTGTTATCTCCTGGCCTGTCCAGGTATCCTTTTCTTTTTAAAATGAGAAGAAATTTGCAGATTGCTTGCACTAAAGCCACACTGCTGGTAAAGGGGCTTTCCCCCCTCATCTAAATCTGTGGCTGACAATAGTTGATGGGGGCTGATTTTCAGTAGCTAGCCCACTGTTTTTTTAAGCAAACTTGACTCTGAAAAAACAGACATCTTAAAAAAACCCCAC
The DNA here is from genome assembly GCA_013397815.1 of Aleadryas rufinucha. NCBI lineage: Eukaryota > Metazoa > Chordata > Aves > Passeriformes > Aleadryas > Aleadryas rufinucha. The sequence goes on along the minus strand of VZTH01012477.1, from coordinate 287,331 downwards.
ACAACCTCCTTCACAACTGCCAAGGGGTACAGAAATGCTAGGGTCCCCATTACTCACTCCAAAATCAGGTTCAAGTTGCCTGGCTTGGGGTTTTGGAGGAGACGCACAATTTGCAGAGTTCCCTGAACCTCACAGAAGATTTGGATTTGAATTTATCTGGAGCTGCCCTGAAATATTTATTAATGTTTCTGAAAATATTCCTTACTCTGTTTTACCACAGGAAATGTCCTAAGGGGGTTTTTCTGCTTCTTCTTTTTCCCCTCCTTTCACTACACCAGGTTTGCCTCCCTGCTGTCTTAAGGAGACCACCTACAATTAAGGAAATAAAGACCTCTGTGAAAAAATACAGGCAAACCCGATATTTAAGGGTGAGCTCCCCACAATATTTATCTAGTTGTCTGAGCTGGTCTAACCACAAAATGGGGAAGGAAAAAAAAATCATTATCATGTGGTGGCTGGGAGGGTAACCTCTGTTAAAAAACAACAATAAAAACAAAGCGCAGCAGCGTAAAAGTGATGGGAAAAGTGCCAAGTAGAGGAAAGGAAAAGGACTCTGATATTTATAAGGTATAGTAAATAATAGCACTAGGAGGTATTGCTTGGTGAGGATAAAGCAGCAGAAATCTTTAATTTTGGGGCAGAGAGATGGGGTATGGTATAATTTATTTAACAGGTTTCTCTGTATTTATAGGGGAAGAAAGTCCTGAGTATGAAAAAAAAAGAAAAAGAAAAAAAGATGGGCAAAAAAATACACTTTCTTTCCTGAAAACACCCAGAGGTTCCTTACAGCATTCTGCACCCTGAAGATCATGTGCCTTAACTTCAGACCTGAAGAGTAGAGAAGGAAAAAACCACTTACAATTTGGAGCAAAGGCCGCCTTTCCTCACCGAGGCACTAAGCAGGGACGTAAATTACAGGGTATCTGTTTCAGGCCCCTGTCGGTATACGGCTCCTATAAGAGCTCCAGAGTAAGATAATCCTCTGGAGATCAGAGGCAGCGTGTTATTAGCAGGAGCTCATAGGTTACATTTAGTGGTGCCTGGGGTACCTTTATGCTGAAGTGTTAGTGTCAGCTTGAAAGCACATAATCTTTCTCTTGAGTCTAGTTATACGTTCATTGCACATGCAACAGAATATTCAAATGTGTTTAATTAGTCAAAAGATTGTGCTTTAAACCCACAAAAGCAAGGCAGTAAGGAATAAGGATGAAAAGTCAAATAGCCTCTTTTATCTAATTGCATCTCTGACTGCCTGGGAGTCCCCAGGCACCAGTGTGACAGACACTGTAAAAATATTTAAATATAAAGCCATAGCTGAACAAGCTATAGCCACAGCAAACCCCTGTGTTTCTCTTATGCTTAATGACCAGTTGAACTGTTCCTGATTTACACCAGTTCATATAGAAAGGGAAAAGTGTATGGTTTGTGTCCGCTTGGCCCCTCAGTTGGATCACCTATAACATTCATGGTGTGGGCAAAATGCCTTCTGTTGTTTGTAAAAGAGGTTCGTTATCTGCTTTAAAAATGCCTTATTTACATTTTACCATTAAAGAGTATTAAGTAAAGTTCTCAAGGATTTCCATTGAAGTTAGGTTAATAGCTCAAATAGAGGGTTATATTTAATTATAAACCGTAAAGGCTTCACCCTTGAAAACAACACCATCATTTTATCTTCTCATCTGAAGTACCTTGTTTTTTCTTGTTTTATCGTGTGGTAAGTTAACTGGATTTTGCAGGTGCTTTCTGAAATCTAATGGTGACATAATTGTTATATAAAGTTGCAGCAGATAAGTTTTTACCACAGAGCCTGTGGCTAAAGAAGAGATCTGGAGAGAAGGAGGATGAAGGCTTGTGCTTCTGCCAGTTCACTTGCCACTTAGCCCTGGGTGAGCACTTTCGGCTGAGATTTTCAGGAGTGGTCACTGTCCCCAAGCCCATTAATGTAACATTATTTTATACTCATTGCTGAGTACCAACAGCCCCAAAGGAGACCATCTCTGGACAGGCATTGGCCCCCAGCCAGGCATCTCCAGGCTCTTCCCAGGGGAGCCGAGTGCCCTGGCCATGCTCTGGGTCATCCCAGCTTCACGCAGCTTCGACTCTGCTTATCCCCACTCAAGTAGTATAATGCCTTTCTCTCGGAGACATTTTGTGTGGAAGGGACACTTTCAAAGTAGGGTCATCTTCCATGTAAAATCAGCTTTTTCCTGGGCCAGGAGGGGGGCATGTAGATATGGGTTTTCCCAAGGTATGGTCTGTGGTATGTGATTCAGTGCAAAGACAGTGCAAGAGTGAAAGAAAAAAAAAAAGCAAATAATGAAGTGAGCTGAAAATCCAGCTCCTAGAATTAGAGGAGTTAAGGGCACTTGGTCCTGCCTTAACAGAGTTCAGAAAATTAAAATAAGCCACTGCTATTGAGGATTAAGTAGCTAATCTGGGATGGGTGATAACGAATGCCCTTCAGTGGCCTGTGACCATGAAGATGCTGCATCCACAGCCCATCTTTGGGAAGCTGCAGACTTTCCCCAGAGAATGGGTGTCAGAATAAATCTGCTCAGTATTCCCAAATATCAAGATTTCATCCTGGAAAGACAGGACCTTAGTGAAAGCAGAGTAGAAAATAGCCACTTCATTCTAACCCATATCATACAATATAGTAATTGTTTTATTTCCTTCTAGGCTGGGAGCATGGTGCCATATGCAGAGCATGAATCAGGATACAGTGAATGTATTCCTTTAGCACTTTTGGAAACCACCATGTCTACGTATGCAGTGTGTGGAATTTGTCATGCAAAGACCTCTGTTGTTTTAGATACTGTTTTAAAGGCTTTGAAAGGGATCTCAAAGAACACAAGATATTGAGGGACTGATTGACACTTTCTGTGTAGAGCACAGGACCATGAGACACAGCTCCTGAACTGTGGGCGCTTGCTCTTGCTACAGGCACCAACTGAGGGAAGCCTAGGCAGCTGTACCTCCCTGCTCTCCTCCCAGCTCTGCAAATAAATCCTAGGTAAGCTTTGGCAGTCTTCGGCACTTTGGTGCAAGTAAATCTCCTTCTGTGCTGACTCTTTAATAGAGGAGATCTGTTAGAGCCAAATTTTCTTCCTTCTTCCCCCTCTGCAGCTCCTGTCATTTGGAGGTGTAGCTGGAGAGCAGAGTCCATGCCAGTGTGTCTTCTGAGGAACAGGTTGGCCTGTTTGGATTTTTTTTTTCCCGAGGGTGCAATGACCAGGCTGTGGAAAAGGTGTTCAGAGGGCTGGAGCCATAGTGGCATGGCTGGTAGGAATATTGAGGAGGACGTAGTGAGGCTGCAGTACTAACTGTAAGCACAACCTCTGGCCATAAATTTGATATTTTCTCCTCCTAAAACACCATCTGCTTGCTACTGTTTATATTCCATGCCAACCCTCACACATTCAGGCAAGTCTGTGCTACAGGGACACCTGTGGTCACACCTCCTCCCTGAAGTCATCTTTGCAGCTTGGGAGGAAGGTGACCTCCCTTTTCAGCGTACTTCAGCCTGAATTAACAGAAAACTGCTTGTGGTTGTGGGCACATTACTTTGAGTGTTTATGCCACTTATCTGTTACCTAAAGATGGAGGTTTTGAAGACACTTTTAAGTGTGGTGTTTTTTTTCTTTCAGCTGCTAATCTTACAGTGTCAGGAGCCTGCACTCATGGGAATGTTGCACCAACTTAGTTCAAGGGGCTTTATGTTTTAGTTAGAGTGGCATGGGGTGTGTTATGCATGTGGAGGGTAGGAAGGCTCTGCAGAAGGATCTGGACAACACTAGAAGCAAAGTGTGACCTTGCAGGTTCCCACTGTGCTCTTTCACTTCACTTTTCTGGTCAGTCACGAGAGCTCAAGCAGAAGGCAGCCAACTCTCCCTATCTCCCATCACCCTTGCAGGGCTAGTACTGTGTATTCCACTGCAAGGCAGCCATCCCTGGCACAAGGTTTGCTCCCCAACAGGCTTGTGTGAGCACTGCTGGGACTCCAGGCTGTGGATCTCATACTGGATGGGCTAGGTGGATGACTCACAAAAGCTGGGATTGTACCCTGCCAGCAAGCAGCAAAGTGAGCAGTGATGCTGCCAGTCCTCTGCAGGGTGAAGTGAACCTCCCCAGGGCAGCCCTTTGTCCCTTGGAGGGAGGATGAGGAGGAGGTGTAAATCACAACCAGGTTTCCACACGGTAACCTGAAGGCCTTTACCTCTGCAATGTGTTTCACAACCAGCATGGTGGGCCAGGAGATGACTTTTGTGCTTTTCTGGTTTTCCCACCCAGTGTGGCTCGGTCCCTAATGAAAGTCAGTGGGCAGCAGGTTTCTTGGGTAACCACTGCTCCATGAGACAAAATGAGAGAAAAAACAAACTGGGAATTATGGGCTGTTGGATTTTGCCTTGCTCATCCTTAAGGCCTGTATGCAGATGTGTAGCGCTGAAGGTCAAAGGCCATTGACTTCAGCTTCTTCCCCTTAACTTTTATGCCCCCTGTTACTGGATGGGCTTGGTCCAGCCTGTGGATGTCTGTATCCCCCTGCTCTTTTCAGTATGCTTCCCAGTGTTTTTGTTGGGGTGAGGATAGGGGCTTCCTGTGGGAAGTCGGCCCATGGGGCTCATTACCACCTCTGGCACCATTACTGTGCTGAGGGATGAGTGAGGAGGCTCTTGCAAGGAGGAGCGCTCAAAGCTTGCAACTGCAAAAATCCGAAAGCAAAACAGTGGAAAGCTGGCTGGGTAAATGTGGAAAGCTCTTGGAAATAAACAGCCCACAGAGGCACAGCCAACCTTTTTGAAACTGGTTTAAAGCGATCGGTTACTGAGTCCTCCTCCACGTGGGCTGAGCCTGAGGGGAAGGCTGGCCTTCCCTGCGAGGTGTGCAGGGGGCACAGCGGGTCCCTCTCCCATACGGGAGCCTCCTGGGGCTGTAACGTGGAGATGTGAAGCCAGCTGGCTGTGTTGGAGGCCAAAAGTATCCCTTGCCAGGGGCTGGAGCAAAGTTGAGGGCGTTGAGCAAGATGCAGGGCTGAGCCTGGCATCCCCCGATGGTGGCAGGGGAGGGCGAGGGCATGGCAGGGTTGTGGGAATTGTCGTCGTCCTGCATCCATCTGCCCCACAACACTTTTAAAGTGCTAACATGTTTTATGACGCCGTGCAAGTGAAACGAAATAGTGGCTCCTGGCTCCTCGTAACTTGTGTAAATTCCAGATGTGACAATCCTTTTACTGGCAAATGGAGATGTTTATCCCTGCGCTCTCCTCGAGTTGAATTAGCTCCCACTAGGAAGAGCTCGCTGAAAATGTGCCTGCCTGGCTACTAAACGGCTGCATAATTGTCCCTCTGCCCCTTCCCGGAGTTGCACATAAAAAGTGCAATCCAAATTCCTGGGCAAACCAGGCAGGGCCCTGGAGAGCACTTCCCACCCCCCTTCAGGAATTGAACGTCATGCCTAAAGGATAATGCAGGATTAGGGCAAGGGGAAAACGAGTGGCTTAAACAGATCCCAACTGCAGCGAGGCTCAGCAAAATGTGTCCTTATTCCCAGCCATAGCCCTCTCTCTCTCCCTCTTTTTTTTATTCTTTTTTTTTTTTTAATAAAATTTGTTATTATTGCAAGGGGAAGGAGGAAAGGGGCCTCCAGATTGCAAAAGAGGCGGAAGAGGAACAGTGTTAGTTCCCTGAAAGCCCCTAGCCCAGGCCACAAGGCCGCCCTGCCCTCTGCCACATGGCAGCCTACGTGGGAAACCCTTCCCGGCCCTTCCCTGCCTGTCCTCCCCCACCTCCTCCTCCTCCTCTCCCGGAACACACAGGCACTAGTTATTAGGGATTAGGTGGAACAGATGCACGTAAGATGCTTACTGCCTTTTCCAGACACAAGGCCACTTTCCAATCAGCTCAGAGGAAACAGGGTAATTAGATGGAGTCGCGGTCGGGGAGTGGGGGGGAATTAGCCTCTTACTCAACCAGAGCCTGCAAGGCCACCTCTTCCTCCCCTCACTCCCTCCTTTCCCCTCCTCCCCATTCCTCTGCCCACTCTGTCATTTCAAAGCTTTTTGTTTTTTTTCTTTCCCTTTTCCAGGAGGCAGCTGATGCTGGCCGGCTGGATGCCAAGCAGGTCAGGCCTCTGCAGCTGAAACTGCCTGAGATTCTTAAGCGGGATGATGAATCAGCTGTGTCCTTTAGGACACATCCTCTCTTGGACATGCTGCTGGGATGTCGTGTCTCTCTGCTGCTTCCCCATGCGAGTGTGCTCAGAGCTGCTGGCTGATGACACTGGGTGGATTGTTGAGTTTGGTTTAACTCTTCCTCCTCCCCCTCATAAACCAGCTTTGCCTTCTGGTGAAGTTATTGCCCCTTAAGCTGACGATAGCAGTTGTCGATGTCTCAGTGGAGGAGGAGTGCTGGGCTTTGAAGGAAATGATGCCTTGCTTGTCATTTGCCTGCTTTTAAAAACATACTAAGACAGCTTTGGCTTGAGTGCCCTGCAGGCAGGAATTCTGAGTGAGGACAGGCTGGTTTTCACTGTGCCCATCCCTGCTCCCAAAAAAAGCCTTGACTGTTGGGGTTGCTGAGTGCAACTGCTGTACCCAGGCTGCCTCATGCCTGATGACTCTCACAGCACAAGTGATTTTCCTTTTCCAACTTCTTTAAAAGTTCTTGGGTGTGTTTACACTTAAATGCTTGCTCATCCCTGAGGAGATTTTGCTGGGTAAAGTCCTCCAAATGTGGAAGGCTGTCCTGTCACTGTTATGCACAGGGCAGCTGAAACAAGGTAATGGTTATCAGGCACTGGGGATAATGATTAAGAAGCTGACTATTGTATGTATTACCATCTCCTCCCACAACCTCCTGCCTTGCTTGTTTGCCTTCTGAGGCCTGACTGTACTGCTGTTTGTTGGGAGAGCACTGCTCTTTTCCAAGATGTTTGGTTTTAAAACCATCAGAATGTCCTCAGGGTGTTTGAAAGGGGATATGCTGTGTCACGAAAGACAGTGTTCCCCATGGAAGGATTTTTTTCCAAGTGACAGGTCTGTTGGGCAGTAAACATGCAAAGGAGGATCACCATTACAAATGTAAGTGAGCACAGAAGAGCTGACCCCAGCTCTGAGGCAAAGAGACCAGAGAGTGTCTGGGCTTCCCCAAATGCAGGTGCTGCTCCTCATTGGTGGTAGCCTTTTGAACATCATGTAGATAATTTTCTGAGATTGACATTAACCTCTTTTCATAAGCATGCACAAGCACCAAATGTTGAAATCCACTTCAGGGCTGGATGGAAAATTTCTGACTATGGTTTGCTGTCAGGAAATGCTGGTTCAGCAAGAGGAAAAAGATGTCAACTTCAACAGTAAAAAAAAGGATCAGAAAGAAGTAGAAAAAATATGATACCATTGAAGATACTCTCCTGGGGGCTTTTTGAAGCAGTGAGGTTTATTTTTCAGTGCCTTGTTTTTATTGTTCATTGACATGTGGGATAAACACAGCCAGAGCAGAGGCTGCACTATCTTTTTCCCTGTGGTTTTGCTCAGTATATGGTAGGTAACAGCTTTTGCATACCCAAGATATCCTCCCCAGTGCCTACCTGCAATAACACAGGTGGTAATGGTGCAGGTGGAGCAGGAGGAACTCTTTCTGATGTACCACCTTTCTTAAGGGAGGGCAAAGTGCCTCTGTGGAGCTCAAAACTCCCATGGAAGCAAGCTGGGATCTGTCTTGGAGGTGGATTATCTCCTTCACAGACACCCTGCACTCCTGGCCATGTGGGTTAACTGATGACCTAGTAAAACCATTGGCTGTGCTCAGGTCTTAACATACTCCTCATTTATGTAGCTGCAGCTGCTCAGGTCTGGTAATTCTAAAAATGGCATTCTTCCTGAGCACCCAAGTCCTCACAGGAGTACAAAATTAAATATACAGGGCAGAAAGAAGACATGGAAGAATAACCCTGTGTTGCAAGGGAAGTGTGTGTAATTTTGGTTACTGCTCTGCATTTTTTTATGTCTGCCAAATATGTGAGATTGACAAATAAATAGACAAAAATATATATGTTGAAGCAAAAAAAGCTAAGAAAAACAGTATTCTAGTGCAGTTCTGAAAACAGCCAACCAAATAAATCTCCCCAAATACACAGCTTTGCTACCCAGGGTGGCTGTTTGGTTCAGGACCTTCCCAATTAGCATTATAAACATACCAAAGTGCTATGCGTGTTTTAGAGTAAATCGCCTAGATAGATTATTACTGTTGGATAGCAATTAAAATGATTGAGCAGTCTAATCTATGTCCTGGTGTAGTGCCAAGTATCAGAGCTCTGATTTATGCATTTCCCCCTCCTCCCCATGCTGCTTCTGAAATGAGACAGCGTGGGAAGCCTGGCAGCACATGGGACAGAACTTCTCTCAGCAGTATCAGGCCACTTGTTCCTTGAATTCCCCTCCAGGAAGTGGGATGGCGAGAGGAGGAGAGACTTGGCGCTTCCCATCCCTGCTGATGAATGGGGCCAGGCTTTCTTTGGACAGCAAGTGAATTCACCAGGCCAGATGCTCAGGCCAAGCCCCAGGGCTGCTTGTTCCTAGGAAGGAAAGGTGGAAGTTTCCTGAGGTCATATTTTAAAAATTTTATTCTGTGTTATGGTGAAGTTCCTGTTTCAGAAGTGATGCTTGTATTTTAGTCTCCTTTTTCAGTGCTGCCCCCTAAGGCAGAGGATACAAGAGGAGTGCATCATTTTTATGACAACAAGGATGCATCCTTTGCAGTTGTGGCTCCCTTTGGCTGGGATGTGGCCGGCCTGCTGTGTTTTCTGTCTTTCTCTGGGACAGCTGAAGTGAGTACTGCAGTAACAGATAGATTCATGATGGATGGACTGGCAGAACCAACATATTTTACAGAGACTAATAAGAGTTTTGTAGCTGTTATTTATTACCAGGACAGGGAACGCCTTCATGTGTCCCTATCTCTTATTGCAGTAGTAACGCTTGTCTTGAAAACCAGCTCATCAGCTTTCCCCCAGGCACTCGTCTGCTTTTCCCCTCCCTACAGTTTCTCCAGGCCATGCTGCCCGTTTAGCATTTCCCTGAACTTCAAGGGACAGACTGAGTGTCTGGGAATGTATGCACAAATCAGATGACCCGAAACAGCCTGCATTTTTTTTCCCCTGTTACTGGATCACTCAGGTGTTCCTGCTTTGAATCTCCCTCTTTGTTACCTACCGGGGCATTTGTGGCTGGAAGGTTGTCGGGACAGGGGCGGTTTGACACAAGCATGTACAGCCCAGAGGAGCAGCCTGACCTGCTCGCAGCTCCACGCGCTGCTGCTCTAGTGACAGCGGTGATTTTTCACGCCTGTTATTGGAAGAAGGAAGTAACTGTTTGCAGTAAGCCACGTACTAATCAGGAGCTGGATTTCTGGGGAGCTTTACCTATTTGTTTTCCTCTCCGAGTGACTCGCCTCTGAGCGGGACACTTTGCAGCCCCGAGCCTATGTCAGCCCTGCCGGGATCTGGCATTTGTCAGTCCCTCAGACGATGGGAGCTCAAGTGAGAGGTTTTCCCAGCTGCCAAACATTGTTCCTACTATGGGAGGCTTTTGGTCCCAACCTTAGAGAAGCTGTCAGTGTTCTGGCTGCTGGGCAATGCTTCTGCCAGCCCAGGGGTGAAAAAGGAAAGGCAGGGTTTTCCAAGTCTCTGGTCAGATAACGCCTGGATTTCACTGCCACGTGATGCAGCTGTTTAGCAGCTTGTGCATGCAAACGCTGTTGAAAACCAAAGGGACATGGGAGAAAAGGAAGAAACATTTTGTTTCTCCTCTCCCCTCCTCTGCCTGCTTTTGTCATGCTGCTGTTCTCCTCCTGCTCCGCTCCTCAGCTATTTGGCAGAATCGCTGCCATTGCAAATGTACGTGACTAATCTGTTTCTTGGGGAAACGATTCACAGGCATGAATGACCCAGGCGGTCAGGGAGCTGATGGCATCCTGTGCTGGGAAGAGTGTTTTGGGGTTTTGGGGGGTTTGGTGTGCTTTTNTTTTTTTTTTTTTTCCTGTCCTACAGGGTTGCTCCCTTTGTTATCTGATGGGAGAGAGATACCCATCGGAGTACTAGATGCATGGATAGGGTCTCTGTTAAGGAGGTGGCCACGCTCTTCCCAGCCCCAGGGGCAGATGCGCTGCACCAGGACTGCACGTCCCCCTTCCTCCCCAGCCACGTGGATGCCGTTCCCTGGCGGTGGCACGGTGCCATCAGCCACAGCGTGCTCACCGGAGTGCAGAGGCTCTGGAAGGTCTGGGTGTGAGATTAGGGCAGATCCCTACTCGTTCGTCCCCCGACCAGCTCAGGCAGACACCCGAGGCTGTGGGACTGGAATGCTCTGACCTGAATACAGCCAGGCACTGTCCCTTCAAGCCCGGTCCTCGCCTCCCTTCACCACTTTGCTTTGCTGCGTTTCAGCTGTGCATCCTTAAGTGATTCAGGGGCTCCGGGCCAAAGCGCTCTTTGCCCTGCTGGGCTGATCCTGAAGAGAAGGGGTGATGTGCCAGGAGGTCTGGGAGGCGAATGTCATTTCATCACAGTTCTCTCGGGAGAGGTAGAGGGATCCAGCATGGGAACAACGGGGGTGGGGGGGCAGGGGTTAATGAGGAGAAATGGGATAAATTAAAGAAGGGAAAATGTAGGCCAAGTATTTGGAGAAAACATATGTTTAAATGCTGTCAAGCCAAGAATTATTTTCTCAAAAAAATAAGTAAATTCCAGAGAATGACTAAATTATTGGACACAGCTCCTAACTAGGTACCTTGGAAATGTGTTGAATCAGGCTGTTGGTGTGAATTACTAGCCCAGCTCTGGAAAATATACCCTAGGGAGCACCAGTTTTCCTGGTTTTCCACTGATCTTAATGCCAAAGTGAAATCTCCTGAGGCAAAGGGACATTAACTAACTTACAGTGCCATCTAGCCCCATCTAAGACATAAGACGCCTATGAGTGGTTGCTAATTTTGTTCCTGTAACCGGGAGGCTGAGTCACTTCAGCTCTAACCCACCTCCTAGGTCATGTGCTTGTGGATATAAGTGTATCTTGGAGTACATCTGTGCATGCACTGGGATGTATTTTTAAAAACCCGTCCATGTGCCATAAACGTAAATGCCTGACTGGGAGCCATCCCAGCTGGACAAATCCTATGTGTTTTCATGGCCACTTGAGGTGGGGAGGGCAGCTCAGTGCTGCTTAGGCCTGTCTGGCACTTCCCATTGATAAGAGCTTACTTTGGATGGCTCAGGGACTGGCCAGCCTGCAAGTGCTTGAGCTGGGAGCGTTGGGTGCTGGGTGCTTGCTGCAGGCTATTTGTAGGGACTTCTCCCCAGAGCAGTGTTTGTAACAGCTCCCAATGCTCAGAGCACGGGTTTGCTCTTTCTGAGGAAAAAAAAAGGCAAGTATGAGAGCAACAGTGCTGCTGTTACTGCTCATCTTGTGAAACACAGTGGGAGCAGAGGGTGGTGGCTCCAGCTCCTGCTGCCCACACCGTGCTGTGACTGCATCCCTGTGCCTTTCGCTGCACTCACCACAGACACATCATCCCCTGAGAGATGGGGACATGGGGTGAACTCTGACGACTCATCAAAGGCCACAGAGTGGAAAAAGAGGCCTTGGGCTCCCTGGTACAAGGGTTCAAGGCCCCCTGAAGTCTGTGAGAGTACTAAAATTGCTGTGTTAGCACTTTGGGCCTCTGCTTTTTGCCCCTGTGGGCTCCAGAGGGATTCAGGGAGTGCTGCTGGGGCCCATGGGTTTGGTGCAATAGTTTGGTTTTGAGTCTGCAAAGCTGGTGCCAGCCTTTCTTCCTTGCCTTGCAAAAGACTAATGCAGGGAAGCTGGCCAGACTGCCAAAGGTAGTGAAGTAGCCTTTTTCTATGGAGGAAAATACCCATTATCCTAAGTGGGCTTGGATTACCAGTGTTTTTTCGCACTTTCTCCTTTATGTTTCGTTTTTTTTTTTTCTCCTTGTGTGCTTGCAGTAATGTCTGTAGCCAGACATATGCTCATGGCCTGGAATGAAGTTGACTGCAATTACATCCAAAGGGAGTCACTCAACGGGGGTTTTGTGGAAGCAGGACACAGGCTCTGGTGGAGCTGCACATGTGCTGTTAGACCTCCAACTGCACTCCCTCTGCCTTCAGCTTTGTGGGAACGAGGAGCAGCAGGCTCAGAAACACAGCCCGTCTGGTGCACATCTGGAGGCAGTAATTGGAGGTAAAGTGTGCACCTTCTGTTCTCTATCAAATGAGGTGTTTTCTTGCATTAGAGATTTCAGCGCATCAGCACCAAAATTCATCCTTTAAAACACACTTGCTCCCCATCCCCCATGCTCTGTGCTGGTCCGAACCTTCTCCAAGCATAAAGGTGTTGGAAGCTGGGTTGCAGGGTCAGGCCTCTCTCCCGTAAGGCTCCTTGTGCCTTACTTCCTTTATCTCCAAGAGCAGCCAGAAGCACATGCTGTGGCAACATAATCATTTAATCCAGGCTGGTGAAACCTGTTCTCCAGATGAACAACTGACAGATCGTTTGCTCTGTAGCTCTGCATATGAATGCAATGTTTGTTGGGGTGGCTGGATGCCGGTGCCAGTTTTCCACTCTAGTTTCCAGCAAAGCCAAGCAGCAGCCTGACCATGAATCTGCTTCCAGCTCCTTCCTCTGCTCCCTGCAACATCCTTGCAGCAGCCACAGTAGTGCTGGGGCTCTCCTTCCCTGGCTGCTGGCCGCTGGTAGTAGGTGCACAGATTCCTGGCAGGCGGATGCAGCCCTTGGAGGAGCGCAGCAGGCCTGTGGCGCCCGGGATAGGAACGTGTTTGCCTGGAGAGGCAGGTGATACCTGAAAGGGTGCAGCCAAAACTAACAAAGGTGTGTTCAGAGATAGATACAGTTTGATCTTTAGCCCCTGATACAAACCTTGCCTTGGCTGGGGAAGCTGCTCTGCCAAGCCCTCTTGTAAGGGCGTAACAGCCTGGCGGATTGCTGGTGATTCCAGCAGTGGGTTGGAGCAGGGATGTGTGCTGCTGCCTCCCTTGCAACTGCTGTGAGTTAGCAGGGGCAAGTGAGAGGGGCACCCCCTGTTTTAGGCCTCTGAAGTGCTTGGATCTGAATGTGAGGAGATGGTGCTCTCATAGTCTCATGTGCCATCACAGAATTACAGAATGGTTTGGGTTGGAAGGGACCTTAAAGATCATTGAGATCCAAGCCTTCTGTCATGGGCAGGGACACCTTCCACTAGACCAGGTTACTCAAATCCCTGTCCAACCTGGCCTTGAACACTTCCAGGAATGGGGCATCCACAGCTTGTCTGAACAACCTGTTCCAGTGTCTCACCACGCTCACGGTAAAGAATTTCTTCCTCGTATCTAATCTAAATCTACTTTCAGTTTAAAAGCATTACCTCTTGTCCCATCACTACATGCCCTTGTCAAAAAAGCAGAGGCAGTGGTTCATTGCACATTGTGCAAATGCATGTGCTCATGTAGCTTTTCTGAGTGCCCAGAAAATCTGTCATCTCCTAAGTGCTGGAGGTACTTCTGGTGAGCAGCCCGTCCTGCTCTGCTGCAGCCCTTGTTTGCTTCTTCTCTGGTTTCAGGTTCCATCCCTTCCAGATTTTGTAATGCAAGCAGCAGCTGACACTCTCACAGCTCAGCTGATGGCTTAGTGGTGGCACGAAACCAGGGAGAGCACTGTGGTGTGCACTGGTGGCAGCCACTGCTCCGACAAACAGCATTAGAAACTTACCAGGTGAATATGCAATGGTTTTGCAGACATATTCTTTATTTTTGGCTTAAGGAGCAAGCTGAGGGCTGAGACTTTACCGGGGCCAGCTTATGCCTCTTGAATTGCCTGATCTGCTTGCACTGCCTCTGAGGACGGAGAGCTGAAAGAAGCTGTTTGCATTCAGATTGCAATCCAGATTCCTTTAAAATGCCTTTTTTTTTTGAGAAGAGCATGCGTTAAATATTTTTGGGCCCAGCACTGTGAGGTTGGCTCAGCCTCCAGAAACAGTTTCCAAAGCTTGTTGTCCAGAACAGTGTGCTCTAAAAATGCACTGCATCCCCCTGCGCTAGCTGGTCCGACCTACTGTGGCCGTACAACAGAGTTTTTCTTTCAGCTCAGATGAGATTCATATTAAGATCTGTATTTGTTGCACAGTGCAACAGCTTCTTTTTCTTCCTTGTTCCCTGTTATGCACCTCCAGTGCCTGTCTCCATGCTAGATGAGAGCCTGTGGGGTGTTCAGGGAGTGCAGGTCTGGGCCGTGTATCACCCTGTCACCGGGACCAAGCTGGGAGAGGTCAGTACATGTGCACAGCTTGGAGCAATGCGTGCTGTGCTCGGGGGGGATGGGAGGTTTGAAACCATCACCGGTATTTTATCTTCAGTTTGGCATGGCTCAGGTTTGTCAGCAAAACACCATGGTCCTGAAATTTCAAGCCTGAGGCGGAGCTGGCAAGAACATCCTAGAGCTCCTGGGTTTCTGTCTAGGGCTTTGGACACAGCTTCAGTCAAAGATTCCCCCTTCCTGAAAGGAGAGAGATGTCAAAGTGTAATGTTTACATCAGTTATGTGAAGTCCACTCAGACCTATTCAACCCCCTGCCTCTGCATAATTTTTTTTGGCAAGCATTAACTAATAAGGAAGGGAGTAAATCTTGCTTGAAGTTATTTTTCTTCCTGCTCCTGTGTCCCACCCCCAGGCGCCCCATGGCAGGTGCTACAGAGGCGAAAACCAGCGCTCCTGCAGAGACAGATTAGCAGCACACAAAATGATCTCTCTCCTCCTCGTGCACCCCAGAGCCCGGAAACTCCCCCATCTCTCTAGCCTTGCAGCCCAGCTGTCCCAAACCCCAGACAGCAGGGATGGATAACAGCAGGCTGCTCCCTGCACTGCAGCCCAGGCGATGGAGGAGATAATGGGAACGATTTTTTGGTACAAGTACAAGCATGAATCCTCTGAAGAAATACTAAGTCTAGTTGCGGTGGGAAAAAAAAAGGAAAATAAAGCAAATGCACACACGTGCACACACAACCTCGACCTCATGTAACGTTGGAGGGTTTGGTTGTGTCTGACTTTTTTTCTCAGCTGCTGGTCCTTGAACTCCTCCCTGCAGATCAAGGCTTGCACTCTGTTACTGGGGGATTTCCTTAAAGCCCCGTGCCTCTTTGCCAGAGTGCTCAGATTGTGTGAGAATTGTGCCTTTTGATGGAAGAAAAAGGGCCGAGGGGGGGAAGCTAATTAAGAAAAAATGTTTGTAGCCCTCATGATTGTGTAGGAAAATTAACAAATAGGAAATGAGTGTGACCTACAGTGAGTAAAAGAATAATCTTTTTGCCCCGAGCAGGGCTGTATGAGCTGTTTGGATGACATGTGGTGGAGGGGGGGGGGGGGGGTCTGTCAGAAAAGAGGTCANTGGAGGGGGGGGGGGTGTATGGAAGAAAATGGAGCCCTGCTCAGTGCTGCAGGCCTTTTGCCACTGCAACTGAAAGAGTAAAAACTTATTTTGCTACTCTGGATGCTAACCCATGACAGGCAATGGCTTTAGCTATGGCGAATGAAGCCCAAGGAAGGGTCCATCACAGATTAACTCCTAAACCTTAGCGTGTTTTGCTAAGTGAGGTGCCAGACCAGTCTGTGGAAATCTTGTTCTTGAATTATTATTCCTTTTGAATGTTACACCCTGCCTGCAAAGATGAAGTGTTTCCTGGCCTCACTTTTCAGTATTGCTATTCTTTCCACCCTCTGTTGCTTCCACACTGGGTACAGAGACATGAGCTTTCAATACCTGCAAATTTCCATCTGGTTTGTTAGCAGCACTCCTCAGGAAGGGGATTATGAAAAGTTGGAGATGCTACAGGTAAGCATCCAAACAGTAATCCTGGCTTCCACAATGAGGCAGTGTGTTTTGTGTGGTTAGAGAAGCAGGAACAGGACTCATGAGTGACAGAGCAAAAAATCAGTGATTGCTGTTTGGCAGGAGATACTTAAACTTTGTCAAAAGCTAGGCAAGTATCTCCATTGTGGTCTCTGACTCACAATCCAAGTATGCTGGGAACATTTGAGGGGGCTGGGTCAGTTCTTTAGGCAGTGGGAAAACAAGGCTTTAATGCATCACGGCATAACTTTGGGTCTGTGCTCTACTGTTCTGCTTTTCTTTGAGGAAACTGGTGTGGCTGGCGATGGGGTGAGGGAGGTGTTGTGAAACCACACACACGCACACACACACTCACATGTGATTTTAATCCCTCCTAGCAGTGTTTCAGACTCATTTGGCTGCGGTGGCTGAGCTGAACCACTTCTGACTTGCCCTCCTGAAGGTGAACGGAGGACGAGGCTGTGCGGTGAGGCTGGTGACAACTCGGTTTCAACCTCTGCTGCAGCAGCCTGGCTGAGGTATGCAACACCGAGGAGCTCGTGGAGGGGCTCACCAGCCCCTTCCAGCTATTCAGCACCACTCTGTGGGCACAAGAGTGTCACAAACTGGCCGGTTAAACCAGGCTTGCAGCTCTGGTGTGTGGTCATTAGGGTGGCAAAAGCAGCCGGTCTGTTCCGGTGATCAGGCTGTGAGCGTAGGAAGGCTTGCCAGCAGCTCGGCTCTCCTGCTTCCTTCCACCGCTGCAGATAACGCCGTGCAGCCTCCCGGGGAGGGAGGTGCATTTATGCCCCTACCAAAGGTGTTTTCTGTTGATATGGTGTGTTCCTGCACATGGAGGGGAAGGCAGATATGGCCAGACATCCTCTCCCGGATCCTGTTGCGTGGGTGAGAGCGGCTGCTGGCAGTGGGGTTGCTCCTTCGTGCTCCTCCGGCTGGAGCCAGGCACCCATTTGGGGATACTTCCCGGAAAATACAATTGTACAGTGAGCAGATGCTTTCAGTCCATGCCTTTGCACCTTCTGCTCCTTGGAGGGGCTGGAAGGAGAACCAGGAAATGGTGCTGGAGAAGCATGGCCAAAAGTGGTCAAGACCAGGTAAGGAGCAGCCATATGGCAGACGAGCTGCTGGCTCCATAATTAAGCCAAGTGCTCGGGATGCAAGAGGTTTGGCTGTTCTCACTTGAGAGCCTGGCTTCCTGTGTGTTCCTCCCTGCTATGATTCTGACCAGAAATTCCATTTTTGACCTGAAAAATCTTCCAGATGAAAATTTAATTATAAAAGTGATGTATTCCCACAAGAAACTTCAGTGTCAGCAAATAAGCATTTTTTTTTCTGAAAAACTGATTTATTCACACACACAAAAATCTGGCTCCCACTGATTCTATGCTAGTGCATTACTCTGGTAAAAACTCTGTTGATTTGTTTAATAAAAATGATGATGTTTTGCAATTAGCATCCATTAGGCATACAAGTTGCAAAGAATTGACACCAGTCCTGAAGTCCTCACACACGGGATAAATTTTCTTGGCAAGTTATTAAATCATGACCTATGCTATAGCTGTGATTTATAAAAGGTTTCTGGCAGTGGAGAAGTGGGATGAATCAGTCGTGGGAGTGCTAACCCAGATAACATTTTCTTTCCTTTGGTGCAACAAATTACTTGCTTTCTGCAGAGCAAAGGTGCAAGCATTTTCCTCCAGACAATGTGACTTATAACACGGACTTTGTAAATATTTTCCTTATGTAAAGGTCTTTGCTCTCAGTTGTTATTAGTTCCATATTTACTTGGGATCTTTGCATGCAGAGGATGGCTTTTGGCTTGTGAAGAGGAACTTCTCAGAGGCTGGATCATTTCCCCTCACACTCCTGAGCGTCTCCAGGATTGCGTGTAATGGTCAGAAAGGCTCCTAGGGGCAAGGTGCTTTTCCATGTGTAACAGAAAACTCTGCAAGCTCATTAATAAAGGCCAAATAAAATAAAGCTTGGAAAGTCAACATGTTCGAGAAGATACGCTGTTCTGGGGAACAAGCAGAGAGGAGGTGTGTATTTATGTGAACAAAAGAAGTCCAAACTCTAAACCATAATATATCTGTTAGCTCATTAATGCATCTGATGCTGACTAATTCCAGGGGTGTTCCTGCTGCCCAGCAGCAAAAGTGCAAATAAGTGGACAGCTGTGATTTAGTGCCAAATATTTGAACACATCGTGACAATTCAGGCCACCCACTCTCTTAAGTAAATACAACTTCTGGAGAATCATTTCAAACTGGGCTGAAGTGCAGAGCAGCCACTTTCATGTGCATCTCAGCCAAATGGCCCTCAAGTATTTGGGGCCAAACTTTGCCTTCTGTTACACCCTGGGAGCCCTCATTCACTCCAGAGTTTGCACTGTGTAGCTGAGGGGCAGAGCTGACTCTTGATGCTAATCTGACTTTTTCTAGCTCAGTAAGTACAATTTCACATGTAAATGTGAATGTGGAACAGATCTGGACTCGATTAGCTCCTGAATCCTTGACAAAAAGCCATAATTGTTTATCCAGATGATGTTTCTTTCTCTCTCTCTCTTTTATTTTCTCTACCCTTTAAACCCAAGGTTTTAATGGGCTTGTAAAATAAATACATGAATGCAGCTTACAGTGGTATCAAAGGTGTGAGGAGAGCTCTTCCCTTCTCCTCAGTAGGGCTAAATGATCACTTGGTGCACACTTCAGTTGTGCTCTCCAGAGCCTTGGGCAGGGGTGGCTGCAGATCTGACGGTGGGAGGGAGGGAGGGTATTTCCAAGACAACACTTAGCCCGAGGCTCCCATTACAGATGTGAAGGACCTGTGATATATATCTTTTTTTTCCTGGTAGGCAGTGAAATCTGTGCTAGTGGCAATATCTGGGGCACAGGGTTGTTGGGGGAGGAGAAAAGCTAGGCAATATGGAAAAAAATTGTATTTATCAGGGTAATCTGGTTTAGGAGCACAAGTACTAAAGCATTTTAATCACAGTCATATGGCTGTGTGTCACTGCAGGGCAGAATTAAGGCTATTTGTATGCCTTGGTAGCACACTGCCACACTTCAACAAGTTTGAATTTATTTTAAGCATAACTTTAACTCTGAATTCCCTGGGTTTGTAATGTCTGGTCTGGAAATAAATGCAACCTCTTTATATTGTACTTCACTCTTAAAATAGGCTTTCCACTTTAGCTCCGTTTCTGTTGGCTCGGCAAGAGCATGGGCTGTCATTTCCTGCCCTGCTGGGTTTGCTGTTTAAATGGAGAGGGCGGTGTATCCGAATAAAGGAACACAGCAGTAAAAGCTGGGATGGGAGAGGGATGGCATTCCCAGGGCAGCTGTGCCACAGCCCAGTTATTGCTTTAACTGCCCATCCCTGACTATCTCCTGCATGAATGTGTGGCTACCTTTGGCAAAGAGATGCTTTCCTTGTGCGTAGAAGGAGCTCACAAGGGATCAGAGTTTCAAATTCGGTTTCATGCTGTGGAAGTGACATTGTGATGTCAGCTGCCAGTAAGGCCACTGGAATTGGTGGGATGATGCTCAGCTCACTCCAGGCTGCCTGTGAGCTCGGCTCAGAGCTCTGGAGCCGCATGCTGTAGCTCTTCATGTGCCACAATGGAGAGGCTCCACCCCACCAGGCTGGGCACAGCTGGCCCAGCAGTGTGCCCAGGCATGGGGCACAGGGGTAGTCCCCTGCAGGAGAAGTTACTCTGTTTGCCTCCCCACAGGGGAAATCGCCTCCTCCTCCTCCTGTGATGGGGAAGGCTGGTGGCTCAGGGAGCTCTGGGGATGGAGTCCATGCCCTGGCTGTTTTTAACACGGGGTTCTTCGGACAAGGATTCTTCTTGATAGGAGAGAAACAGCATCATTCCTGAAGTTTCTCTGCCTTGGCTTCTGCCTGCAGCCATTACCTCCTTCCCCCACTCCCAAGCCATCCTGCTGGGCTTCTTGCCTTGCTACACATCCAGAGACACAGGGCATACATACGTCCCCTCTCTCTCCCTCGCTCTCCTGTGCAAGCTCCCTCACTCTCTCCCTCATTTCCCTCCCAATACACCCATGCCCTACCCCCTGACTAAAGCAAAATTTCCCTCTTTTTTTGGCAGCTGGCCTTCCCAGGGGCCCAGACTAACAGAAGCCTGAGCCCTGACTGACTGTGCCTTGGCCAGAGCAAAGCAATTCTTTGCTGAGAGATAATGTTGCCTTAAAGGAGAAGGGATTTTTTATTTCCCTATCTGTTTTCCTATTGTGCTCACCCATTTGTTTCTAGTCTCCCATGGGGAGAGTGATGCTTGTGCCTGGGACCTGCTGCCTCCCAGTCACCTACTGGGAGTTCTCCTCTTCCTGGACAATCTTCCTGGCTGTGGAGTTCATCTCTGAGCCAGGTCTCCCGTAATTAATGCAAGTCTTGCTCTTGACTTTCTGCAAGCTCTGGATTTCTGCAAGGCCTTTCCAGGACTTGCAGCTTTCCTCCAGCTCAGCCCTTGCAAGCCAAGTGATGAGGCTTCCAGGGCTTCTCCCGCGGGATGGCTCCAGTGCATGCATCTCACTGTCAGGAAGCTTTTCCTGACACTCAGCCTAAATTTTCCCCTTTTCAAATGTCATCCTGGCACTCCTACTTAGCATGCACTTTCTGTGCATCTCACTGCCTCTGAGCAGGCTGTGCTTTTCCCTCTCCTCTGCCTGGGCTCTTTCTGGTGCTTTCTGGCTGTCACCCACTTTTCTCGCACCCGCCTCAGCTTGGCCAGTCCAAGCACATTATCTTACAGCTCATTTCCCTTTATAAATCAAACCTCCCAGGCATTTTCCTCTTTTTTATTTCTTTTTTTTTCTCCTTTTACCTTCTCCCCACCACACAGGAGGGATTTTTGGGTGTCTGCCTCATGGTTCAGAACATTTTTCTCTCCCCTTTCACTGGCAAGGTTTTTAGTGTAAAGTGCTGACGTTTCTTTGTTGCTGTGGGCAGCTCCTTCTCAGAGTAGTGAGTGGCTGGGAATGGGTAAATGCACAACCAGAGGTCCTGGGAGCAGCTCAGGTAGGTGCCCCTCAACCTGTGCTGTGCTAGTGCAGATTCTCCAGTACAGACTGAGCTCCCACTGTTGCCTTCCTCTGTGTGAAGCCATGAGCACTCTCCCCTGTTTGGACTCTTCCCATGGATTTTGTGGATCTGAGGGTACCAAACCTCTGCTTAGTCAGGTCTGTGTGGGCAATGACCTTGAGTTCAGGGAGGACTGGAAATGAAGAGGGGCAGGCTCTGCCTCATGGTGTGCACACATGAAATGGCTCCATGTGCCTCATTTCTTTATCAAGCCAGCCTGAATGTGCTTCCTGGTGAGGAATATAGCAGCACCAGAATGGAAAAGAGTAAGAGACAGGTTGCTTTCCCTTCTGTGTCCAACTTCTTTGCTACCACATGACATAGGTTTTGTTCAGGATCAGGACCTGGGGCGAAGGGCTGAGCTGCTCTCCCACTTGCACTGCCACTGGCATTGAGTTCTTGCTTTGCCGTAGCCAGAAAATGAAGGTTTCTCCATGCAAAACGACAAACACAACCATGGAGGTTGCCATGACAGCTCTGAGGAGAAACTGGGTCAGTCCTGCAGCCTGTGGAGCGGACCAGTCATGGCTGCCTGGTGGTCACCCACAAGTTCAAAAGGTCAAATATGTTCCAGCACTCATTATTGGGCTGACTGCACTGGTTCTGTGTTTCCTGGGAGGAAACCAAAGAGTTTCAAACTTGGTTACCATTTTAAAGTTAGTGTGGCTAAAATGGTTGGTTGGAACCCACACCACTACCATGGCAACAGATACATACACATTTTTTTGGGAACATGAAATGAGAGCAACTTTTCTTGAGCATAAGCAAGTCTTCAGAGGAGAAGATGCTGAGGAACTGGAATTAGGAATGACATAGTGAGGGGACTGGAGATATCAAGCCAGCAGAATTGAGTATGGGATCATTTCAAAATTAAAAAGAAAGTCAAGAATGAATGGTGAGGCTGAGAAAGTGCTTTGGCCAGTGAAATGCCTTAAATAATAGCATCCTCCATGGATTTAAGACCAGTTATGAAACGCATCATTGGTTTCAGGTCAAAATAGTTTTTTCAAAAGATAAAAGTGCATGTTCATTGATTATTGATCTCTTTGGAGAATGTGGTCACAAATGTTTCAGGGGAGCATTGCTGAGAGCTGTGGAAGATCTATCCTTTTTTTCCAGCCAGTTACCCTCCTCACTTTCGATATATCCCCCTTGAGGGTATGATATTGATCTTTTAATTCCCCTTTTCTCTTCCTACTTGCCACTTCTAGACAGAAGACACCAGGGATCTGGGTACCCTCCTTCAAGAACAGAAGGGACGGGTAAGGCACATCCACCAGTTCCTGCAGTGGAAGCCAAAGTGACCATTGTTCCTTTCCTCTGTCATCACCACAATGCTGTGCAGGAGAAGGACAAACACTGATGGCCCATCTCCCATGGGTCATGTATTATCAGCAGTTTCATAACTAGTTTTAGGCTTAACTCCAGCTCTGCTTTTGTGTAGATACCACTGACTGGTAATGGTGTGACCTGTTTAATAGTGTGACTGTACAATCTGTGGTTATTTCCATGTAAGAGACAATACATACTTTTGTAGAGACCAGGAGGTTTCTGGGGAATTGCATGTATGAAATATAAATTAATGCACTGAACTGCCTTTTGTACACACACACACACACGCAAAAGCATGGATCAGGTTGCAAGGTCTGCTCCATAAAAGTGGTGTTGATTTTGAAGGTTTTGCTGCTGCCTTTTGCAGCCTTTTTCTTGTCATAGAGGCAAGGAGCACCAGAGGATTTGCCCCACGGGATACTGACAGCTTGGCACTTTGCACTGCATGGCTGGAGGGTCACTGAGCCTGGTGTTACCTGGCCAGGAGCAGAGTTGTAGCAGTGACCTGGCCCTTAGGAAGAGGTGCTTCTGTTTCTGTGCAGGTAGCCAATATTGCACTGCTGGGTTTAGCCACGACAGCAGAATGATGACCTGTGCTTGCTGAGCACTACCAAGCAGTACTTTTCTGAGATCAAACTGAGCCCTGTCTCAGTCGGCTGGCATCGAGGCTGGGCTGGGTGCACCAGCACCAGGCTCTTTCAGTATTGGGATGGAGCCCCTCTGAGGCATCAAAACATGCAAATCCTTCCTGCTGGCCTCCTCCCTGCCCAGTTTTCCTGTCTTTGACCCTGGCTGGATGCCAGGTCCCCACCAAACCTGCTCTATCACTCACCTCCTCAGCTGGACAGGAGAGAGAAAAGGCTCCTCAATTGAGATAAGGTCAGGTAGAGATCACTCGCCAATTACAGTCATGGGTAAAACAGACTCAACTTGGGAGAATTAGTTTAATTTATTATCAATCAAATCAGAGTATGATAATGAAACTAAATAAATATGATAAATATGAGTATGAGAAATAAAACTAAATCTTGAAAACACCTTCCTCCCACTCCTCCATTCTTTCTGGACTTAGCTTCACTCCCAAATTCTCCACCTCCTCCCCACAGGGCAGGGGGATGGGGAACTGGGGCTATGGTTCAGGGGTGACAGGGAGCTAGGACTGCGGTTAGTTCATCACACATTGTTTCTGCTGCTCCTTCCTCCTCAGGGAGGCGACTCCTCACACTATTCCCCTGCTCCAGCCAGGGGTCCCTCCCATGTAAGACAGTCCTCCATGGATTTCTGCAAGGTGAGTCCTTCCCACAGGCTGCAGTTCTTTATGAACTTCCCCACTGTGGGTCCCTTCCATGGGGCGCAGTCCTTCAGGAGCAGCCTGCTCCAGTGTGGGTCTCCTGCAAGGTCACAAGTCCTGCCAGCAAACCTGCTCCAGGGTGGGCTCCTCTCTCCATGGGGCTACAGGTCCTGCCAGGAACTTCCTCCATCATGTGCTTCCCATGGGGTCACAGCATCCTTTGGGCATCTACCTACTCTGGCGTGGGGCCCTGCACAGTGAATATCTGCTCCACTGTGGACCTCCCTGGGCTGCAGGGGCACAGCCTGCCCTCACCATGGGCTGCACCATGGGCTGCAGGGGAATCTCTGCTCTGGCACATGGAGCACCTCCTGCCCCTCCTTCTGCATTGACCTTGGTGTCTGCAGGGCTGTTTCTCTCACACATCCTCACTCTTCTCTCCAGCTGCAATTGCTCTTGTGTGACAACTTTTTCTACTTAAACACATTATCTCAGAGGTGCTACCACCCTCAGTGATGGGCTCAGCTTTGGCCAGCTTCAGCTCCATCTTAGGTCTGGTTGGCAATGGTCCTTTGGACATGGGGGAAGCTTCTGGCAGCTTCTTACAGAAGCCACTCTTGGAGCCACCCCACTACAGAAACCTTGCCACACAAACCAAACACACTGTCTTGAACATCATCTTCTCTCCAAATTAATCTGAAAGCATTTCTTTCCAATGTTTCTAGAATCCCAGAAGGGAGCTTAATCCCTTCAGCATCCTCCTCATGCAAAGTGTACCTGGGGCACCGGATGGCTGAATAACCTCTCATGCACTGAGAGCCATTAGCATTTGAATTAGTGACATGAGGATAGCAGGCGATTATCCCATTTAACAGCTGTTGAGTGCTGTTGAAGGGACACCCTCAAGAAGAATGAACAAAAATGTAGTGGCTTTTTCTCTATCAGTAAGGGTTTCCCTGCCTTGTATGAATATTGACATGCTCCCATGCTTGAAAAGTGGTGCATTTTCCACAGGGACATCTTATGATCATTAAACCTCTTTCCTGTAGAGAGCTGGACACCTCAGTACACCTACAGCATGCCAGCAGATGAGAGTGAGAAAGTGGAACTGTCCCCAAACAGAAAAGGAGGTGTTCCTGCGTGTTTGAGAAACAGGCTAAGCCAGGCATAATGACAACAGTAATAAGAAAGTTGCAAGAAGAAGCAAAAGTTAAAGCATATCTGCTCTAGAGCACTTCAGCCATAAGAGATGTGCCTGGGATGGGCCTGACTGCTATCCTCCTGGGTGGAAATGTGACTGCTTCAAGGGGCAGGAGGACCCAGGCACCAGTTAGGCCCCCAGTGTGATATAAAAGATGAACAAAAAATGTGCCCTCTGAAGATTTGGCTAGATGCAGAGAAGTGCATTTTGAAAGTGTAGGATCTATCAGACATATTGCATAAGGAAACCTTTCTGTCTGCAGGGCATTTTTGCAAAAGAAGACAAAAGTGAGCAGGAATTATTGCAGTTTTTAGTGTAGATAAATCTTTCTCCCGGTATACGACTCCATTTCTCTTGACAATATGTTAAGAGAAAAGCAAAGTACCAGTCCTCATCATCACAAGAAGTGCTGTCTGGGCTCCTGCATCAAAGACATTAAAACATCCCACTCCCACTCCCCATCTCCCACTTGGAATCTCAAACATGACTCATTTTGAGGCCCTGCCTTTTAGAGTAAGCTGCACGAGCTGAGGATGCCACACTTTCCCAAGGATTCACCTATGTCACTTCCCACTGGGATGCTGGTGACCTGCCTCCCAGCCTTTCAGTAGGTCAGGCCCCTCATTCGGGTGTGTTGTTAATGCCTCATCTCCTTTCTGAAAGCTGTCTTACCCTTGAGATGTTTGTGGAAAGTTGGCTTCATTGTCCCCCCAGGATCAGCATCTCAGAGAAAACAGAAATAACCCCCCCAGGCTTTTGTCTTCAGTGGAGAGTGAAGGGCGACAGTGATGTGGGAGAAATTAAGTGGGTTTTTTGTCCTGCTGTGATTTGAAGCTGATGGCAAGAGGTGTACCTTGGGGCAGGTTAACACTGCAGGGTTAGAAAATCAGTTTAAAATGGTGATGTTGTCCCTGGGGCAGAAGTGATGAGAGTGGGCAAACAGAAATAGTTCTCCAGTCTTTTTTGTGGAACTGGAGGTTTTAGTTTCCTTTAGACTTGAGGGGGATAAACATTTTCTAATAAACCAAAGGATTTTATGGGGTACAAGGTTTTTCCACTTGGCTTTTCAACCTCTTTCAATACAATTTTTGTCTTCTCTCTCTCTAATTTTTTCTTTCTCTTTGAATAAACTCCCTTTGAGGTGGGTGCAGTGGCAATATCCAGGCACAGGTGAAGATATAGAAACATTTACAATGTTAAATAACATCCTTCCTATTATTTCCTCCCTAATTATTTTTACCCTCTGTGATGACCACTTACAGTCTAATGAATGTAAGCATTATTTCCATACAAAGTAGTGGTAGCAACAAAGGTGAAGATGCCTCTTTTTAACCTTACTTGTTTCTAAGCAGGCCTTTTTCATACCATCCTTACCACTTATCTGACCAGTAAATCTGCAAATACATGCAAACGATATTTACTGTGTTGTTACATGTACCTTGAAGCAGATGGTGAGGCAGTACCAAAGCTCACATTTTTACACCTTTATGCAGCATCTGGGGAGATGGATTAAATTCCTGCCCTGCTTGGGGCTTCACACAGACCTCTGCCTCTATGGCAGGTGACTCACAGCTGCTGCCAATCCCAGCTGCGTTGTTTCAGGGTATTTTTCTTCATACAGTATGAATAAAAGAATGCTGACAACACTTCCTCCACCTCCCTGTCCCCCCTGCCCACAAGTAATATTTCCAAAGAGCCCTGCCAAGGTTTTGAGCCATTATTGTGTGTACTGCTGGTGTCTCAGTCACCTGGGTGCCCTCCTGCTTTTTCCATGCTCTGTGGCCCAGTTCAGCTGATATTGCAGCATCCCTGGACTCTGTGCGTGGGCTGTACAGTGAGGCAGATGCAGGGAGCTGGGGGTGCTGTAGGATGGAACCTAGGGCCAAGGGCTGAGCCCTCTTTGCTCACTGACATGGAAAAAGGAGTGGGAAGCACTGTTCTAGGGCATGAGCTGAGCCTGTAGAAAGACTCCTGGTGACATTAAACCACCTGAAGGGCTGTTGTTAATTACTGTAAGGAGATCAGGCAGGTCTGTCCTGTAACCAGGGCTAGCAGCAGGCTGTGTGGGACTTGGGTGACCCTGAGACACCAGGAGTTGCTTTGACTCATCCACATGCAGGGCTGGAAGGGGAGGGCAATGGAGAAAGGGCTATCCAAGCTAGGGCCTGAACCGCAGCCTGTTTGAAAGATGCCAAAGCCCACTTGCTGTGGACACACAGAGGCCTAGTCCTGTGGGCATCCTTGCCGTGCCATAGCCACAGGGTGAGGGGCCATGCCAGTGCACAAGCTGTTCCACCAGCTCTGGCAGTTTGTCCTGCAGGCTGGCTCATTGCTCCTGGACACATTGTTGCTTGCTGGCCCTATATGCATCCCCTGCTCAAAGCCTCTGGGGTAAAACGTGCGAGACGGGTGTTGCCAGCAAAAGTGAAACCCACCTGTGCAGTTTCCTTGGGAAAGTCCTCTCTGCTGGGGAGTTCAGCAGTGATTCTGTGCTGAAACCTACTCATGTTTCCTTGGGTAACACCCAGCCCTGGGGAAAATCTCCCAGGAGATCATCCTCAAACACACACACACGTACAGCCCTCATCCCAAAGCTCTGCCCTTCTGCTTGCCACCCAAGAGCAGAGGATTATTAGGCATAAAGGGTTCTTTCACTGAAATCTGACCTGCTTGGGGTGGATGTCTTCTTCTGGCATCATTACTGTAGCTCCCCCTTTTCAGAGAGAAGTAGATGTATGATGTATTTCACATCTGCTTTGGGATGAGTTGCATCTTCAATACAACTGTTTCTCAGGCGGATCTGACATCTCTGTATAGCCAGATGAATTCCTTCCCCTCATTCAGCCACCTTTCTCATCTAGGTAGTCTTCATTGCCATTCTGCCCCTGCAGCACCCACACTTGTTTTCATCTTTCCTCTCTTTTTATCACTTTGGTTTTGAAGGCCTCAGCTATGGGTCATTCCTTCCCATCCATGTGGTCCTTCTTTCTCCTGTACAGTGCCTCATGGTGTCTCTCCTCTCATCTCCTTGGAATCTGTGCTTCTCCATGACGCTGTATCTTCCTGCATATTTTCTCTGGCATAATGTATTCCCAGTCTTCCTACACACAGACTCATGCAGTCTCTCCTTCCCATATCCTCTCTTTATCCCTCTCTCTTCCCCTGGGCTGCCTCTTTGTTGAACTCCGTTCTTTGGGAAACACCTGTGTTAGCTCCCCCAAGCTCTGCCTGCACAGCAGGCTCCAGCACAGCCATCAACATTGCCATTACCTTATCTCCCAGCCAGCCAGCAGCCAAGTACTGGTGGACAAATCTTCATAGACAGAAGGAGCTTTATTGGAATGATACTTCACTGATGTAAATTGTCATGTTAGAAGGGAAAACAGGCCTTGGAGTGCTCGCTCTGACACACTGCAGTCAGTTCACATCCCTGGGATTCACTAGGCTTCCTTCTCTCTATGTTCCACACTGCAGCCCAGACCAGGCACAGGAGTACCCATTGCATGTCCCCAGTTGTTGACCAAGCACAAAACTACTCAGGGCCCTTTCTCCAGCAGCTGCTGAGTGCAGTGCTCCTTTTATAACCTTTTATAATCCACCACAGAGGGGTAGCATGCAGGGTAGGTAAACTGAAACTCTGCTCTGAAACCCTGGAGTGTGATGCGCAGTGGGGAGCTCAGCTGGGAGCTCAGGAAGTTTGTGGCTTGTTCTCCCATCTAGTGTTGGAATTGTTCAGCTAGGGGTGGACCTTTCTTTAAAGTAGCCCCCTGCTCCCCATGCCACAATGAGCTCCAGTAATGGGAACTGCTGGGAGAGAGAAGGACTCAGGCTGCAGGCTGTTTTCCCTTGTGGCTGAGAGGATGCTGTGTTTATTACCTCCTTCCCTGAGAAAACACAGTTCCCCAGGGTGACTGCACTCTGACACTGTCCCACTGTTTTAACAGTGGCTGACAGATGCTCTTTTAGCTCTCGGTCAGTATTCAGGCCATTTTGGTAATGAGGTACAACAGAACAAGGAGCTGTACAGGTCAAGAAAAGCTTTCTGGGGTAGATGGTAGTGTTTGGAAAGAGGGTGTTTCCACCCTGATATTGAGGGCATCACCTCAGAAATGTCTGTCATTTTTTGTCAGATTTAATCACTACCACTGGCAGCACTGATGCAGACTAAGTCTCAGCATGATAAGTTCAAAGAACCCCAAGTCTGGATGCACAGACATTTGCTGGTTTACATCCAGGCCAGAAAGCACAGTGCCTGTTATTTCTTTCTGCCATGGGAGACATTGTGAAGGTCTGCAAGCAGCCTCTGCAGAGCCAGAGTGTGCAGCGAGTACGCTTGGGACATTGGTCCTGTGGCTCTCGGCTTGGGGCTGCCAGCACAGGGGTGTTTCTGAAAGTGGGGCACCACACTGCACTCCTCCACAGCTGCCCTGCTCTCAAATACACACAGGCATCTGCGGGAGAGGGGAGGTGCCCCTCTGTCTCAGGCATCAGCCGGATGGCAGCCTGCCTTTGACCAAGAGGAAAGGAATGCAGCATCTCCCCGTGACTGAGAAAGCTCGGGTGGTTTTGCACATAGGAAACTCCTTTAAATGTGTTTCCTCCCACTGCGTGGCCTTTTGTTTTTCAGCCATGCTTGATGCTGGTGTTGGAAAGCTGAACTCCCCAAAAGTGAACTTCCTCTCCTACTATAAACTGACCCTTGGGGTTGCTATAGCGACTGCAGAGCGGCCAGCGGGCTGTGTAAACACTCCCTCCCGCTTCCCATCACACTGGGCCTGAAAGGCTGAGACATGGGATGTGCACAGCAACCTGGATTATGCAGGCGGTTGTGAAATGCAAACCCGACAATTTCTCTGCTTCCTCCCTGCTTCCCCCGCGGGGAGGCAAACCCAGCAGGCTGGTAGCAGGCACAAACACGCCTGTCCTGATGAATTTGGGCACATGGTGTGGTACCGCAGAAACCAAATCCAGACACTTACCTGGGGAGCTTGAGCAAGATGTGGAAATATATGGTGCAACTGGATCCTGTGCAACATCTGATTACCTTGGCCTCAGTAACTGTGGAGTTTCCAGCTGGGGGGGGGGAGCAGTTTGGTACACACTGTCACAGCTCCTTCTATGTAATTAATTGCAACAATTGACCGAGTGTGAAATCCATCAATTTCTGTGTCCTCTGTTGCTCACTTTGATGTCAGCTCTTCCTCTTTCATTTTCTCTTTCTTTTTTATTTTTTTTTTAAATGCATTTCATTAAAGTCCCTGACTCTCTGAGTCACTCTCCAAATGTTGATGTTCGAGTCTGTATCCATCCCTGTAAAACCAGGTCAGGTATTTCAGCAGCAGTAGCCTGGGTGACACACTGAAGCACGTGGGGAGGTGTTTCCCAAGCACAGTGGGGTATGCATCCCCTCCAGCCACTGCAGATGTTCTTCCAAAATGGCATGTACTGCCTAGCCAGGGGTTTTGTGAGAGGCAAGCTAAACCACCCTACCAGGAGGAGATAATCAGCTCTGTTCCCATGGCACTGTGATGCATCTTGCTGGGTTGTCTTCAAGGAATAAGGTTGCTGTCTCACCACAACAGGCCTGTGACTGCTTGAAAAAGCACAAAGCATATCATCTAAAAGGTGTATAAAATGAAGCCCCTGCTCCAATGCCATCTGGAGAGGCCATTCAGAAGTGCCAGGCATCCTGCAAAGCACCCACCTCTGCCAGCTGCCAACACACACTTCTGTTTCACTGTGAAGAGACTTCCTGGCACAAGGATGGATGGACTTATGTGATCCCATCTTTATGTGTGCTGGGTGTCACTGACCAAGCTGATCGATATGTACCTTTGATCAGACACCCAGCTATACAATCACAAGCTGTCCGGGAATTCCCTGAATTTCCATCTTTTCTGCCACATCAGAGAGCATACACAGCCTCTGTTAAGAAAGGTACTGGCAAAGGTGGAAGAGAAGGAGATTTCTGGAAGAGTGCTTGTCTGTAATCCTAAAATGTCCCTATAATCCCAGCCTGTGACTCAGAGCTGGGGGGATGCAGAGGGTCAGTGTGGCCTGCTCATCCACTGCAGTGAGTCATTACACCCCAAAGAGAAAAGGAGCCCTAAAGCCTTGCTCTGATTGCTGTGAATGAGGGCAACAAGACATGTTGCACAAAGTATGCTAAATCAAGGGCAACTCTGATATGCATTTTGTTACAATACTCAGTCCCTATAGTGTCTCACTTAACAGATGGCAGGAGCTGAATCTGATTAAACAGGGTTTTCTGAATCACCCGCAGAGACAACTGAGAGGCAGGCAGAGGCATAAAGCAACACTCAGCTCTGAGAGCCTTCTAGATCTTAGTGGGTTTGCACTTCTCCATTCACTCCGTGCCTGCCTTATTACAGCATTTAAAAATAAATCAGCTGAATTAGTTGGTGTGAGTACATGGTCTTTCCTGCTCCTGTCAAAGGAGTGCCCCAGTGTCAAGCAGTGCTGCCAGCCTGCCTGCGCTCAATGCAGAAAATGTGGTGAACTCGGTAATGTGATGACACTGATGCTCCCATTTTCCCTGAAACGAACGTCACAAAAACAAACAGCCTGCAAATCCCGTATTCAGGTAGGGGCTTAGAAAGTGTGAAGTGGGCCACATGCATCTGTGAAGTAGCTGGGGGGAAGGGAGGCAGGAGGAAGGAGGAAAGGCAAAGCAGAACGGCTTTGGCAATTCTGGGAGCTCAAAGATCGCTGGCCAGGTGAGTTTATAGTTTTTCCTCTGAAAGAATCTTAAGCCAGATTGGCCCTGATGAGGGATGGGACAGCCTCAAACAATGCAGTATCTGAATTATGTCCATAGAAGCAGTTAAAAACCTGGCTGCTACAGAAGTTATCAAAACTCCTGCAAACCTAAAGAGACTGGGGCTTTTTTGTGCAATTTTTGATGATTCTTCCTGGGAGGGAGGCCAACTGTGTGGGCCCCACAGACCATTTAGTTCTCCAAGCCCAGCTGCCCAGTGCCAGGGCTGCATCTCAGCCGAATGCCTGGCATGGCAGGGAGTACAAGTAGGCAGCATTTGAAGTCACCTGCAGTCTTGGTGTTAGTGCAGCACTAAGGAAGTCTGAAGGAAGACAGTGCAAGGGACCTTTCAAATCTTTCCTGCATCTGGCTCCAATCCAGCTGCAAATGGCCCAGCGATGCCCTTTCCAGATGTGGACTGACACCACGGCTGTCCAGGGAAGCTAAAAATTGCTGGGGGAGGGAGAGGGAGAGGATTATTAACCTGGTTCTGCTTAAAAATGAGGGGAAGTTTGTGAGGCTTCTGCAAGGTCTCCCTGCTGCAGGGAGCATATTTTCAGAGGCGCCTCTGGCTGTGGATTGCGAGTGGCCGGCCGGCGCTGCGGTCGGCTGCTGTTGCCTCCCAAAGCCGCAGCAGCATTGTCGAGCTGCAGACGTGCAGAACAGCTCACGCCAAGGCTGCGCGCTCACAGGTGATCTTTTGGTCTGTACATTTTCCAGCAGAGCTGGCAGCTGCTCCTGCAGTGTGCATGCTTCGTTGGCTGTCCAAAGAAGGAACTGGGCGGGCGTTGATCCAGTTGAGGCGGTTTCGAGGAGTGAAGGCAGGAAGGAAAATTACCAACTTTGACATATGTTGCTCCCTGCAGGTCTCTCTTATTATAGCCTGGCGGGATGTCAAGGTGCACAGATACGACCTAGAGCTGTAACACATGATGGCTGCTTCGCCTCCTGTCCCACCCCTTTCACACAGGCAGGAGTGGCAAAATCATTTCTGGCATACCAGGAAATCCTGGTTCTGGCTATTATCAAGGAGGGAGCGCACAGTTATACAACCTCGAGCTGCCATCAGCAGGACCTGTGGGAGGGAGGGGGGGAATAGTTCACTTGGAAAGGAATGCTGCAGTGTAGGGCAGTGGTTTTGACATGCTGGAGTGAAACTTGGCATAAGGGACTAGAGGGAATTCGTTTGCCAGGTAGACGTGGCACTTGAGCAAGAGAATAAATGAAATGGCAGTGGAAATCTTGAGAGATCTTAAGAGATGGCTGGTTAGCACAGGGCATGTATCTGCAACCCTTAGTGCAGGTTTCACTGTGCTGGGTGTCCACATCTTTCTAACAGCTAGTATTTACCTGACCCTCTGCCTCTTTCATCTTGCCAGCACACAAGAGAAGCCAGCTGTGTGCACAGTCCTACCCGTGGTAGGGCCCCCAGCTTGACAAGAAATGAAGACCCGGGGTGCAGTGGCCTGAAGTGTTTGTCAGCCCTTTCTGATGGCAGAAATCTACTTACTTTTCTGAGAATATTTGTCCACCCTAGTGTGCCAGGAAGAATGTAGTGTGGCATAGCAGCCATCCAGAATGATGGCAAATATTTGTTCCTGGTAAAAATTTGTTTGCCATGCCACATGTCTTCATTTGCAGTATATCTCATGTCTTGGAGCAGATGGGGGGTGGTCTGGGGTGTCCTTCTTAAATGTCACCCTGAAAGGGCTGAGTTTTAAAGAGAGCATTTAGGTGGAAAGGCTGGGAGAGATACACATGTGCATCAAGAAGCACTAGGTGTGCATTGGATTAACACCTTTCATTGCCCCTCCTGACAAGTCCCTGCCAAGGGCTTGACATCTAAACAAACACGTTAAACCTTCCTCTTCACGGATTCTTTCTGCTGGGGCAAGTTCCCCATCGCTTGCTTTCATGCTGTGCTTTCAGCCGTTGTTTTTGTAGTCTGTCAGCACAACCTTGAGAGAAAGGACTTTGGCTGCGAGCTGAACACACAGTACCAGCTGTACTGATTTCCATCTCCTGGTATGTAGCTGTGGACTTTCACACTGTGCCTTCTTCGACTCCCCCAGCTAGGCTGAAATTTCTCCCCACAGCTTCTGCTCTTCTTTGTGGAGGAACTGACTTGGCCACGAGAAGCAGAGGATTTAGCCCCCTGCAGCCCTGCTGTCAGATGGGGAGCCCCTTGGCAGGATGCAGACAGCCATGTGGGATGACGGGCTGAAGGCACTGGAGGACTGCTGATGTTCCAACAAACTTTTCGATGAGTGAGGGAAGCTGGAATGCATGAGTGGATCAGAGAAGAGGAGGAAATGAGCGGAAAAGGGAGATACCATGTGATAGATGGGAAGGAGAGCAGAAGGGCAGCATAAAATCACACAGGGGATGGGCAGGATTTGAGGAATAGGGGCAATAAAAGGTGAGGGAGTGTTATAAGTGCCTAACTCTCTGGGGAACTTTCAAGAGACTGGATGTCCCTCTCACCCCCATCTCTGACTTGAACTGTATTTTGAAATTAAAAGAAACCTAAAAGATATTTTAGTGACTAATTTTTTCTTTTAGTGAAATAGTTAGGTTGTTGCACTGTGGTTTATCTATTTTTTTTTTTGCATTCCTCTGGTTATAGGAGTGAAGCAGATTAAAACCAAACCAAAAGTACCATATTTTGCACTTTGTCACATGCTTTGCTGCCCTGTCCTTTTCTCCTTTCTGTGACTCTGGCAAGGAGAGGTGCAAAGCACAGACTTCTCCTCTTCCTTAACAGGGGTTTTACCCTGACCTTGTCAGCTGTGTAATGCAATGTTGCTACCTGGCACTTATGATGCTCTTTAACCTTAAACAAAGGTTCACATGAAACACAGGCCTTTTGTGTGAGCAGAAGGAAAGAAGATGAA
This sequence comes from Aleadryas rufinucha, assembly GCA_013397815.1. Classification (NCBI taxonomy): domain Eukaryota; kingdom Metazoa; phylum Chordata; class Aves; order Passeriformes; genus Aleadryas; species Aleadryas rufinucha. The sequence continues at coordinate 252,840 of VZTH01012477.1, read as the reverse complement.
GAAATTGGGTAATGCCAGAATAATAGCACGCCTGGAACAAAGGCTTGGAAGAGTAAGTGGGAAGGGGATGCTCCAGCTTCCTTCTCAAACATCCTCTGTGTGCTGGGATATGATCCAGAAAGTCTTCATTGTCCTAGTTTCACTCAGATGTAAGGTCTCTTCATCCCATCATATGGCCTGCAAATACTGGTCACCACCAATTCCTTTCACCTGCTTCCCCTTTGCATGCCTTGGAAAAGGATATAAACCAGTATTTCTATAGTGTCTCCTCTTTTGCTGCTGTTTGTCCTTCCAAAGTGTACCTAGCACACCTATTTTCTCTGGCAGCACTTTTATTTGCATCCCAGGGGACTTGTAAGAATTAGGGTCGGCTCGACATGAGTGGAATACTGTACAGAGATATTTACAGCTGTTTGCAAGGCTTGTGTTGAGTATGAAACCAGCAGCAATTAGGATCCAGGCCAGTGCCTTCAGTGAATAATGGTCTTGGTTACTTGGAAATATCAGATGGCTTCAGCTTTATGCAGTTGCTACGAGGAAAAGAAGTTAAGTAAACAAAGAAAAAGAATAAGAGGAGGGAGTGGTGGTTTTTTTTATTGGCATAGTCAAGAAGGACAGTCAAAAAGAGAGAAAGAAACTGGAAAACAATACCCTGGGTCTTCTCTTGCAGCCCACAGCACAGAACATTTTCCTCGTGCGCCTTCATATTCAATATCCTTTGCCATGAGCACTTTTGGTTCCTGTCCCTTGGAGACCCTTCTTGGAGGCCAGTGTTGTTTATTTGGGTGCTCCACTCTTAAGATTTGTTTCTAATGCCTAATATATGATCCTGGTTGCCACACAGTCCTGGGACTTCATCCCTATGAAGCACCTTCACATCTCATGGCCTCCATGGCAGTAGTACTCAGCAGCATATCCCTGGGGCCAGCACTCAGCAGTTGTCCCTCTTTTTTAAGATGAGTCCAAACAGTCCACTTGGTTTCCTCTGGGGGTTTGAAGATGGGGGATCCTGAGAAGAGATTATTTCTGGAGGTTCTTCAGAGCCACAACACTGCCTGTTGCATAGATGCCTTCCTTTCCTATAGATAAAGGAGAAATACTTTCAGATTCCTGGAAATAGTTTAATTTTGTCTTTCCTTGGATAAATAAGACAACATGAGGGAACTGGTTATATTTCTTAGTGTCCAGCTGTGGAAACAGGCTATTGGCCAGCTATTTGGCCACATTTGCCAGCCTGGCCTTGGAGTTTGTAGTATTTTGTGCTTCTCCTCCTGACTGACAGTATGTGTTCCACCTGGACCTAGGAACTTCTGGGATTTTTGGGCTCGTCTCTCTTTTCTGGTGCAGACTAGCCCTGAGCACAGAGCCAGGCACAAGCCCTTCTCAGCATGCCACTATACAGAAATTGAGCAAGACTGTTTTTCTACCCCAGAAGAATCCCTCTGAAGACTCTGAGGTGAGGCAGAACTTCTCCTTGCATCTCGTTTTCCCTGCCCACAGCAGGGGTTGGCTCCTCTCACAGCGTTCTCCACAGTGGCCCGCATTTCCCCGTGGAGATGCTGCCTGTAATGAGATCAAGATGGAGGGACAGTCTTTTAGCAACCCTTCAGCCTGTTCTAGCAAAGGAGGAAGGCTGCCAGTGCATCTGTCAGTGGGACAAAATCTGGGTAGTCTTGCCTTCTAGCAACGATGGAGCCAGTACTTCCAGACCAGTGTACTCTCGCTTGTGATGACGCCAAAAAATCCTTGGCTCCTTGCAGGCTGCTGGCACACACAGCTCGCTAGAGCACTGGCAAGTTTTTAAGGTTTTGTCAGATGGGAACAGTGGTGGAGAAAAGAAAAGTGAAACCAGATGTTTTTCCTTACAGTTGCTTCATATTCATATGAGGGAGGAGAAGAGAGGCCATAAAAATGTCATAACCCTTGATCCCTGAGGCTCAGCATTATACTATGCAAAAGCCAGTGCTATAAATCCACACCTCTGCCTCAGCAGCCGAGGGTCCTGACTGCACAAGACCATTGCAATAGCAGAGGGGGAAGAATCTCCATATTTGTCAGCAAATGGAGGAAACTGGAGAAAAAAACCTTTGAGAAGTTAACGCTGATAGGCTACTTTTATGGAATCAGGGTTTTTTTTTTCAGATTTCTCTGGGGATGCATCAGTGCCGAGTCCTGAGGCTGACCAGCAGGCTTAGAAATTTGGGATGCCTTTGCACCGCAATCAATCTATGCCACAGGCTGTGCCGAGGGAGAGGATTTAACTTCATCCTCCCCAGAACAGGCTCACCTGGCAGCACAGCCAGGGCAGCACAGCACTGGGGTGCAGACTTGCTGCCAGGGCACTCACCTGACTTTCCAGACAGGGTTTTGCAGCCCTTGCTGCCCTGTGCCACTGCAGCTACACTTCCCTGACACCTCACGCACCCGACCTGGGTACCACTGCACTGCAGTGCAATGCCAGGAGCCACAGAGAAGCAGTTCTGATCAGAGGGTCCAGCTGGAATGAGAGGAGAGCTGCTAGGAAAACAGGACTCTAGTCCTATCCTTTTTGTATAGGAGAGGCTTCTTGTGGTAATCATAAAACAACTACAAGGAGTGCCAGGCAGCCCTCTTCCAGGGAAATGTGAGCTTGGGTGAACACAAAGATGGAGAAGAGGAAATGAAAGTTGTGTACAACTTTCTGTCAAAATCCTGCCAAACAAGGATTTTAACAGAAAGCAGTCAGGCCTTCTCTGCCCTGTACAACAAGGACTGTGATAACTGGATATTTTTCCTTGATATTTCTTGATATTTCCATGCTCAGTTTCTGCCTATCTGTTAACAGAGAGGAAAGGCTTTCCTTGATCTGATGCAGACTGTATGGGGTGGGAGGTGACTTCAGCCTTGCAGGGCCTAGGTCAGGAGGTGATTTCAGCCACGAGCTTGGATTCTGAATCTGAATTTCTCTGCAAGATCAAAAGTGGCTAGGTTTAGCCCTATTTTGGGGGAATAAACTGTGTTACTTCCCGTAGGATTCAGGTAGTTTGCTGTGCTAGGTAATATATAGTTATAGCTCTACTTGTACTAAGGAGTGACCAAGGGCAAAACCAGCATGAGAAATGGGCAATGCACAGACAGGGCTATAGCCTTGGACTTATAAGATCTCATTTTGGATCTTGATTCAGCCAAAGACTCCTGTGGTTTCTGTGGTCAAATAATGTAAACCATTTTTGGAGCCTTCTGCCCTTTTTCAAAAAAAGTGAGTAGTTCTTGGTAGTCTTTTTAGGGCCCTGAGGCTGCACACTGTTCAGGTATCATGACAGCGTGGCCCAACTGGTTAGAATGATTTTTAAAAATATTTTCATATGGGAGTTACTCATCCTGTAAAATACTTTCATGGAATGACTGCAGGTTTTTTTACTTTGCAACATGTTTTATTCACAAGATGACTTAAAGTTTAGTCTTTTTGGAATAGGAATTGCAGGCGTTTTACCTCACTGCTTTATTTCTCTTCCCCATCAACATGCCAAATGATGGAAAGTTGGAGTCATTTGCAAGCTGCCTGGCATTGCTGTTGCACTGCTTGTGCTAATATTGGCATCCTGGGCACCCTGGTGCACTACAGCTATTACAGCTATCAGAAATAGGTTAGTCTGTGGGCAACTGTGCTTGCATCAACTTTGTATTGACTGGGATGCTCTCAGACAGACACAGTTTTTGATCATGTTCTCTAGGCCTCTTCTCTATATCTCACACTTCTCTTCTGGACTTTTTCCAGTTGGTTGGTGTTGAAGAGCTGTCTCCAAAACCAGAGAGCAGTCCAGCTCCAGCCTGGATAGTCCTGGATGGAAGGATTACTTCACTTGTCCTGAGGGGTTTTCTTCTGTTTATACATCCAGCACGTTGTTTGCCTTTTTCCTAATGGTGTTCACTGTTGACTGACTTTCTGCATATGACCCTGATCTTCCTCTGCAGAATGTGTACCAAGACAGTGGTGTCACCATTCTGGATCTGGGAACTGATGTATTTCCCATAGCACATAGTACTGTGCCACTTGAAATTCTGTGACCATTTCTTTATTTTTCCTTTGGTTAATGGAAAGGAACTTTTATTATTGAACTCAGAGAGTTGATCAATATTCATTTGAGGGAGGCTGGCTTGGGTGATGGAGTTGTGGTGGGCCAGAGCACTGGGAGTCAGAGGCAGATGTTACTGGCAAGACTGACATGTAATGGCTGATGTTACAATGCTCAGTTGTGAAAATACTAGTTAGCTTTGTCAGGGGATGGGTGTTGCTTACTGGCTTTAAAAGTAATTACAAAAGATTGCCTGGCTGTAGAAATGAACATAAGAATAGTTTTGCATCTCTCTTTGAATTAGGGAGTTAGTAATAGCCAGAGGGTGGGGATTTCATGTGCATACCTATCATCTCCTGGCATTCTGCAAAATGACTGAAAACTTCAGCCAGTTTGTGAAATGACAGGTTTCACAACAGAGGACATAACGTATGTGCCTTAGAAAGCTCCTGCAACTGAAACAGAACATAACTCAACAGCACCTTTGAGTGTGCAGTGAGAGATGGAATTCATCTGAAGAGAAACAAGTCTCCTCCCTCTGTCAGATATTCTCCCTCTCCCTGTGGCAGTTAAGCACTTTGGAGCCATTAGGAAAGACAGAGTGGCCTTTAGACTTCTGTTAACCTGGGAACTCCCCTAGTACTGCATTCTTTTTTCTCCTGTCAAAAAAACCCTCCTGCCCCTGCACCCAGCTGCTTCTCCCTGCTCCTTTTGCTTTAGTTTAGCACAGCAGAACTTCTCCAGGATTAAAAGCCACTCTGTCTGCTATGCAAGTGTTGGGAGAGGAGAGTGATTGCTGGGCAACTGATGAGCTGGGGTGAAAGAGTGTTGGGAAAGAGAGCACAATGTTCTTTTCTTTTTATGGAAAGTGATATATTACTATAGACCACAGTAATCCAAGGTCTGCTCTTAGCTACTTCACGATTAGCGAACAGGCCCCACTTGTGCTGTACCAACCATTTGTGCAGCTGTGGAAGGCACGAGGGTGTCAATTAATCTTGATTTGTGCTGTAGGATTGCTTCATAGGGGAGGAAATTTATCATTTGGTTTGGTTTCAGGGTACATAGATGGACATCATGCTATCTTTGCAGGGAAAGCGCAGGCCTCTACTGTGCCAGGCGAGTCACTAGTCCTTGTTGGATCCTCCCTGGCAAATTCCCTCTCTTCTCTCTTCCCTTAACTTGGTCTAAAAGATGGAGCAATCAGCATACAGTACAAAATGTTTTGCAAACTTTGCCCAGTCTGTCCCTGTGTCACACCCATTTCATGGAAAAGAAAAAATAAGGCTTTTTCTCAGCCATATAAATGGTTGTAATTATTATTTGCATGGCAGCCCAAACTCTGTGAAAAATGGTATTGGGTGAAGCCCTGGTTCAGCATCAGAGACCACAAAGCCTGTGTAGATAAAAAACACAAAAAGATGGAAAAACAGGTAGGCAAGCACACCCTTTGAGAACAGATGTGTTGTCTCTTAAAATTACTTCTACCACCATCCTGAACCAGAGAAAAATGAATTTACCTTCCCAGCTGCAAGTTTCAGAGAAGTAAATAAGCAGCGAGTACAAAAGTGGAATTCTTACTGGCTTCTTATGCAAGGTCAGGTTTGTGTTGAAGAATGAAGCTCTTGTCTCTGAGGTATGATGAAAAAATATGGAATAACATGACTTGTGACAAAATCACGAGACCTGCAAAACTGTTTCTCAGACCAGTGCCCAGGTGTACCTGTTCTCCTGCTTTATCCAGCATACCAGCCATGCTGGTATGTTGCATGGAGCCATGCTCCCCAGGGACCAGGCTGCTCTGAAATCGTTGCAAGGCAGCACATGCTGGCTGATCTAGTCAGTGCAGGTCAAAGCAGGGGAGAGGGAGCAGCCTGGCCTTCAGCAAAAACCAGTTCAGGGGCCTGGAGAACTGGCTGCCTTTGTGAGAGCAGGCTGAAGGGCTGGCTGCTGTGCCCCTGCTGTGATCGCTCCCTGCCTGACCCTGCTGGGCTGCAGCTAGCTCAAGTATGCCAGACACACTGATTGCAATGTGGAGATCCCTGTGCGCGAGCCAGAGGAGAAAATAGCTGGGCAGATGGTGCTATATTAAGGGGAGAGCATCTCAGAATTGTCTGCTGGGATTCTCCAGGGGCAAGGGTCCATCTTGGCCTCACTTGCTCTCTGCCTTCCCCAGCACCTCCTCCTCTTCTGCCCTTATCTTCCTTACAGGTCCTCCCTCTCTGAGGAAGCTGTGGGGTGGTGCAAGGCCCAAGGGGTGCTACCTCCAGCTGGAATCTGGGGAAAGATGAATCCTGGGCGTATGAAGCTTGTGCCCCATCTGTTTCAAGCAAGCTGGAGGCCCCTCTGTTCCCACATTCTGATCCAGCTCTGTGCTCTGACACCAAGTCCCAGGGCAGGACCCAAGTGGCAGCTTTTCGCAGGGATGGGCTGGCATGAGCAAGGGAGGGCTTCCTAATCTTCTCTGTCAGCAACCAGCTTTCTTCTCTTCAGACTCCAGGGGGGAAGGACTTGCAGCAGCATGTTTTTCTTCTTCCTCTCCCAGGCTCCGCTCATCTCCTTTCCCCCCTCCCACCGCTCCCAGCCAGTACCAGCCCGGCTCCTCATCCCTGCCAGTTGTCTCTGCCTCCCTCCTAGCTCTCCCCTCCGGTTCCCAGCTAAGCTCCAGTGAGCAGGGCAGCAGGCAGGGGCGGGAGGGGAGGACAGTGACAAGACACAGCTGCTGGCCGCGCTCAGCAGCTCTGAGAGTGGCCCCTAGTGCCCAGCAGCAGAGTGCGCTGGGCACGGATGGCCACACGGCAGAACACCGGCTTCCTCTCGGGAGGTCAGTGCCCGCTCCCTGGGGTCACCTTCTGTAAACGGAGGAGGCCCATCTAGCACAGAAAACAAATAGGAGAAGTGAAACACAAGGGTTGATGATTCAATTGAAGAGTGAAGATTTGTGGCTTTTCGCTTTACCTTTAAATGTTTTTGGTGGCACTAGACCATTTCCTGGTGCAGGGAGGTCTCCAGGAGGCTGGGCAGAAGTTCTCTTGCCCCATTTCCTCCCCAGCACTGCTGGAGAGCAGAGTCCATGTGTTACATGACTTTGAAAACATCCTGATGGATAGCATAAAGACAGCAGCTGAAAGCACATGGAACGGTCATTCTCCTTTATCAGTACAGGCATCTGGTGTTTGGGGGGCTCAGAAAGGAACGGAGCTGTGTGGTCAGATGTGATATGGGCTCCAGTGTGGTGTGTCTGGGCTGTGACTGGGATCCCTAGCTGGTCACCACAGAAGACTGGAGTACAGAAAAGCCCTGGAGTTGCTCTAAGTAATGGATTTTCAGAATCCTGCACATACAGAGATGAAAATGTCTCCTTTCACCAGTCAGAGTGTGGAAGGATTAAAGATAGAAATACTGGGATTGATTGTCATGGGTGCCAAAAGGGATGAGGGAAGATAAAGGAGCACAGCAGCCACACAGGAACAGTAATATAGGCACTCAGAGATGCTGCAAAAGACATGTGGGACAGTGGCCATAATTTGCTCTATATAGGACACATTTTACTTGGTTAGTTCTTCTGTTGTAAGGATAAGTTTACCACCTGTGAACGGTTTTTGACAGTCCTTTTCCACGCAGCCCTTTCACAATGTTTTGTTCCATATTAAACTTAATAGGTTTTTTAAGTGTAAGATTGTCACAGAAAAAGAGTTTTGGTTTTTTCCATCTCCTGAACTTATAAAAAATCTTGTCACAGCATTGCTCCCAAATATTTTTTTCTAGTTGTTAAAATATGATGCTTCTGGGTTTATATCATGTGCTTTTCCCTATCATTGCTACCCAGCGGTATTTTGCCCCAGCATATCGTGGTCTTCTCAGAACTTAGTTTGTTATTCGGGATGACTCTGCATCCATGAGAAAGGAAGGCAGGCAAGGTCCCCAGCTGCCTGATGCAGAACTCCGGTGCTTAAGAGAGGAAAATAATAATTCTGTTGTAGAAAGCAATGTGACATGCCATGTGCACAATGAGGGGCAGATATGGTCATTCATGTTCAAAAAGATTGATTCATGCTGGAACAGGTGCAAAGAAAGGCAGCGGGAGGATTAGGATGTTGGAGAGCTGAGGTTATAAAAGTAGACTAAAAGAGCTTGGCTTATTTAGTCCAGCACCACAAAGGCTGAGAGAGGGATATGATCGCTCTCTATAAATACATCCTGGAGGTTAATGCTAAGGAGGAAGAGGAGCTATTTAAGTTAAAGGACAATGCTGACACAAAAGCAAATGGCCATCATAAACCTGGCATGCAGAAACCAAGATGGGAAGTGAGGTCAATGTCAGGCATTGCCGCTGGCAGGCTGAGGGCAGGGGGCTCGGGCAACTTGCGGGAAGGGTGCATGGCTGTCACTGCCTGTGCAAGCAGGCTGGGCACAGCAGCCATGGGCTTGCCAGGTCCCACAGGAGACATCTGCCCAAGCCTGTTCGGTGCCGTGCTGGGCAGGAGGCCCAGCAGATCCAAAGCTCCCGCCCTCTTGGACCCTGGGGGCAGAGCCAGCTCCGAAGTCCTGCCTGGCCGACCAGGCCTCCCTCACAGCTGGGACCCCATGCCAGTCCCCAGGGCCATCAGCTGTGGCCCAGACAATGTGGCAGCAGGGCCTGTCTCCAGCTCCCCACAGCCCAGCCCTACGGGAGATTCCTGGGGCTGGCACAGTCGTGGGCAGACCCCCACGAGCCATGTTAGCCCTGCTGGCAGGGGTGTCCTGATCTCTACGCAGGGCTCTCACCAGCCCACGGGTTACAGCAGCCATAGTAGTCTCAGTTTGACTGCTTGGAGAGCAAGGAAGCACCATTGAGACAGGGCATCCATTTTGTTTTGTGGCCAGAGGAGGAGAAGTTTCCCCTGTTAAAACCAGGGTCATCTTGGGGTATGTAAAGAGGCAGCTCCCTGGCTGGCTGCTGGCTGTGGGGCTGGGGCCCAGGAGTGCGGTCAGCTCCCCAGGGCGGTGCTGCAGCAGCTTGGGGCGTCCCCAGGGGCCTGCAGACATTTTGTGCCTGTGCCTGTGCGTGGCTAGCTGCTGGAGTTAGTCCATGGCCAAGGAGTTCTCTGGGTGTGTCTGTCACTTGAAATCACTGGCATCATGTTGTGCTTCGAGTCTCTGACTTGGGCTTAAGCCCTTGCTGCCTCGGTGTTGGCAACGCAAGCAGATGAGTTGCTCTCAGTGATGGGAGTGGAGTGGCTTCTGGCTTGCCAGGCTGGTTTTACTTCCACTCTACGCCATATGCTTGCTGAGAGGCTTCACCTTTGGATCAGTGGGATGGAGAGGAGCTGCCAGTGAAACTGTGCTTCCTGCTGAAGCATGCTCAGCAAGGGGCAGAGTGCTGCCTCTCCTCCCCAAGCAGATGCTGCTGCTTGCTCTAGGGATGCTCTGCTGGTAGAATGCTCTGAGCACACCCCGCCTTCAGTGGCCAGGCCACTCACCTGAGGACCAGGTGACATAAAGCAATGGAGATGATACCTATGTGGCAGGGTCAGCTTTTATTGCTCCTTGCAAAACAAATAACGTCACAGTCACAAGTATCTCAGCTCAAGTCACAAGTATCTCAGCTCAAGTGTTTTGGGGCTTTCCCCCTCCTCCCCTTTCTATTTTCATTGCTGGAAGCTGAGGACAGCCCATGGGATGAATATTTCACTCCAGACTTCCATTCAGCTGTTAAGTCAGGATGTTTGCCAGAAATGCAATTCTTTCTTATATCTCTAGGATAATAGCTGGGTAGGATGGTGGATGGCTCATTCAGGATGAGACATTACAACACTTTTATTCCTGGCATAGGATGGCATGTGGCTGTATTGCCTGTGGGTAGGTGCTTGGCTGACAATGCTTCTTTCAGGAGATTTTTTTTTAAGTAAATACCTTTTCTCTTGTTTTGCCCAGTGAGTTCTGCAGGCTGGGACATCCTGTATCAGAAAGGGATCCATCAATGCATGTGTTAGATACCTGCTGCCCTCTAATGGCTGTCGGTCCCTGCGAGCCTTGGGACAGCACGGGTTTTGTGCATTCAGTGAAAGAAATCTGCTTAGTTCAGAACTTTTTCCACTGTTTTTATAGCATGGGACAAATCTCTGGAGAGAAAGTGCGGCGAGACCTCTTCACTACTCTTCATGGTTTAATGTGCCTCTTCCCTGCACTCGGTGCAAAACCCCATTATTTGCTCCTTGCTTTTGCCACATCTCATCCTGCTTCGATTTCTGTTAGGGAAGTACTTGCCTTTCCTAACAGCTTTAGATGTGATTTAGAGGGTGGACAAAGAATAGCAACAGCATAGCCCTTGAACTCCATCAGCTTTCTGCAGACCACAGGAGACAGTCACTGCTCTGGACTTGCCCAAACATTTGGAGAGAGTTCAGACAGCTCTATTTGTGAAAAGTTTTTCTGTGGTAACGAAGACACATAGTGTCAACTTCTGCTCGCTCGCTACCAGACCTGTAATAATGTCTGCTCTGTTCAGAGAAAATTATCGGTGCCCTGCCTGCCTTGTTGACTTAGAGGGATTACATTTCTTGGGAAGTGGGACCATGCAGTTCCCTGCTGAGTGGCTTGCTGCTGCTTATCAGCGGGCAAGGTACAGCATGTTGTTCCCTTGGGAGCATTCCCTGAATCAACAGGCTCCCTGAAAAGCCTGGTGCTCATTGAGTGTTGTGGAGTTCTGTTTTTTTCCCCAGAACCAAAATCTTTAAGACTGTCTGGAGGTACGCTGATGTATTGGAGCAGCACAGGGGAAGCAGTAAGATATCTGGAAGGAATTTTGCAGATGAGTTAATGATCAGTGAAGTTTGAAGAATGGTACCGACACAGCCTGCATCTCTTTGCCAAGGAATCTAGCATCCTACTGAGGACTGGAGTCCATAAGCAACAGGGGAGAATGAAAGATGAATTGCAGTTAAGCAGACAAATAGGCACTCTGAGAACACTTGGAAGAAAGTTCCAGGAGCTGGGGCATGACTTTGTTCACAGCTTTCTCTCTCTTTTGACTTAACTACTTTTGCTAATTTAGTAACAATCTCGGTGAGAACACAGGGTCACAACTGTTGTTCCACCACAGTTAACCAGCCTCAGTGAAAGTTTAATGAAAACATCAAGGCTACAATCTTTGATATTCCCTCTTCTATTCAGCCTGGAAAGTACAGTTTTAGTGCTCTATTTATAAAACATATTTTAAATCTGGGTTCATACGTTTTGGAAGGTGGAGGGGAGTGGTGGGGAGAAAGCCTGGCTTCATTCAAATCAGTGGGAGTTTTGCCATGATTTGCATGGGCCAGAGTTTCATCCTTGTTTATATCGTTTTGCAGCCAGGCTGAAGAGCTATTAGGGTGCCTGGGCCAGAAAAAGAACTCTCGAATCTTAACACTTCTGCAAACAGTTGGGGTAAGAATGCTGGGAAAGTCCCAAGGAAATTGAACTGGCTTAGAAGTCATGTTTAGCTGGCCGTGTTTTGGATGCTTTTGTTGTGCTCTCCATCTCCTCTCTCGCTGCCTGAACTGCGAATGATGAGCTGCAGACCAACCTGATCTGCAGATGGCTGCAGTTCTGACACGTAGCCGTCTGCAATGCCTTCACCGGCAGGGGAATGCCGGGTAGCTTTTTAAGATCAGATAATAGGCTGGTGCAAGACAACCAGAAGTCTGAACATACTTAGTAAGCAATGTTCCTGACTAATGTAGGCAGCAGTCTGTTTAATAGCAATCTGCACTCAGTAGCCAAAGTGCTATGGGATGTGCTTGGATCAGGTTTGGGCATGCACCAAGTAAAAAAAACCTGCTCTGTTACACATGTTGCTTTTCCTAAGCTGCCATTATAGGTCAGTGCAACACACTGAACTAGGAGCCATGTGTGAAAAGGATTTCTAGGTCACATCTCTGTTGCTGAGCATTTGCACCCATGGGGTTTTCAGGTGGTCTTTCTATATCTAGTAGCACTCATCAGCTTCTAAATTCCTCAGTCTGTGTCTGCACAGCAAAGAGCATGCGCAGCTGTTCATTTCATTTGACAAATCCTACACCTCATAATCTAGAGTCACAATGAACATACTTAAAATTTCTATTTTGGGTAGAACAGTGAAACCAATAAGTTGCAGTGTAGTTTTTACATCAGAAGCTGCACTGATTTTAAAAATGGCAACATCTGTGCAGCTTCCTTTGTTAAAACACTGGGATGGATGCAAGGTGCCTTACAAACTAACATGAACATCCACATGCATCTGCAACAATCTAAAGTGGTTGTATGATTTTAAACTCATTTATTTTCTTAGGTACCAGCAAGGGCTATTCTGGATTGTTAAAACAGACAACCCTTAAGGTAGAGCTTTGAGCTAAAAATAAGTCACTCAGTCCAAGCGTCCACATAAGGCTGTGCTATGCTCCATAGCTTATCTGGTCACAGTGACTTCAGAGGGACTACATTGAAGAATGCCAGAAAAAAATTTGGTCCCAGGCTCTGATCTCAGATCCTCCTTTAGGCCACAGGAAAGTGTAAAGTAATACTGTCCCTTCTTCCCACAGAATTTCCCTCAGAAGTACAAGGATCTGGTCAAGTATGGGCTAATCCTGGACCCGAACACAATGGCTGAAGAGTTGCTGGACTGGATCCTACAGGCCTTTTACAAAACAAAACAAAACAAAACAAAACAAAACAAAACAAAACAAAACAAAACAAAACAAAACAAAACAGCCAAACCCAACAGTCCTGCTGACACAGGTTGGATTTTTGCCTGAGGGAGACCTACTAGGTTTGACACTTGGTGAGTGAAAAGTGAAATTGTTGGGGTGACTTTCCCATTTTCTTCAAATAAAGATGGCAAAACTGTCAGCAAAAGCAACTCTCCACACAGAACCAGTTTGGGTTCCTCTTCTAGGCAGAACTCATCAGAGAGAATTTCGTTGAATCTCACTGGCATGCTGGTGGCTGTAATGAGCTGGACATAAACAGAGTAAAGCGACAGCCCACAGGCCTTCCCTTTCCCCTACCAGTGGAAAAGGGATGGGTGAGATTTCCCTGCTGTTGTTCAGCTGCTGGTTAACAGAAGAAGCTGTTCTCTATTTGGGCTTGTGCTGGTTGAGCAGCCCCGTCTGCAGCTGTATCGTGTTACACACTGTTATGCAACCCCATCCTCCTTGCAAACAATGACAGAAGCAACCTAAATCATGAAACATAAAGACTGTAATTAAAGAGGGGAAAGTGCTTATTTGGCATTCGGGTACCCACAGCCAATTCAGATTAGCTGAACTAGCAAATCACTTGGCACAAGCTTAATGAGAATAACATTTGCACTGGACTAAATGATGGTTGTTTTACCCCACTGCTGGCCAAGACAGTAGTGTAACCTGAGTGATGCTGCCATGGCTTAGGCAGTTCTCTCTTCTTAACAGACAATGACATTTACACCACAAACAGGAAGAGCCTTTGCAGTCAAAGGCTCTGCCTCAGGTTCTGAAACTATTAGCACCCAGGGGAGCTCTGGCCCAGGATGATGCTTCAGGTCTGTTTCTTATGATTGGAAGTTTGCAGGTGTACAAATCTGACAGTATCTGCTCAGACTATGCCCTGCATTTCCCTGCTGGGCTTACCCTCCTCATGCAGGCTGGGGGGGTTTATGCATCTGCACAGCTTGTAGCTGCAGTTGGCTGTGAAAAGTGGAAAGTCCTAGCCAGGAACTCTGAAACTAAAGAGTGTGCAACTGTGTAAAGCCTCTGAAAACTTTGGAAAGTGCTTCTGAACCCTCTGCTCCATCCCTCCCTCCCACCTCTTGCAGAAAAAAAGACCAACAGTTTTTAAGATCTGATATTTCTTTCAGAGTTTTCTTGCTGGAGGTCTTCCTTGGGGAACCCAGATAAGTAGCTTATGGAGGTATTAAGAGAACAGCAGCTGTTGAATGTTAAACAAAGAGAGATTTTCAGCCAACTGATTGCTAGATATTAGAATTAAATAAGAATTAATTAAGAATGAAGGCCCTGCTTCCCTTTTAGCTTGCAGCTTTTATGCTGGTGAACATCTCCAAGGAACTTGGTTGAGTTTTCTGATTTGTGCCGCAGTCATCAGGACTCCAAAAGTTCTAAGCAAGCTGAAAAAAAGGTGAATGTTTTAATGTTGCTGCCTTGGGGACTGTGAAATTATATACCTGCTGGATCTTCAGTTGACCCTAGAGATATCCAGTGGAGGGAGGAAAAGAGCTTAAGTTTAAAATGTAAAATATGGGGAAGATGAATCAGCACAATTTTGATGCTGTTGGTTCCACCCACTGGTTTTAATCATGCATCTTCCCCTTTTTCCTGCCATAATCATTCTCTGCACATAGTTAGGATTATTTTACTGATCACTGAATGCCAGAAAGGATGCAAGTTACACTGTCTCAGTATCAGTGACACCCACATCTTACAAATTTATATTGGATATGAAGATAATCACCTGTGACTTCGGGCAAGTAGGTCAACAGTTTATGGAGAGCTCTGCAAAGTACTGATGACAAAACACTGCAGCATCTCTACTGCTGGTTGCACAGTGAACACTTTCTTGTCCCACAGTTGTCCGAAACCCTGCATTATCCCTTCCCACAAACATCCCATCACAGCCAGAAGTTTATCTATCTGAAGAGTCAGGCAGCTCTTCAAATGGGAAAATGTTGTATGATATTGAATAACAGCTCTATTTCTCCATATGCACACATTTTTCACAGTTAATCTCTCATTCCTTTGCCTCAGTCTCTGGAAGGATAAGTTCAGGCATCTTCATCTTGAAAATAGCTCTGTGTTGCCCAGACAGTTAGTTAAATTTGAGATGCAACAGGTTATTCCCCAAAGGCATCTTAAAGTCTAGGGTCTCAGTTTGCCAGGAGAGTGCAATATCACATTTTACTGATTGACATGTGAGACATTACTTCTGCCAACACAAGAAGACAGTTCTTGAGCCCAGGTGTACCCATACCCCAGCCTCGTCTCAGAGCCCCACATTCAGACATGCTTTCTAATCTCCTCCAGGTTTTAGGCCCTCATTTGTTTGTACTTCCTGGGATGGGAATGTCAGCAGCCCTGGGCCAGCTGAGCTCTGCTTTTGCTTTGCTTTTCTATGGACTTTGGGTGTGAACCATGATGATTTTGCATGCTAACAAGCTCTTAATTGCACCCATGGTTATATTCCTCCTCCCCAAAGCTGAGCTGAGCTGAGCTCAGCTCCCAGCAAGTGGTTCATGTTTCTGAATGTATAGCAGGTGACCGGTCTTACATGCTGATAGAGAGGAACTTATTTACAGCTGGAGTAATTTCCAAGCTCTAAGACCTAACAGAGCCTAGGCAGGGTTGTCTATGGATGCAGGGGGGAATTTGCAAAGTGCAGCTGATGGAGCTCATTCAGCATTCCCTTGCCTTAAGGACTGACCCCTGACTGACTTGACCTCACTAGCAGTTCTTACTTTCCCTTTAGGAAGGATGGAAGTATTATTCCTAGTTCAAGTTCCTGCCTTCTCCTTCATGGAGATATAAACTGATCTGATACTCCATCTACATGAGCTTCTCTGGTTCTAAAGGTGCTGTTGCCAGATAATTTTTAAAGAAGTGTGTTGTTTATTTTTAATTCTTTAAATATGGGCGTAAGTTCATAGATAACTGTCCTTTTTTATTCATGTATATTTTTAAAAGCTACTTTGGGAATACTAGCACCTAGGCTGATGCTGACTGTCAGAACTTAGCTCTTTGAGATACTGCAAGGAACATAGGGAGAAATAGCTGCCTAGGGACTGCAAAAGAAAGGCTCTTTAGCAGCCTGTAGTGTCACCCCTGCTATGTTTTCCATGTTTGTCCTGGGAAAACTGTTTTCATGGATCATGATGCCTTGTTGAATGGAGGACCAGTTGGGTATTTGTAATTTTTTCAGAAGTCATGTATTTATAAATTTAGATGTCAACATTGAACACCTGATAACTTAAGAAGCTGGAAATGTGTGTTATGTTGGTGTATTCTTCTTCCCCTTCCAAGTCCTTCCTCTAGACTGTCACTGTGTTTTCTACTTTGACTCTGTAATGCCAAAAGCCGGCTGAGATGGGTTGTTCTCTTTTTCAGCTTTTAGTGATTCTAGTCAAATACAAAGAGTTAATCTCTTCTACATATGTTAAAACAAAGGTTCTCTTCTGGCTCAAGTGCTGCATTGTTGAAGTCTGTTCTTTCTTTACTCTCTCTGCTTTTTGGAATCAAATTTATGGTTGCATCTCCACAGAGTATGAAAGTTTCTTTTTATTATTATTTTAAGTAAAAAATATAACTGCCGTGGTGTCCCACTTCCTGGATGACATTGGCAACTTTACTTGTGGCTACTGACATTTCAAGAGAACCATCTTACACAGGCAGTCTGTGTTTGGCTAAATTTAGCAAGCCATGGATCAAGTGGCAAGTATGTTCCACCCTGAAACCTATTTTTGGGAGGAGCTCAGCATAGGCACCAAGAGGTTAAAAAGCTGTGTGAGGGAGAAGAAAAAAAAAAAAAAAAGACAAGAAGCAAAATATTTTGCAAGAATCGTTGCTATGTTCTGAGCTTCAGCTCTTGAACAGTGTGGCTCTGAATCACGTTCACTGGGGAAACAGCTGCAGCTGTTTAAGATGCTACTGCTCCTCAGCTGTTTGTTACCTTCCTTTTGCAGGCTGGGGGCTGAACACAAACCTTCCTCAGCAGTGTAGACTTAAAGTTACCCTTTCTAACATAAGGCAAATAAGACCCAGGCATGTACTCCTTTCCCCCAGCATCACTGGGGAGTGCAGCAGCCCCTGCAAGAGGGTTGGGGTGGGCATGGGTAGTGTAAGCAGCCCCAGCAAGTTTCTGTAATGCATTTGAAAGGGCTGTGTTTATGTGTGCTGTGTGCCCGAGAGTCCTGACTGTACTCTGCTGTCCCTGATCATGAAATATGTTTCTACATATTTGGTTGTAACTGGGTTAGTTAAAAGTGTTTTGGAAAATTGACTTGACTAAGTCACAGAGAAACCATGGTGTGGACATGCTGGTCTGTAATTAATTGATGAGCGCAGTGCTAACCAGATAAAAACCGGTTGTCAGCTCATAGAAGTGCATTTGTATGGGTTGGTGCATGTTTATTGCAGCAGTTCAAACCCTGTTTTGATTCAATGGCTTCTAGACACTGTTAATTCCCTCCTATAGAGTGTACATTAGCCAAAAGGATTTGTAACACTGTCCTAGAACAGAGGTGTAGCGCTGTGTGCCCATCCTCTCCCGACTGCCAGGGCTGCCCTGAGATGGCAGATGCAAAGCAGACTGCCTCCCTGGGAGCTCTGCCAGCGGCTGACTCAAGGTGAAGGATCTTGGAGACTGGCTGTAATGGGTGAGAGCCGCGCCCGGTCTGGTTCAGCGGCACACCTGGTGCTGTCCGCTTCAGTGGGGATTGGGAAAGGCACTGGTGTTTGCTGGCACAGCCCCCTGACACCGTACCTGTGGCTGACCCCGGCTGCAGCCGAACCAGCCCTGTGTGCTCACAAAGCTTTGAGGTCTCGCACTGCCCCAGCCTGTGCGGGTGGGGAGCTGGCACAGCCCCTCTCCCTCCCTGCTGGAGGAGAGAGATGGATGAAACTAGTCTGGGAGTAGGTGAGTCACGGGCTGGCTCCTTGCTTTCTCTTGGGGCAGCCTCTTGCTTGAGGATCCAGAGGCATGTCAGAGACAGGACAGGGACAGTTAGTTTCTAATGGGGATGCTGGGCTGGCAGTCTGGAAGTGTAGGAGATTCCCAGCTGTGCTACTGGCCTCAGCTTCTCCTGGAAACAAAACAGAGATAATAATTACTGTGTCATGGATTTCAGGCTCTGGAATATTGAGCATTACTTTAGGGAGTATTCATGGGCCTATCACTTTTGTGTTTTTATTAGCAACACTGGCACTTAAAATGACAATAATCTGGGTATCTAACAGACTCTTCATAATGTAGCTGTTTGCTTTTTCTTTTACTGAGTCCAGTCGACAGGCAAAATAGTTCAGGGTCTTCTGAGCCAGCTGTTAGTGCAGTGTGAGAGCAAGCATGATTAAATTTTGTTTTTTTAAAGTTCTGTAACACAGGAAAAAAAGAAGAGGACGTTCCCTTTTTTGTTAAAATGCACTAAACAAGTCATTATTATTATATCTTAACACAGAGGTTTTGACCAGCCTAAAAGGCATCGTGGTAATGAAGAAACTAATGCAGTAAGTACTTTTAGTACCCAAGTGTTCAGAAGTGTTTAGGAGCAATCCTTTCCTAAGCATTCAGTACTCTTCTTTTTCACAAAAGTCATGAGAGCACGTGGTACTCAGCCTTGAAAACATCTTGATCTCTGCAAAACCAGATAAGGCCATGTTTATTTTGTATTCTTAGAGCTGGGATGGGGGGGAGAAAACCCATCCCATACCTGAAAGAAAGCACACCTAATTTCTCCCCTTCATGGGTAAAGATCAAGTATTTCTCAAGCCACAAGTGTCTACCCTGTAAAAGACCAGAAACCCAAATTCATAATGATACTGTTGTGAGCAGCCTTAAAATACCAACAAAAGAAGGTGGAATTAAACCTCTTGAAAACATCTCTTGGCCTTATTTGGGGCAACACAGGTTGGAGTACAATTTTCAGATCAGGCTCATCCTCCCCTATTTTCACTTTGGTGAAAGTGAGTAGAAGTAGAAGGGGCCATTTCAGCCCTCTCCTTGCATAAAGGGATGCAGCAGTGTTAAAGAGCGAAAGAAATACTTCAAGACTGCTTGGAAATTAAGAAGGAATTTAATTCCCACCTTAATTGGGGATCTTTTCTATTGATTTCAGCAAGGGCTACTGCAGACACGAATAGACTGAGGTCAAACTGCAAACAGACTAAACCTTACTGAAACTGGTGGTAGAGGGAGAATCTGCACACACTGCTACACCCACCTACCCGCTCCCCTTTAGTGGCAGGAGTAGGAAAGAGTTGACACCCCTAATGCTACCTGAAGGTGGAAATACTGGAACCTCTCCCTCACACACGATGGGCAGCAGGGGCTTCAGCTGGCTATTGACTTTTCAAGTGTGAAAGGACTGAGGAGGGAAAAATTATGGCTTTCTTGTAATGATCAAGGAAGTCCTAATGGCTGGCTGCTACTGAACACACTTTCCAGCTCTTGCCTTTCCTCTGTTCCTCCTTCCTGACTATGAAGTGAGATGCCTAAGGAGACACAAACCCAGTATCCTTCATCTTCCCCAACAGTGATTTCCTCTTTTTTCCCTCTTTTTTTTCCTTTCCCCCACTTTTTTCCTTTTTTTTTCTTTTGTAAACTTCCCCGCTTCCCCTCCCTTTCCCCCCTTATCTTTCCCTTTTTCTCTCTTTCCCTTTTTCTCTCCCTTCTTTATTTTTCCTGCAGTGGGATCAGCTTGCAGTGGGATGGCAGGGGTGGTCATGCTGGGCTGAGAGAGAAGCTCAGCTGCAGACAGGGGTTTGTAAGGATGTAAGAGCCAGTGATCTGAGGGTGATTCTCAGGAAACAAAATCTGCTGAGTCTCGTGTTGGCAGCTGAAGCTGTTAATGAAGGGGCTGAGCAGATCTATTAATGCCTGGTATTGTCAGGTTTGCTAGCACACCAGCCTGTTCCTGGAGGTGGCTTGCAAGCAGTGTATGCTGTGCTCAGCTATCCACACTGCAGGGCAGTAATTCCTGGCACAGAAAGGGTCAGTGGCCCACAACTGGCAGTGTCCTTGAGTCCTGCAGCAGGAATAGCCAGGGCCAGTGTCGAAGTTTGAAGAGGCTTTTAAACAGAGTTTAAATGAATTTCAAAAGGTGACATGAGAATGTGAGCAAATACATCGCTTGTTTGATCTCTCCCATGTTCATCATGGGGGGGGAGAAAAAAGGAATTTGTGCATTCTTTGCAAGGAATGGAGGGAACACCTCATTCAGCTACCAAATCTGCTTGTAATGGAAACTTACCACTCCCTACATTTTTGGCTGGCTGCTGAGGTCAGAAGGGGTAACAGTGGTACTGTGCTGGGGTTAGTGTTGCTCTAGTTCTGAGGAGGAAGCTTTGTCTTGTCAGTGTAGGCTGAAATCATCTCTTACTATGGACACAAATGGTACTTAAGCCATTACCCCTTCAGTGATAAATATCTCCTCATGTGGTAAAGTCCTAGAAAAGTGGCTTAGATAAAAATCAAGATGATTGTCTAACTGGAAACTTTCTATTTTCAAGGCACTTGGACTGTGTTGGTGTATGACACTAGATTTGCTCTCACAACTAAGGTCCCAGTGGGGCAATTTCTAAGGCTTGTGGCTTGGTCCTTGTCACCCGATGAGAGAGCCCTTCAAAGCAGGCAGTGGACTGCCCTTAAACGCTGGTTCTGGCAGTGCTCTTGCAGCTGAGGCACTGCAGCCCCATCTGTGTTTCATGATGATCTTTTCTGTATCAGGAGGCCAGGTGTGAGCTCTCTCAGTGGGAGAGGAGAGGCTGCCAGGCCCTCAGGAAAGCTGGCAATTGGCTTGGTTTCCAGAAAAATCAGTGCTTGTGGGTAGTTTCTATAATGAATCCCATGAGCTCTTGGAAAATTATTTTCTCTGGTACCACCAACTCGGGATCATCCTTCTGATGGCCTTGGTGGAAAGCAGGGTGGGCACAGGCTTGTCTGAGTGCCTACAACAAAGGCAGTGTTTCTGAGAGGTGTCGAGCTGTCTGCATGTACCCAGGCTGGCTCTTCCACCTGTGTGTGAAGTGTGATGTTCAGGAAAGGTGAGATGTGCAGTACTGATGTGGTGAGAAGAACCTGTGGCCTGTCTAGCCAGCAATTGGGGCACCACTGTCCCAGTGTACCTAGCTCTCAAAGCCTTATTTGCTGGTAGTTTCTGCACTTGTGGTAGAGAAGGGCCAAGTTTCAGGGAGGAAAAAAGTGGCCATGAGAACTTTTAACTCACTAAAAAAAGACACAGGCACTGCAATCTTTGCTATGACTCATGTGGGCTGTTACTTGAAAAAGGCTGGCTGAGCAGTTGTGGACCTCCTTACTCAAGGGAGCAGCACTCATTCGTGAACTGTCTGAAGCCCTGAAAGTAGAAATGGTGTAGGTGAGCAGTTCCCATGCTCAGCCTCTGACCACTGATTTCCCTCCAACCACGGCCAGATGCAGCTTAGGGAGGGCTAGCAGGTCACAGCTGGCTAGTTACTTCCCACCTGTTGCTTCCACTGCTGCTAAACAAGTTTGAGAAGTAAAAAATCTAGCAAATATGTTCTCACTGTCATCTTTCTCTTAAAAACAGATGATGGAATAGTTGCAGGAATATCAATTCCTGGATGATGGGGCTTTGCACTGTAGTGAGTGTTGCTGATGGGGGGGGTGTCTATGAAGAAAGCTGGTGTCTGCCTTATCAAAATGTGAGTAGAGATAATTTCAGGATTTTTTGACAATGTTTTTCCCACTTGGAACTTTCTTACAGATTCACAGACAGTCAAAGCGCTGCTGTGAACTGCAGCAGCTTGTTCAGCCACCTCCCTTCAGTGAACAAGCCATGCTCCCATGGGGCCTTGCTGGGACATGAAAGTGCCGACATGCATTCTGGAAAACCTTGCGGCATTGCTGCCTCCTCCCTGGGGATTAGGGACTTGTTGAGTCCTATGAGGAAAGACTGTCCCCCCAGCTCAGCAAATCGTGGTACAAACTGCTGAGGGGGGTAGGTCAGTGCTGTTTCACTGTCCAGCAGCCCGGGCACTGGGCAGAGGAGCCTGGCTGTCCCCGGCCACTGCTGATGTTTGCTCAGGGAGCGGGAGTTGGGCGATAACGTGTCCCTCGAGATAAAGCGCTTTTGTTGTTTGCCTGCTATGTCAGAGCTCGGTAGGTGTTCTGCATTGCTGTGCGTTAAGGGTGTAGGCCGCTTAAAAGAAATTGAAAAGGGACTTTGAATGGGCTGGGTCAAGGTGTCAGAGGGTTAAACCAGAACAGTTCCGGCACTTGCTAGAGGGAGAAAGTTATATAACATCACCTTACAGCGAGTAAACCTCTTCCTCTCAGCCGGCCAGCCCTTTATGCAAGAGGGAAACAGTCGTGAAATCATAAAGCCATCGCCTGTTTAATGAGCTCTTTTTTTTTTTTTTTCCTGCCGAGTTTTTGCTGTGGTGTATCGCCACCCTCAAGGCAGTAAAAAAG